>JAPQWS010000102.1:9392500-9910000 GCA_028651295.1 Catharanthus roseus
TCGAGGAAAACATCCTTGAATTCTTCAACAACCTTTACTATAGCATTAGACATGGAAGACAAATGACCATTAGTAGAAACAAATGTACCCTTGCAATAGAGAAGTAAGACCTACTCTTCTTTTTCAATGGCTTCTATGATCTCACTCTCTCGCATGGAAACATTTTTTTTTTCTCTCTCTTGCAACTCTCACTCTTTTTCTTGTCCCTCTTCAATATTTCCTCTCTAGGTTTTTCCACGCTCATGTCTTTTTCATTAATTCTTTTTCCCTCTTCAATGGTCTTTCTCTTTTGCCCACTCTCTAGTCTTTCTTTTTCTCTCATTTTCTTTTGTTCTGCAAAGACTTGTTGCATAGGAGCCACATCACAAAGAGTTTCATCATTATATGACCCCTTAGTAAAAGATACTAGCACTTGTTTGTTAACCTTCACTTCCCCACTATTATTTAACCAATGAAGCTTATAAGGCTTAGGATGTTTAAGTAGAGGTAAATTCAACTTTTCCACAAGATAAGTGCTAGCCATATTAGTGCAACTACTACTATCAACAATAAGGTTAGCAACCTTACCTCCCATTAAGCATTTAATGTGAAAGATGTTTTCCTGTTGAATCCCAGATTCTTCCTCGTGGACTTGAGTAGACAAAGCTCTAATAGCTACCAAGCTCATACCTTCTTTATCATTCTCAAAAGAGAAAATCTCTTGACTATTTTCTTCTTTGTCAACAATACCTTCTTGGCAATCATCTTCACTCTTTTCAACTCAACTATTTAAATCTTTACTAAAGACCAAAGTTCTTTTTGTTGGTCAATTTCTTGTTATATATGTCCCACACTATTGCAATTGAAGCATCTTGTTAGATTGGTAATCAACCTTCTTTTCTCTTCCATCCTAGGCTTAGAATGATCCTCGAAAGCTACCTTAGATGTATCTTCTTTCTTTGGCTAACTCTTATAGATAGATACTTGAGGTTTAAGCACAATACTTCTTGAAGAAGGAAGATTATCCTTAGAGAAACCAATCCTTTTTCTTTGATTTGCAATCTTGGTGCTAACTAACACATGTCTTCATAAGTGGTGTAAGGGTACAATTCTAGTTGATTAGCAATGTCCTATTGAGACCACTTAGAAATCTAGCAATTGAAGCATCTTTGTCTTCCTCCAAGCTCAATCTCAAAGTGTATAACTCCATCTCTTTCCTATATTCTTCAACACTTTTAATTGCTTAAGAGTCATCAACTTGTAGTAAAGCTCCTTAAAACAATGTTTCGGCACACATCTTTTTTCATAAGAGTCTTCAATTCTGTCCAAGTTTCTACCGGTTGCCTTTCTTTTCTCAAGTTTTGAGTGGCAATCCTATCCCTCCACTTAAGGGCATAACCTTAAAATTCGGTAATGACTAGTTTCACCTTGACAATGTCACTATAGCTTCTCACCATGAATAGGTTCTCTACTTGTCATTCCCAATCATGGAATACAT
Source organism: Catharanthus roseus (assembly GCA_028651295.1). Taxonomy (NCBI): domain Eukaryota; kingdom Viridiplantae; phylum Streptophyta; class Magnoliopsida; order Gentianales; family Apocynaceae; genus Catharanthus; species Catharanthus roseus. Next base: position 9,393,978 of record JAPQWS010000102.1, read on the forward strand.
TTGGATCACTCTCACCCTTGAAGCTAGGCACCTTACACTTGATTTTATGTAGAGTTTTATCCCCTTGTTGGTTACCATAGTAGCCACCATGATATGCTTCACCAACATTAGGATTCGCCCCATAATCTTCATACAAGTTTCCTTCATGCCATGCTTCATGTCTTGGAAAATCTTCTTGTGGTCTATAATATCCTCTTCCTCCTAGACCTCCTCTTCTTCCACCTCTAACTTGTTGTCTTCCCTTGTATCCACTTTTATGAAATAGATAAGAATTTTGAACAAGTATGTCATGGTATTTATAGGTAGATACATTGTCGTAAGGTCTTTGATAGTGTGGTGAATTACATCCTCTAAGATTATCTCCAACACTTTGCTCTATTGTGGCACTACTCTTGCCCCACTTAAGCTCTTCAATATCTCTATCAACACTTTTGAATTGTCTTGCCAATCCTTCAATTGATTGTTGCATAGATCGGAAAATATCATTTAGGTTCATCCTTATAGGAACACTACTACGTTCTAGTGAGATTGAGTGGGTAAATGACCATCCATAGACATAGTTAGACCTGTAAATTAAACAAAGGGAATAAAACAAAAGGACCTCCCAATCACTCCCTCTAAGTATTCACACTCTTTGATGATCACTGAATTCACTCATGTTTAGCGTTCTTTATTGGCTTTTATTGAAATAAGCTCATCCTTTTGCCTTTTCAAAACATTCAACACTTAAGTCTCTGTAAGATCCTTCAATCTCTTAATCAACTTAAACCAAGAACAACAATCCAAAGTAAGTAAAATCCATCATTGCACTTAATCTCGAATATAAGTGTTAAAAGAGGTGAAGTTTCAAACACTTGAGATATAAGAATTTCAAAGAATATAATCTTCGGAGAAGAACCAACATACATAATTGATCATCAACAAAATAATATAAAAACATAAGAAAACAATTAGAAGTAAAAAACAAAGCAATTCAAAACAATTAGGCTAAACAAAGAACACAAGATTACTAAGACAATTTTTCTAGGAAACAGGGGATAACAACCCGCTATCACTGAAACAGCGATAAATCAAAAAATAAGAATGTAAATCAGATGCAACTAATTCAAGAAGATTCCTCACTTGAAGAGGATGAAAGTAAGTACAAATTTCATTCGAATTGAAATAGTATAACATAAGATATGCTCGGATTTTTCTGCAATTGAGATTCCGAAACACATTTCAAGTTTCAATAAAATTGAGTAATCAATTGAACTCCAAATTGAGTAATCTTATTTCAATTGAACCCTAACTCAAAGGAGAACATCTCCATTACAAAACATCAATAAATTTCGCAATTACTCAGTCAGTTTTGCAATTAATTTTGGGATCTATTTTTCTATACTACTATTGCATGATCTTCATAGAATTTTTCATAGATCATCAAGTACTTTTTTTTTTTTTTTGAATTTCAACGAATTAGAACAAATTACAACACAAATTGACCTTTATTTGGAGGTTACTTTGATACCACTTAGATATAGATCCACATTTGATGAAGAACCTCTATTGAAGGTTTTTTGAGTTTCAACACTCCAATAGAAAAACATGGTTTACTAAGCCTTATAAACCTAATATTGAGAGGCAAAAGTAATTGCTAATTTGATAGAAAGAACCTTGGGAAACTAAGGCCTCGAAACCCCACCTACACAAACTAGAAGACCTATGTTTAATTGAATCTAAGAACAAGAACTTTAAAACTCAATCAAAAAAAGAAGTTGTGTGATCAATTGATTCCGTAAATTCCAACCTAAGGCAAAAAATTTTTCACAAAACAAAGAACATTAACCCTTAGAAAGTTAACTAAGAAGGGTGAAGAACCCTAGAGACAAAGGAGAATTTCTGTAACAAATTTCAGCAAATATCAATGTTGTTTCCAAATGAGTATATAATGTGGTATTTATAAGATAAGGTCTAAATCTAACTAATCTATTGATTAATGGCTTAAAATATCCATTAAGACATTAATTAAAAGATAGAAAAACAAGTTTAAACAATAAAATCCCGTCTAAAGATCGCATAAGCACTTCTCAACCAGGATCCTACTGGCAATGGTAGGTGAGACCTACTGGACAAGATAGGGTGTTATCTTCCAACCGATTCCAGTCCAAAGGCCTACCGGCGATGGTAGGGCTCGGGCTACCGTCGATGGTTGGGTTGCTCGCCTCCAACACTTAACCATTTTCAACTTCAATTTGCTCTCTTGAATAATCCTTACTTAATGTACAAACTGAGAGCAACTTGGAAGCCTTTCTTTGATCTTCAAATCCTTCAAGCTTGTTCTTCAAAGTTCCCTTCACGTTAACAACCATGCCATTAGGTAAATTGGCATCATGAATCTTGAGTTTCTTCCCTGAGCTCTAGTGAGTGATCCATACTTCATCTCCATAGATTCTTGATTCTTCCGATCTAAATCACGTAGTTTTTGTCTCTGTTTCATCTCTCATGTTGGAGACTACATCTAGTTGTTGATATTTAGTCTCTAAATATATAGACTAATAGCATGTAGTAACCAATTGGTCTTTAAATATTGGTCTCTATGACAGTTCGAGATGAAGTAGAGACACTCATTTTAGAGTTGGAAAATTTCGATTTCTAATATGACTCTAGTTTTGTACTTTATAACCTTTTTTTTTTTTTTGGGACTTGAGTGAGACTATATGTTGTCTCTATTTAGAGACAAACGTGTTGCGTTGCTAAAATTTCTTCTCGATACGCAGGCTACTCCTATAATGCATCTTTAGACCTCTAATCTGCTAATTCGAGCTCTTTAATGTTTCCTCATCCTCGGATAGCTACCCTTAAGCAAACACAATAGGGTGATTCTCATAGAAGCAAACATGCATCCGTCCTGGCTAATTAAGTTCATTTACCAAGCATACGGAGTTCGTCAATCTCAAGCATATGATTCTTCTCCTATTGTATACTAAAGTAAATAATCCCTAACTACGCTTGAATGTGAACATGTATAAATACCGTAAAGCATTCACCCATGGAGTAGCATCTGAATCTATATAGTTTATTTTCCTTAATAGTACTTTTATGAAACTAATATCACAAGGTTCAATTCTATGTGCTCCAAGCACATTAACATCATTAGTCATGAGAAATACACTCATTAACCAAAGGCAAGTCATCCATTTAGGAAACTACCATGCAGTTAGCTTAACCTGATGGCATGCCCAACTTCATGAACCGGTCAAGAATAAAAACATTTTCCTTATAAAGTAAATAAAAATAGTCCACGCATTCTGTAAGCATGACCCATGCCGTGACTGTATACTTAATGTATGTGGATCTTCTGTAAGTAAGTGCTCAAACTCTCAGAAATCTTTCTCTCTTTCTTCTTTAGCAAGTGCACTTTCCTTGAGGGTCTTGAACAACACTTGAGAATTCAGATGAAAAATGCACACCTCCCTTTGAGTTTTTCTTGCTTTATATACTTGTTAGAAATCAAGCTTTCTCTCACCACTTGTCCTCTAAGCTGCTGCAACCACTTTTTCATATCCCATTTCCTCTGCTTTTCTTTTTAATAACAAACAGTTGTATTTATAACAAATTTCCTGAAATGATAATAAGATAAATACAAAAGAATAGATCATATAAAATCACTTTTTTTCATTAATCATTTCAGAATATTCTCTTTGATTCAGCTCACTAATTTGGCATCTTGACAACTACAAAAGATCAAAAAGGATATTTACTAGTTCCCCAAATCTCCAACTATGCATTCATACTTTGATTCAATACACAGTAGCTCTTCTCTCATTCTGTAGCTCCATAGATATCATATTTCATTGTTAGCTTAACAAGAGAGAGTAAGAGATGTAACACTAAGTTTTGTTACTAATCAAAACCAACCAAACTTATTAATTCCTTGAGCCAACATTCTCCATTTTTTGATGACTTTTTTAATTTTAAAAAAAACACAGAGAAAAATCACCCTGAGCACAAAAAAAAAATAATAATAAAGCTCCCCCTGAGCACAAGACTGTAAAATAAAAAATAAAAAAAATCCCCCCTTTAATAAGTGATCATCTAATTAATGTCTATACACTAGAAAAACCATAAGGCAAATCACTTACTTAAGAAATCTAAAGTACTAACAAATTGAGACAGATGTACAGAATCAAGGACATAAGTAGGATACTTCAAGAAGAGATACTAATAATTAGAAAGATTCAACAAGTCCAAAGAACACTCCAAAGAGATCAAGGGATTAAGGAATAATTGGAATGTTGGATTGAATGTTCAACCCACACAGAATATCTCAACAAAACACATCAATACCTAATCACAAAATATCTCAACGAAACACAATATTTCTCCCCCTTTTTTCACACATCAAAGAGGGATTAAAAACTTAGGAAGCATAAATCCTACTTAAAAAAAAGATCATTGTTCTAAAATTATTTCACCCAACATAAATTCAAAAAGTATATCTTCGATCAACAAACAAAAACAAGGAGACGTATGCAGTAGATGTCAAGCTAAGTTAGAGACATTGTAACTGTTACTTGCACCACCAGATTTGGGCTTAGCACCGTATTCTTGGGCAGAAGAAGGCATAGTAGCAAAGGAAATATTTCCTGAAAATATGTACTCAAGAAAAGAAACACTAAGAGGATGAAGAAGGTGGTTGACCATAAAAAAAAAAAGAGTAGAAAGAGTGTTCATGTATTGATCAAACATCAGAGGAGTTAGAGTTAGGATTTGAACTAGATGGATTGTTGCCATCAGCTCCTTCCTTTTCTTCAAGTTTTTCATGTCCAGTTCATTCTAGAGACTCTTCTTTGCTATCTGATTTCTCCTTTTTCTCAAAAATTCCTTTCAGCCTTTCACCAAAATCATAAAGGATTGTCCTAGATCATCAACCTTTTCTATGATTCCTTCATACATGTCATAGATTTTTTTCAACTGATCTTTCTTCCCTCTCATGCTTATTTTTTTTCTCTCTCCTATTTTTCCTCTTCAACAACCGGAACTCTTTCTTTCTTTTTCCCATTCCTTTTATTTACCTCACTCCCTTCAGATTCACTTTCTTCTTCTTCTTCTTCTTCTTCTTCTTCTTCTTCTTCTTCTTCTTCTTCTTCTTCTTTACTCTCATTTTCTCTTTCACTTTCATCTATTTCCTCCTATTCTTCTACTGTATCTGTTCTCTAACTCTCAGTTTCTTCAAACTTTTCCTCACTTTCTTCTTTGTTTTCTACATTTTTCAACTTTTTCTTTCCCTTCTCAACTTCTTCTTCTTTTTCCCAATTGATTTCTTTCTTTCCCTCTTTTCCCATTAATGTTCTACCCACAAAATTCTCATCAATCATCTCCTTCTTCACTTACATTTTTATAAGCTTCCTGACTCAACTCAATCCCCTGAAACCTAAACAATTCAGTCAAGACCATCCCATAAGGCAAAGCCTTATTCTCCCCCTTTTTAACCTCTTTCATATTTTCCATCATTAAGAAACACATATTTGGATCTCTCTGATTTTGTATATGCCAAATCATATATAACTTAGCTGCATTCACATACTGATAGCTTCTATTTTTAGGAGAGATATAACTTGTAATAAGCTTGTGCAAACTCGAATGTGTAGTTTTATTTGGGAAGAAATAACGTTCGCATTCTCTTTCACCTTGGAATTTCCTAAAACCTCTCTCCTAAGGCCCTCTCATTATACCCTTTAACACTTGACACACTCTTTTTGGAAATTTTCGCACCAAAATTTGGAATCCCATAAGCCTCTACTAGAGTGTCCAAAGTTATCAGGTATTCACATCCTTTTAATTCAATAGAGAAAGATTCTTCATCTACTTCTTTTAATGTTGAATAGAAGCCTCTCACAAGATCACTACATTCCACCTGTTTTATTCTTAGAAAACCTAACAAACCCTGAGTATCGAACCAGCCTCTATAGGGATGATTTGGAGCTCCAAAATATTCCTAATCAACAGCTTTGGATTTTATGATTGTATTTCCCAATCTCCTCTTTTCATTTATTCTTACTTCTTTCGGAGTCATAAGAACTTCCTTTTTGATATTGTATGCTTTTCTCTTTTGTGGAATAGTTTTCTTAAGGCTGAGAAGATGTAGGGTTTTTTAGCTGAGAAGATTTTTTCTTTGAAGCTTTAGGAACCATAAGTAAACAACTAGAAGATTCAAGAAGAATATAAAGATTGGTTCAAGCAGAAAAGAATTGAAGAGATAATAAACGCTTTAACAGAAATGCTCGTCCCCTCTTTATACCAGGATACTTTTTTCTATCAGATTTATGAAATTAAGAGGTAGAGAACGGCTGAATAACTTATGAGAAGAGGAAAAGTTACACGCTTTCCTAATGTTATGTACCTTCTCAAGAAACAGTCACCTTGAGAATCAATACCATCATGCCTTTTCACAGAAGCAATAAATTCTGAAGGAAAAAAAAAGGTTGCAAACACTGTTCCATGCATTCGTCCAATCAAAGACTATCAGTCATAAAAGTTATGTTTAATGCAAAGACTAAATTCAGTGAAGAAATAGGACTAATGTGAAGAAAAGACTAAATTGATAGAGGAAAAAAAATGTAGAGATAGATTCTCCATAAGTTAGACTAATATATTCCTTAAGCTAATGATCTACTTCTTAGAGAGCTAATAGTCTATAGACATAATATGATTAATCACAATTTATTATAAGGAGAGAAGTTTTATTGTGCATAAAAACAAACTAACTCAAAGATAAATTAAACCAAGTTCACATCTAATTCTAATAAAAGATTCTTCACGAAGGGGTTTTGTAAAAATTTCCGCAAGTTGCTTGTTTGAAGGAATATAAAAATTAGCTCAACTATACCTTCCTCCACATACTTTCTTATGAAATGATGTCTGACTTCAATGTGCTTTGTCCTTGAATGCTGAACTGGATTCTTATTCAAATTAATAGCACTTGTATTGTCACAGTAAATAGAAGTTTTGTTGTAGATTATACCGAAATCAGAGAGTTGATACTTCATCCAGAGTAGTTGAGCTAGATAATTTCCAGCTGAGATTAAAATGTCTTCTGAAAAGGTTTTTGTAAAAAGAGTTTTATTAACACCACCTCTTGAAAAACTGTTTTCCAGTAGAAACTTACCCAATCTTTCATACCAAGCTCTTGGAGCTTGTTTAAGACCATACAACGCTTTGATAAGCTTAAACACATGGTTTGGTTTTTCAAAACTTTCAAATCCTAGTGGTTGTTCCACATAAAATTATTCTTTTAAAAAACCATTTTAAGAAAGTACTTTTTACATCCATTTGAAATAAATCAAAGTTTTTAAAACATACAAATGCATATAACATGCAAATAGACTCTAGTCGAGCTTCAGGTGCAAAATCTTATCAAAATCAATTCCTTCCTCTTGATTATATCCTTAAGCTACCAATCTTGCTTTATTTCTAACAACATTTCTTGTTCGTCCAGCTTGTTTCTGAATACCATTTAGTTCCAATAACTTATCGGGTTGTTAGTCTTGGCACAAGCTTCCACACCTTATTTCTTTCCAACTGATTCAACTCTTCTTGTATTAACAACATCTGATTCTCATCTTCTTGTGCTTCCTCAAACACTTTGGGTTTAACTTGTGACACAAACGCCACATTTCCAATCGTTTTTCTGAATCTACTTCGTGTTGTCACCCTTTATAATGGATCAGTTAAGATGTTTTCCTTTGAATGATTCCTATGATATCTCCATTCCTTTGGCAAATCACTTTTAACATTTGTGATAGCTTGAGTCACAATTGGTTCTATACTAGCTTCATTCACTCTTTCATTAAGCTCTTGATTTGAACTCGATTTTTGCTAACTTGAGCTTCCTTCTTCTTCATCTCCTCTTCCATCTTATGTTTCTAGACTTTCACTAAAATTGATTCGTCAACAATCTAGTTTCTCCTGTTGAACACTCGATATGCTTTGCTTGCTTCTGAGTATCCTAAAAGTATAGCCTCATCAGACTTTTCATCAAACTTTCCCAGCTAATCTTATCATTTAGAATAAAACGTTTCTAAGCAAATACTCTTAGATGTCCTATGTCTGGCTTTCTTTCTTTCCATAGTCATAAGGATTTTTCTTGAGAATGAATCTCACAAGTGCTCTATTCAAAATATAGATTACTTTATTCATAGCTTTTGCCCGAAAGTACTTTGGAAGGTGCTCTTTCAGCAATCATAGTTCGAGCCATTTCTTGAAGTGTCCTGTTCTTCCTTTCCACTACTCCATTCTATTGTGGAGTTCTTGGAGCTGAAAAGCTGTGCTCAATTCCATTTTCTCAGTACACTTGAAACTTTTGATTTTCAATTCCTTACCATGAACACTTCTGATGGCCTTGATTCCATATCCTTTCGCATTCTAAGTTTTCTTACTAAAGATCAGGAACTTTTCAAATGCTTCATCCTTACAGGCCAGAAAAAGGGTCCAAGTAAACCTTTAGTAATCATCAACAATCACAAAACAATAAGTGTTTCCTCCTAAGCTTTGTGGTGAGACAGGATAAAACAAATCAAAGTGTATCAACTCAAGTGGTTTTGTAGTTGATACAACTCCTTTTGCTTTGAAGGATACTCTTATTTGTTTCCTAGCTTGACATGCTTCATAGATTCTATCTCTCTCAAACTTAATATCTAGTAAATCATTCACTAATCTTTTTTTTTGATGAATTTATCTAAGATACTCATACTTGCATGTCCAAGTCTCCTATGCCACAACCAACTTTCATTAACAATAGAACTAGACAAACAGCTTTAGCTCCATTCAGCATGGTAGTTTCCAGAATATACACATTCTCAACTCTCTTTGCCTTCAGAACTATCTTGTCATCTTTCAATATATTGTACTCTCTTCTTCTGAAGTTCGCATCCAATCATTTGTCACATAACTGACTCACGCTAATCAAATTAAATTTAAGTCCTTTTATAAGTGAAACATTTCAATTTTCGAATCTATCCCAATGGTTCCTTTACCAACAATTTTTCCTTTTCTATTATGTCCAAAACTCACTTCTCCACATTCTTTTTCCTCTAGCTCAGTGAATACGGAACGAGGGCGACCCGTGAAAATACATCGGTTTCTTACTCGTGCAAAGGAACTCTTTCTTGGAAACTTGGACAACTTATAACGATGTTTGTCCCGCATATCACTAGGAAGATAGGGATCTTTACAAAAGGCTTTAGATTGCTTTCGTCTCAATTCATATTGAGCCGCGAGCAATCTACGTTTGTGATCTCGTATATTTCGCTTCTCCGACATCTTACTGAGTTTCCCCCTCATCTTTTTGCAAAAAGCCGCTCCACGGTGGTAAAGTCTCATCTTGTGTGTTGGCCGAAGTGACAATAGTCACATTGAACCTTTGAATATGTTCGAAGATCTCGAAATGATCTTCCAGTTCCGGGGAGAATTCGCAAAACTCCGTTTCCATTGAGAATTGAATGGAGTTTTCCCGTATTTCGACCGGAGAATCTAACAGAGACATTACTGTGGAGATTCTGACCAAAAAATTAGACATTCCATGCCCTCGGAGAGTGCTTTGTCGTGCTAGGTCACTGACATATCCTTTTTTATCTTTATTTGACCCCAGATTGGATCGAAACGACTTTCCTGTCGAAACTCTTTGTGTCTGTATTAATTTCTGACCGCGCGGAATCTCCAAAGCCAATTTTCCATTTTTGATAGAAGGTGCTGCCTTTGGTACTACTCTTATTTTACACGATCCAGGAACTTCCATAACGTTGGCGTGATTCGGTTTGAGCAACAGATCCTGACGTGATACATCTTCGTAATAAAAATAGAGTGGAAACATGCGTTGGCACAAATTTTTGTGATCTGTCATATAACTTGATCATCCACTATCGATGTACCACTAATTTTCAGCTCCTTTGCTCCTAAGACACATATGCAAAACAACATTAGTTTTCCTTAGGTACCCAAACATAGTTTGGTCCTTGATGATGAGATTTCCAATCTGAAGATGAATGTTTATAATATCTTGTTCCAAATTAGTTAAAGTTCTAAAAACAATTTTTTGCAATATGACTAAATTTTGAACAATTATAACACACAATAATAGATCTCCTTTTCTGAAGATTATTTCTCCTGTTATTATGAAATCTTTATTTTGAGTACCACATAGTGGCAGATTCATTTTCTGAAGTTGTGTGTCTGTTTTGATAAAAATTTTGTTTCCTTTTGACAACATAATTTTGAAAACATGTTTGGCTATTCTCAGAGAATTTATCAATTTTAAGTACACTTTTCATAGTTTCTTCAATACTATCAGCTGTAATTTCCACGAGAACTTTTTCATTAGTCTCCTTGTCCTTCTTGACCTTTCTTTCAAATTCATGCACAAATCCTAACCCAAAATTTTCACTTAATGATCTCTTATTTCCCAACAGTTTGTTTAAGTTTTCCTTTCCCTGTGTAAATTTTTCCAAGTCCAAATTTAATTTCCTATTTTTATACTTTCATTTCAAATTTTCTTTGAACAAATTTGAATTTTTTTCTCTAAGGATTTCAAAGAAATTTTCAAAAGATTCAGTTCAGAGTTTTCTTTTTCATCTCCTATCATATGTTTCTCAAAATTATTTAGCTTGATTTTATTCTATTATGCTTCATATTTTCAGCAATACTTTTATATTAACGAAATTGATCTTCAAAGGCATCATACAATTCTTCATAAGATTTATCAACGCTAATTACCTCTGTGGATTCTTCTTTGTTTTCTTTATTGCTCTTGCTTTCATCAACAACCATTAAGCACACAAGACCCCTTTTTTGCTGCTTCATCATTATTTTCACTCTCTTTGTCATTTTCTTCCTCACTCGAGCTAATATCTGAATTACTCCATGTTCCTATCACCATTGCTTTGTCATTCTTCTTTCTTTTCAGTTTTGGACAATATGTTTGAATATATCCAGGCTCCTTGCACTCAAAACAAATAATTTCAGTACTTTCCTTCTTCTTTCCATCCTCCTTGGTTTGATTTTTCTTCTTGTATTTTCTAAAAGTTTCATAAAATCTTTTTATTTTTCTGGCAGTCAAATTCATTTATGCCTCTATATTTTTCTTTTCGTCCTCTTCAACTTTTAAAGCAATACCCTTCTTTTTCTCTTGGGTGATATTCTTTTCTTTATCCATCATTAACTCATGAGATAAGAAAGAACCAATCAAATCATCATATGGAAATTTGGCAAGATCTTTAATATCACCTAGAACAGTGACTCTTGTTTCCCATTTATCTGTTAATGATCTTAGGACTTTTTTCACCATTTCTTCCTCAATAATATCCTTCCCAAGAGTTTTCAATCGATTCACAATATCAGTAAACATGTTGTTCAAATCAGTAATAGATTCATCAGCATTCATTTGGAATAATTCATAATCTCTGAACAAGATATTTATTATAGTTTCCTTCACTTGACTAGTTCCTTCGTACGTAACTTCAAGTCTATTCCAAACTTCTTTTGCCGATTTGCACACTGAAATCTTATTGTATTCATTCACATTAAGTGCACAATGAAAGAGATTCAGAGCTTTGGTATTGATAGAACATTTCTTCTAATAATTGTCATCAAAATCATTTTCATTCTTATCAACCTCAACATTGTCTATCACTTTCTTTGTAATGAAAGGACCGTTGGTAATAACTTTCCAAGATTCTACATTAGTAGACTGGATGAAATTCTTCATTCTAGTTTTTTAATATGAATAGTTGGTTCATTAAATAACGGAGGTCAGGATATTGACTTTCTCTTTGTTAGGTTGGTCAAGCTAACCATGGATCCTCTCTCGAGTTGTTAAACTCAAATCCTTGAGAGACACTGCTCTGATACCAATTGTAAGCTTCTAAAGAGTCCAAGGGAGGGGGTAAATCGGACAAAACAAAAACTAAAAACTATGAATATTGACTATAAGATTTTGACTTTAATTTTCTTAAAGAACTAGCTTCTTAACTTAACAACTACCAGATTATTAGTTTCATTCATCTTGAATGTCATTAGCTTGACTTTAGAAGATTGATTCAGATCAGTTTGAGAAAGAAACAGTAAAAAAAATATATTGCAGAAAAATAAAAGACTTAAACTAAAGAACACAAACAAATTTATAGTGGTTCGGCTAATTGTCTACATCCACTTTCTTCAAGATCACTCTCTCTTGAAGATTCCACTAAAACCAGTCAATCTCGATCAAGGTGAGATTAAACCCTTACAAATACTAGATTTTTTTAGTCTAGCAACTAATCGTTTTCTTATCCCAAAGAAAACTCATCTGTAAGTTTTGATATGGACCTTGTGACCAACATCAAATTTTGTTAAGGAACTTGATAGACCAAAAACGGAAATGAAGAAGAATTTAGAAAAATCACACTTTTAAACATCAAAAGTAATTCTGTTCAAACTCTCATAAATCTTTCTCTTTCTTCTTTAGCAGATGCACTCTCCTTGAGGGTCTTGAACAACACTTGAGAATTCAGATGAAAAATGCACACCTCTCTTTAAGTTTTTCTTGCTTTATATATTTGTTAGAAATCAAACTTTCTCTCCCTGTTTGTCCTCTATGCTACTGCAACCGCTTTTTCATATCCCATTTCCTCTATTTTTCTTTTTACTAACAAACAGTTGCATTTGTAACAACTTTCCTCAAATAGTAATAAGACAAATACAAAAGAATAGATCATAAAAATTACTTTTCTTTATTAACCGTTTCGGAATATTCTCTTTAATTCAACCCACTAATTTACTTTCATCTGACATCTTGATAGCTGCAAAAGATTAAAAAAGATATTTACTGATCTTGAGAGCTAAGTATTGCTACTTTGATTCAGTACACAATAGCTCTTCCTCATTAAGCAGCTCTAATAAATCAATCGTATTTCATTATTTACTTAACAAGAGAAAATAAAAAATTCAAAGTTAATTTTCATTACTCATCAAAACCAATAAGATTTATTAATTCCTTGAACCAACACCCTCCATTGAGTAATTATGTCCATTGAGTAATTATGTCAGTTGTCGTCAATATTTGTTATATTTCGTTGGAAGAAATTGGATAAGTGCAGTTGACAATTAAGAGATACAATCTTGTTTTGTTAGCCCTAAGGGCATTATTACTTGTGTTTTGATTATGATTAACATGTGCTTGTGTGAGTATGTTAGCTAACCCTTCATAGAGAACAAAAGAAGAACATATGAAGTCTCAAAGTCTCAAGCAAAAGATCTTGATGATGAGGGCAAAATAGAGAAGAAGAGATCAAGCCATACCAAGATCAAATCAATTGAAGACATTGAAGACATTGTATTTGTGAACTAGGTATTATCTTGTAAAACTCTCTAGTCTTAGTCTTTGATTCATTGATCATACATGAAGCTCTTCTCATGTTTTTCTAAAATATAATCCTTTGATAAAATCCAAGTATTCTTGACTTTAAGATGTTTTGAATAGTTTTTCTCCTCTTTAAAAATTGTCAAGAATGCCTTTGAAACTTGGAAGAAAGTTTTGTTCAGAAAAAAACTTGGCTGAGGAAAAACAGAAAAATTCGGAAGTCCGTTTTTTAAAAGGGGGAGTCCGTTTTTTAAAAGGGGGAGTCCGTTTTTAAAACCGATAGTCCGTTTTTTAAAACCGATAGTCCGTTTTCTAAAACCGATCGTCCGTTTTTACAATTCGGCAGTCCGTTTTTCAGAAAACCAAGTCCGAATCTTTCTGTCCAGAAATTCGGCAGTCCGGTTTTTAAAACCGATCGTCCGTTTTTACAATTCGGCAGTCCGTTTTTCAGAAAACCAAGTCCGAATCTTTCTGTCCAGAAATTCGGCAGTCCGGTTTTTAAAACCGATCGTCCGTTTTTAGCTGTCAGTATAAAAAATATTACCGTTGCACGTAAGCAACGGTCATTTCGAAATTTGACGACCTATTTCTTAGGCAACAGTCTTGAGCTTAAAAAAACCCTATATATACACTCAATTATCAGCCATAAATTCAAGAAGTTTGGGAATTATTCATTGAGAACATTTAATACATTTCAAGAGCTTCAAAAATACATTTTTATTACAAATCATTTTTGAACCCAAACAAAATCTTCTTGAGCTTCATTATTGATCATCCATCAAAGAAGAAGAAAAGAGGTGCTTGTAGAAGTATACCATTGAGTTGTAATCTTCCTCTTCTCAAGCTAAATTGGTAACATTGTTCCTAACTCTCTCTATTCTATTATTGTGATCAAAGGTTTGTGGAAAACCCTTTGGGTGATCCTTTGATTAACTAGTTGTATTGTTGTGATTGAGGTTTTGGTGTAAAACCCTTGAAGGGTGAACCTCACTGTGTAGTTGTGTTGTTGTGGTTGAGGTTATAGTGTAAAACCCTTGAAGGGTGAACCTCATTGTGTAGTTGTGTAATCAACTTGAAGTTAGTGGATTTGTGAAATCCTTGGGTTGAGGCTCAAGGTAGTGGATGTAGCTCTTGGAGAGAGTGAACCACTATAAATTGTTGTGCATGCTCTTTAACTCTTTGCTCTTTTCATAATTGCCAATTCTATAAGATTGTGCTTTGTGTGGATTCTTATTAAAAAGAGTTTTTAGAAATCTTTCACAAACAAATTGGAGGTTTATCTTTCTAATCAAACAAAAGATTTTCTAAATTAGCCAAAAACCTTATTCACCCCCCCTCCCCCCTCTAAGGTTTTTCATGTTTTATTCACATTCACCCCCTCTTTCTTATTTTGTTTCTGATAAGATTATGAATATTCATTAAGATATCAAGCAAAGAAAAAAATTCTTGACACACACATGCATCGGATAATTAATTTAGATTTTTCTTCTAAAAAAAATTAATTTAGATATTTTTTCCTTAACAGATCGTCTCCATACGAGCCAGTATCAGAAAACAAAATTATTATTTCTTGAAATTATAGTTTATACATGGCCAATTTGAATTTATGATACCTTACCAAAATAATTTGAAATTATGGTAAAACACCAATAATTTTATAATAAACAAATGTTTGTTCAATGCGTTTTCTTGAAGTATACATTAATATAAATTAACTTTTCAATTTAAGATACAAGTTTTCTTATATTCAATTATTTCTTCTTTTTTTTTTTTTTTTTTTTTTTTTTTTTTGAAGAGTTCAACAATTACTGTTAATTTTTTACATTTTATAATATTTAACTATGATATATAGTAATATTCCCTCCATTTTTTACTTATGATATTTTACAAATTTTCATGTTTTTTACTTGTCACATTGTGAAAAATAAGGTGGTATTTAATGAATTTTTTTCTATTATTTCCTTCCATTAATAACAAATTTCAAAATCTTCTAATTCTTCTAACATGGAAACTAGCAGAAATAATAATGAGAGAAAAAAATTATGAAATGATTTTAATCTACACAAGAAAAATATAAAAAATATCATATTTCCTTAAACATTGTGATATCCAAATTGTGACAACTAATACTCATTCAGTTTATTTTTACTTGTCATATTCTATTAATTTTTGTGTTGTTTTACTTACCATATTATGGTTCCAAGGCAACATTTAATGTACTTTTCCTATTATACATTCTCATTAACAACAAATTTTAACATCTTTTTATTCTTCTAAATGGAAACTTGTAAAAATAATAATGGGAGAAAAATGTTTGAATGGTATTATAGTCTTAAAATATATATATATATATAATTTCATATTTTTTTAAACAGTGTTATGTCTAAAATATGATAAAAAATAGAGGGAGTAATAAGGAACGGGCAGAGTATTCTATTTTAGGAAAATTGTTCATTCATATACATAAACCATACAATATTTTTCGAATTCTAAACCTTATCTTTGTTTTTGGCTTTTTATACACCTAAACTATTTTACCTAAAGTATTTTCATGTATCTAAATATGACAGTTCATTATTTTTCCTCCATACCCAAAAGTGAATCTCTCTTATAATGCGCTGGAATCCCCAAATTCACTCAATTTCCTTCATTTCCTCCATTTCTTCTCCGTAATTCCGATAGAACCATCTATTATCAGACCTTAATAAGCTCTTCTCTTCTTTGGGGATCAATACCTGATAAATCAAACCGAGCAAATGCACCCTTTGTAAATTAAATTGAACCCAATTTCGTTTAATTTCAGTATACTCAAATAATTCAACACAAAGTAAATCCAATAGAATGGAGAAAACTTGCAATTTGAAATCTAGAACAACCTTTGAATTAGAAATTTCTTGATCAGAATCCAGATTGCCGCTGAAGGCCTTCTAGGGATGGAGTTTCCGACCTACTGGTAATCTGAAGGAACGGGGTCATACCAGTGAAGAATCGAAGGAAGAGGTGGCAATGAGCCTGCTACAGATGTGTGACGGGGAGGAGGAGGAAGAAGAAGGCGGCGAAGCGCAGAGGTGCGACGGCCGTCAAGGAATTAAAGGGAAGAAGAAGGGGGAGACGCAGTGGGGAGAGAAGAAGGGGGGAGGAACAAAGGCACGAAGGGGAGACGGGAACGTGAAGAAGCTGAAGAAGAGGGGGAGAAGTTGCAGACATGTGATGCGAGTACAGCAGCCGGGAAGCAGCGGCATTGTTTAGCGAAATTGAGGAAATTAAAGAGAAGAAATGGAGGCAACGGGGGAAATTGAGTGGATTTGGGGATTCTTGGGCATTATAAGAGAGATTCACCTATGGGTATGGATGGAAACTAATGATTTGCCAAATTTACCTTAAAAAGATTTTGTTACATGAGAGCTACGTAAGTTGTTGGCCGAATTCCATTGCCTGTTGTGATACTAGGATAATTTTAAATACACAAAAATATTTTGAGTTTATAAAAAAGGAAAAAATAAAAATATTTATAGAATTCGAAAACATGGTATGGTTTAAGTATATAAATGGGCAGTTTCGATTTTTTTTCTTGGCTTAACCCTTTTTTCTAATCACAAAAATTTTTTGTATTCGTAATTTGGTTATAACGTACGATATTTGTGCGTTATTCATTAGGATAACGCACAATAACTTATTGTGCGTTATCACTTAATTCCAATTTTTCACCTTAATCCGCCAATATGGCGGATAATGAATAACTTTTGTACGTTATCAGCCACGTCAGTTTTTTTTTTTTAATTTTTATATTGATTAGAAATAAAGAATTATTGTAGGTATTTGGAAAACTTGAAACATGAATAATATGAATGGACGTCCGTTTCACGTGTATGACCATCTCTTTTTTATGGTTATCGTAAAGTTAAATGCAATAACATTGCCGAAAAAGTGATCCGGCCACGTTTCGGGGCAAAAAAATTTTCCCGTAAAGTCAACAACTTTGACAGGGAATAATTTTGCGCTCGAATGTCCAATTGAGGCAATTCTTGTGGTCATTTTTTTTAGATCTACGCGAACCGTTTCCACAAAAACATTCTATTTTCATTTTAATTTACGTTTTTGCAATTTTCTACTACTTTCTTTCTTATTAACTAAGGAATTACGACGCCAAATTTAAAATTAAACAGAGGAGTATTTCTTTTTTTCTCTAATTAAAAATTTAAATGATTGAATTGGTAAATATTAAAATACGTAAATAAGTTATTTTTACATAAAATTCCATGCACTTATTAACATGAAGCTTCATATTTGGTTTTTTGGTAAGTATTCTATGTTAATTTTGTGAGGTCATGTGTTCAAATATCTAACTATCAAGTTTTTTTTTGCTAAAATGGTTTGGTAAATAACGCACACTGTGGATGCGTTATCATTAATGATAACACACTCATTGTGTTATTCCGTCACGCCCTCTAAACAAGATTATTGTCTGAATTAAATTTCTTATTACCCATAACGTACATCCATTGTGCATTATAATTATAAATAACACATAATGGTCGTGCATTATGGCCCGTTTAGTGATAAAAAATATATTGGCTACTTCAGTGGCTATTTTTTTTTTAAAATGGCTATTTCTATTAAAAAAAAAAAAAACCGCAGCAATTTCTCAATATTTACTGCCTCCATTTCATAATATAAGGTTAAGTTTTCTTTATAAACATTTTTTTCCAAAAATACCCCTACTCAATTGATGTATCATTGTTTAGTAATTCTCAAAATTTGAAAGATGAAGTTTACTAAACCTAATAAAGGGGGGTATATTATGTATTTTACAATTAAAAGTACATCGATTTCATGTTTTCTTAATTTGTGTGAAAAAAAAACTTATTCTTATACTCCCCCAAGTAAAAAATATAAGGAATTTTCAACCCATTGAGAATGATCAATAATATAAGAGGTTTTACAACTTTTAATAATCATTTATTGAACTTTTTCCATCTTTACCTATCTCTCTATTAATTTATTTCACTCTCACTATCTATCTCTTTTATCATTCATAAAGGGTAGAAAATGTATTGCAGTTCAAAAATTGTCTTGTTTTCAAGAACATTATTTTGTGAGCAAAAGTCTAAACCCCTCATATTTATGACCGGTGGGAGTACTACCTCCATTTCATATTACCTGTCACTTTAGGGCATGACACAAAAATTAAGAAAATTATTAGAATATTTAAATTTAAACACAAATAGACTAAAATACCCCTCTTGTTAGGGGATTGATAAATTACGCGCCGAAATATAAAATTTATGCGCGAAAAAATTTAAATATTTTTTCCCTCTGAAACTCACTTTCTCTCTATATATGTTTTTTCCACCTTATCTCTTAAAAAATGCGGTGAATGTTTTCAACATTTGAAGATTTTGGAGTTAAAAATGAATAATTTTGAAGAAAATATACACGATAAGATCAATTTCGAGATAAAAAAAATATATCAAAAAAATTACAAAATACACCATCTGCATGCTTGAGACACGCCCTAGCGCGAGTAGAGGTATCCCCGTGCCAAGCCTTGGTGCAAATAATGAGAGAGTTGTGCCAGGGCCTGGCACAAGATACTCCTATTCGCAGCAGGATATGGTTCAAGCGTGCAGATGGAGTATTTTTTAATTTTTGATGTGTTTTTTATAACTTTTTAATGGTTTTTAATATATATTTTAGTACGGTTAACTTTAATTTAATGTTATAATTTGAGTTTTCTATGTTAATACATGTGTGTATGTTAGCGTTTAATTTGTTTAGTTGATAATTAAATGTTTAATTTTAATTATGCATAATAGTGTTAAGTTTCTGGGTAATTAAATAATTGTATAAAATATATTAAAAATAATTAATTATTAAAAACAAGTAATATAACAACTTAAAAAATATTAATAACATAACAAAATTAAAAAAAATAAAAAACAGCCTTGGCGTCAGGCATTGGCGCGAACACTATGTACCCTGCTCCAGGCCTTGGCGCGAGCTCTATTTGGTCCATGTCAAGCCTTGGCATGAGTAGGGGTATAAATGATCGAGTTGAGCTCGAGCTCCACTCCACACTTTTTTATCAACTTGAGCTCGGCTCGAGCTCGAACTCGAACTCAAATTTTTCTTAAAGATATATTATATATAATAATTAAAATAAAGTACAAAAACTATATATTCTAGCTCGATATGCTCGACGAGCCATCGAGCATGTATTAATGAGGCTCGAACTCAGCTCGTTCCTTTAGCAAGCTAGCTCGAGCACGGCTCAAGTCGGTCAACAGCGAGCTTAAAACCAAGCTTTAACCCAGTAGCTTGCGAGCCGCTCACGAACGGCTGGACTCATTTATACCCCTAGGCGCGAGGCAGCTCAGGTCCGCGCCATTGTCTTATTTTTCTATTTTGTTGCATTTTCTTAATTTTTAAACTGATAAAAATATAAATAAGCGAGTATAGAATGATATATTAAACTTTTTTCTGATTGTTAATGGTTAGATTTGAGTAGACCGTCATTTGAAATCTCCGTGTGTAGAGAGAAGTTGGAGAGAAAGAAAGTAAAGAGAGAAAATAATCTAATGAAAATAAAATTTTTCACAAGTAAATTTTCTTTTTGACGCATAATTTATCGATCCTCCTCTCATTAATCTAGTGATAGTATACTTATGATTCCAACCATTTTAGTTTTCTAGGTCCTTCATGGCCTTTCATTTAGTCCAATGTTGAAAAAATTAGATCTGACCAATCGGTTCGACCGGTTGAACCGAGAACTAGTGACTTGTTTGGTCTATTTCAAACAGAAAACTGCTACTTCACTGAACTGATCAAACTTGGTAAAAAATGACTGGTTCAACCGAAAACTGAAAAAACCCGATTTTTGTGTTTTAAATTTTTTTTTTTTTACTTCTGCTGCGATTCAGCTGTTGTGTCTCTTTTTTTTTTTCTTGCTTTGTGGGTTTTTTTTTTCTTTTTTAGAAATGGATGGGTTGTTAACTTGAATTACATTATCTGAATACAGCTTAGAATCAGAAGTGCTCGTCCAATCTAAGAATTCTACAACAATTACAAAAGATAAACAATAACAAGAAACTTATATTATTTTACACCAACCAAAACCAACCACTATTTCTATTTGCCCAAACAAAAATAATTCCAGAATATTCATAAATTTCATATCCAACAACGTTAGATCAATTCATGAAATTTAAAAAGAAAAAAGGTATATTATCTTGAACTTGTTATTTTCTTTTACTTTTTAGTTTTTAGTTTTTACTTGTTATTTTAAACTTGACAAATGAAGGTGGAAAAAGTTTTGAAAGATAAATTTATACATATTTCATGAGATTTTAACTTTTACTTTATTTGTGTTTTTAATTTTTTTTAGAAGTATAAGTTTCTCTATATGTTACTTGTATTTTTTTGAGAAAGTAGAAGTTTTTTTTCTATTTATGTAGAATAATTTTTATAAATAATTAATATATTTATAATATTTATAATTATTATATATTTATAATAACATTATGATGTATACTGGTTTGATTACTAATTCAACCAGTTAACCAATAAATCGGTGAACCAGTAGCTTAATCGATTAAGTTCCGGTTTGATTTTCTCAACATTGAATTAATTACTGCACATATATGCATGTTTCTTTTTTTGGGGTCGATAAATCAAACTCGAGAATCTAGATGTATAACGCGAAAAAAAATCATTATTTTTCCTCCTCTTCCCTACTCTTTCTCTCTCTACACAATTTCTCTCTACTTCTTCTCCATTCTAAAATTAAAATCTTTAACATTGGACTTATATTAGAGGTAGATATGGATCATTATGAAGAATTTATAGAAGAAAAAATCGATTTAGATGTAAGAAAAGTTAAAATTATTATTTTTTTTCAAAACTAGGGCTTGGATCGCCTGGGCGATCTGATGTCCGTTTAATGCATATGACCAGTCGTTTGATGGTTCTCGTAAAGACAAACGTAATGGCATCACCGAAAAAGTCGCTTTTAAATGTTAGTTTTTGAAATTCTTGTTTATTACACTGATTTTACGTATTCTAATATTTACCAACTTCAATCATTTGAATTTTTAATTAGAGAAAAAAGAATATTGCTCCTCTGTTTAATTTTCAAATTGGTGCCGTAATTTTTTAGTTAATAAGAGAGAAAGTATCAGAAAATTACAAAAATGTAAATTAAAACGAAAACAGTATGTTTTTGTGGAAACGGTGGCATTTTCATCCCGTAGATCTCGAAAAAATACACAAGATGCCCACAAGAATCGCCTCAATCGGACGTTCGAGCACAAAGTTATGCCCCGTAAAAGTTTTCGACTATACAAGACAATTTTTTTTGTCTCGAAATGCATCTGGATTACTTTTTCGACAATGGCGTTGCGTCTATCTTTACGAGAACTATTGAAATGAGTGGTCATACGCGTGAAACGGATCTCCGATTGCAGAGTTATTCATGTTTCAAGTTTTTTAAATACCTACAAAAATTCTTTCTTAAAAAAAAAAAAAAAAACTAGGGCTCGGGTTGCCCGGACCGGCAACTCAGACCTGAGCGGGTCACCCATCTGGGCGATCCGCTCATGTCCGGGTCGCCCATCCCGGCGATCCGATCTCCAGTTTTGAAAAAAAATAATTTCAACTTTTCTTATATCTAAATCGATATTTTCTTCTACAATTCTTCATAATGATCCATATCTACCTCCAATACAAGTTCAATGTTAAAGATAGGAAAAATAATGATCTTTTTCGCACAATACATTTAAATTTTCAAGATTGATTTATCGAACCCTTTTCTTTCTTAACGAACTAAATGTCTTTTCATTTCCCCTGCAATCAGCATGTTTCCCAGCAGAATTTTTTTTAGCAATTGAACTTATTTGGTGCAGTAAATTCTTGGTCCTACAAGAATGAATGGGAGAATTGATTATCTTGAAATTTAAAGTCAAAAGAAAAATATAAATAAAAAATTAGTGCGTTATTAACTTAAGAAAAAAGAAGAATATTTAAAAAATTCTTAATTAATTCTTCATTAACTTTTTATAACAATAAATATTTTAAAATAGAAAAAATATATATTAGAGATAGATTAATATGAAATTGAGATAATACTATGAAATAGAGTTAATATTATACACACGTCACACCCATAATTAATTTATACTATTTTTTCCTTAATTCTATCGAACTCAAAATACAATAAAATACATCCCCCCTAGACGCAATCACAGACTCGCACATGAGATATTTTCTTGTACAAGAGAATGCTGTAAACGCCTCAATACAGACAACCGTGCATGACAACAAACTTACTGACTTCATCGAACGTGATTTCTTATCCATCCAAACCCGTCCAATTAAGTTAAATAAAAGTCGAAATCAAGAACTACTCCTATATATATAGTAGCAATTGCATTTGGGGTCATCAGCTTTTGTCAAGATTTTGTAGTCTTTGAGAAAAATAGTGTGGAAGAAACAGAGATGGCAAGTGGGACCGATGTAGTGGTGGTGGAGCATGCGACGGTGGCGGAGAATAATGCTTGCTGTAAGAATAAGGGTCCAGGTTATGGTAGCCCTCTTCAGGCCATGGCTGGTCCTAGAGAAAAACTCCTTTATGTAACCTGCATTTATACAGGTAAAATACCAATTTGCCCCTTATTTTCTCTTTCTCCCTTTTTTGGTTTGGTCTAATTAAGGTTATGTTCCGGGAAATGTTTGATTTTCTGAGATTGATGGGGTTTTCTGTTTCCCGTTTTTGTAATAGTTTGTGTTATTCTGGAATCATTCTTGAAGAAGATCTGCATACAGGATCTGCAGGATGTAAAAAAAATTGTTCAGTTCTTGATAAAAAATTTCCCTGTATTTCCATTATTATTTATTTTTTTTGAAGGGACTGTATTTCCATTCTTGGGAATTCTTTGTTGAGAAACTATGAATATGGTTGAGATCTTTTTCATTTTTTTTAAAATTTTTTATTTGTGTTCGGGTTAAAAGTTTGCCCTTATATAGTTTTACAATTTGGCTGCAAAATCTCCTTTTTCTGTTGCTCGTTATGGTAGATGTTAATTTGAAGTCTGTATAGATTATACCTTGATTGCATTTACTGCATTTTTCTATCAGATTTGAATGTTATAAAGGATTATAATATTTTCTCTCTCTCTCTTTTTTTTTTTTTTTTGGACTTAATTAGCCTTGGTTCAGTTTTGAAATTTGAGGAAATTTCATTTTGTGTGGCAGGAACAGGAAAGGAGAACCCTGACTACCTGGCCACAGTGGATGTAGACCCAAATTCACCAACTTACTCTAAGGTGATACACAGGCTGCCTATGCCTCATATTGGCGATGAACTTCATCATTCTGGATGGAATGCCTGCAGTTCCTGCTATGGAGATCCATCAGCTGCCAGGAGATATCTTGTCCTGCCTTCTTTAGTGTAAAATATCTTGTCCTCTCTTTGATATTTGCCAGTTTATATTTATTTCACAGCAGAAGATGGTCTCTTTTAGCTTCTTTTCAACTGTAACTACATGATACATTTAGTTTGATCCTTTTGTTTGTTAGGGGACCATCATCTCATGACTATCATAAGATATCTGCCATTGAATTCATTTTCTTATGTTTATACACATATGTAACTACTGCATTCTTGGTGAATATCTGGTTAACTTTTGTTTGCTCATTGTGTTGTTTATCATCTTTTAACTATTGCATGATTGTCTGCAAACAATATCCTCTTTGGTGTCAATGTTTGTTTATCTTCTTCTTACCAACCTTTGAAATCCATGGAGAACAATGAAAAATGCATTCATCTTGACTTTTGCAAATTTTCTTTTGTAATTGATTTCATGAATCATGTCAACCAAAGCAAATTTGTAGCCATATATCACTTGATCACATTAACTGATATCCTTCTACATCTTACAATTGATTGAATTTCAATAAAACTACTAAAAAGTTTCTGTATGCTGACCTATTGTACTTCTTTCAGGTCTGGTCGCATATATGCAGTTGATACACTGAAGGATCCAAGAGCTCCAGCTCTGTATAAGGTTGTTGAGCCTGCAGATATCATCCAGAAAACTGGTTTAGCATATCCACATACTGCTCACTGCCTAGCTTCGGGTGACATCCTGGTGTCATGCCTTGGAGACAAAAAAGGAAAAGCTGAGGGAAATGGCTTTCTTTTGCTTGACTCAGAATTTAATGTGAAAGGAAGGTGCTGCATCTTTTGTTTTTTATTTAAACATTTTTTCACATAGCTTAAGATTCACAATGTTTATATTAACAAATGCGAGAAAAGAATTAAAAACATAAGGAAGAGCAGCTGTATCAGTCGAGAGCACTTCCTCGATCCTTTAGTTCGTATTGCAACCTCTTTTGTTCGAATTCAGAAGTTCGTTAACTTAACCCATTAAGGTCATATACTTCCACTTATTCTTATCCATTCGTTCTACTTTTTCCTTGCTCCCTCTAAGTTTGTCCTTGTCAGAATCTTATATTTGATCTTTTGGTATGCTTTGTGAACTGATGAATTCTTTTACAGCCGTCTTATTATATTCAAAACTTAAAATTAGGTCCTAATTTTCATATGTTTTTCCCCTGTTGCATAGAAAGATCTATCTGGCATTAGTATGACAATCAAAATGCATTAATATGATAGGTGGGAGAAACCTGGACATAGTCCTCTATTTGGATATGATTTCTGGTACCAACCTCGGCACAAAACAATGATTAGCAGTTCATGGGGAGCTCCATCTGCGTTCACCAAAGGTTTTAACCTTCAGGATGTTTCAGACGGACTTTATGGACGGCATTTGCATGTGTACAGTTGGCCTGATGGTGAACTACAGCAGACATTGGATCTTGGTAGCACAGGACTCCTACCATTGGAGGTAAAATAAACTTACTGCATTTTCTGCTTTGATGTTCTATATAGTAACAAAAGTCTGTGATGACATATACTGACATTAGTTTTATTTTAAACGCATCCATTCCCTTGATTCACTAGTATCTTTGGGATTGTATCTTGTTTCCAGATTAGATTCCTGCACGATCCATCTAAAGATACTGGCTTTGTCGGGTGTGCCCTAACAAGTAACATGGTTCGATTTTTCAAGACTGCAGAAGGGAC
Source organism: Catharanthus roseus (assembly GCA_028651295.1). Classification (NCBI taxonomy): domain Eukaryota; kingdom Viridiplantae; phylum Streptophyta; class Magnoliopsida; order Gentianales; family Apocynaceae; genus Catharanthus; species Catharanthus roseus. The sequence goes on from JAPQWS010000102.1 coordinate 9,419,495, forward strand.
ATGGAACCATGAGGTAAGTTCGGAAATATGACAATTTGGGCAATCAAACAAGATTTCAGTCTACAAAATTTAAAACTTAATGACTTTCTAACTGACGTTACAGGTTGCAATATCAGTAAAACCACTGAAGGTGCAGAATTGGATTCTTCCAGAAATGCCTGGTCTAATAACAGATTTTCTTATATCACTTAATGATCGGTTCCTTTATTTCGCCAACTGGCTTCATGGTGATATTAGACAATATAACATTGAGGACCCTCAAAATCCCAAGCTTACAGGGCAAGTGTGGGTTGGGGGACAAATTCGTCAAGGTAGCTCTGTTTTAGCAGAAGCTGAAGATGGTAAAACCTACCAGATCAATGTCCCAGAGATTCAGGTATGTTTAATCTTCTTCTTTAAATGACATATCTTTCAAACTCAGTTTGTGATTCCAATTCTACTAGGCTGCATAAGTCAATGTTTAAGATGATGCACAGACATGTTCCTCAAAAGCAGGAAACGGTAATAGATCTGGGGTTGCGTAGGTTTTTCTAAAACTATGATGTTCTAAGCTGTAGGAACTGACCGGTACTAGTAAAGTAATATTCATTCTCACCGGTAGCTGTGGCCTCCCACACTGCATTTGATACATTCTCATCCAGTGCTGCATAACAAGAAGGGATTCCTGTTAAAGCTTAATATTTCAGTTTGCTCGGCCTTATGCATGAATTAGTATGTGATACAAGAAAACCATACATCCATTTTGTGCTTATATTCTGTGCTTTGTTACTTAGGGGAAGCAGCTCAGAGGAGGACCCCAAATGATTCAGTTGAGTTTAGATGGAAAAAGACTATACGCTACAAACTCGCTGTTCAGCACTTGGGATCGGCAGTTTTATCCTGAACTTGTTGAGAAAGGAGCACACATGTTGCAGATTGATGTTGATACAGAGAAAGGGGGTCTTGCTATAAACCCAAACTTCTTGGTGGACTTTGGAGCTGAACCAGAAGGTCCATCATTGGCACATGAGATGAGATATCCTGGTGGAGACTGCACTTCTGATATTTGGATCTAAACATTGTGAATCTTAATTAGAAATTAAATGTAATGCACAGCGAAAAAATGAAAAACTAACAGTTTTTAAATAAGTGAAGCATTTTATCCAGCAATGTATAAAGTTCCATTTGCTATTTATGATTCAGTGACTTGTCCTGTTTTAAGATTTCTACTACTGAATTTCCTTTATGCTGGGATTGATTATTAAAATTTGCTAAATTTCACCGCTCCAGTGTTAGTTATTGGACTTGTCACAAGGGTTTAGGAGGGAGAGTCTTTGATTATACTTGGCTTATTAAGTGGCAAACTCGATGGCGCAGAGTGAAGACCAGATAATTGCTTACTTCTCGAGGGGTGGTGACTAGTGAGTCATTATTGTCCCATATACGCGAGTATTATTGAATGAGATATGCATATTCTCCGTGATTGTGTTGCAGTGGTGCATGATTTTCTCCGTTACACCTACCTATTTGGAAGCATTTTCTCCCTTCCTGCCGAGTGCATGATTTTTTTACTGATACAGACATTATCTGGTGACTTGATTGAAATTTATTTCATACTTGAACTGTGTCTTCTCAGGTTTAGATGGAACACTCATCTTCTGACTCACATGTAATGATTTGGAGATGAAGGAATGATGTCATTTTCTTTGCAGACCATAATCCTTTCTGTTCTCTAAGATAGTATAAATATATCTTATACTTCTTAGCTACTAAAATAACATCAGTTATGTGTTGTATGTGATGTTTTGATGATTTATATATAGTTGGCTTTTCATATATATATATATATATATAAGTATGTATACATATATATATATGCATGCATATGTATATATATATATGTATATATAAATAATATTCTTCATATTATCAATTTAATACTAAACTCAAGATAGTATAAATGACAATAATGTCAATTAATGATATCACGACCGGCTGTTTATCTCGTCAAGTAGGACAAGACAAATATATGGACTTTTTTTCCTTACCAAAGGAATTCAAATATAGGTGAGTGATGTGAATCCCCAATTTGATTGTAAATTGAATCCGCATCATTTCAAGATCACCTCCTTTGAAGAATTTCTATTGAAGATTTTATAATTCAAACACTCCACCAAAGAACCTATGGAGAGCAAAGCAACATAAACCTAATAGTGAGAGGAAGAGCTCTTTCCCAATTTGGCAACAATAACCTTAGGGAAACTATGACCCTAAAACTCAAGCTACACAAATTCGAAGACCTTGACTAATTAACTCTAGAAATAAGAACTCCTAGAATTAATCAAAGAAGGAATTAAAAGATGATCAAATAGAATCCCTAGACCTTCAATCTAAGAACAACAACTAATCAACCTACTAAGGAATAGAACCCTAGGAACTAGCTAAGGAGGTTGAAGAACCCCAAGAACACTATAGAGAACTCTCTCAACTCAATTGATCATATTTCATTCAATAATTATAGAGGCATAGTAAGATATTTATAGAAAAACCCTACTCCTATTCCAAAATCTAATTAATGTTTAAAAGACATAATTAACCTTTAATAAAGTTACTCTGAGTAAAATTTTAAAATTCCTAATTAATTAATAAAGTCAATTACAGGGCTAGGAAATAAGGAAACAAAAAATTAGTCTAAAAATAACAAAATTAACCAATTGATAGTGTTGCTTCCATATTTTGGGTAAATTGCTACCATGGATCGTAGGTCACCCTACCTTCCAAACGGTAGGTTCTATTTTAGTAGCTCACACTTTTGTACAATTAAAATATAGAATCTTCGATTTGTTTGAAAAAGAATTTAATAAATCTTGTTAATAAAATTTCTAACCAAACAAAATCTCTTTTATAAAAAACGATCAAACAATAAACATAGAGATAACAAGAAAATCATTAAAAGAGAGAAAGAATTTATAGTGGTTCACTCTCTTAATAGAGCTACACCCACTACCTTGAGACTTAACTCAAGGATTTCACAAATTCTACTAGTCATAAGTCGTTATAAAACACCACAATAAGGATCACCTTTCAAAGGGTTTGCACAATGAGGGTTCTTCTAGTCTTCAAGGTCTTTTATTTGATCACTTATCTTCAATAAGTCTTATAATCTTGAATGATCTTTTGCTTCTTTGTGCATCATCTTTGAGACTCCTTTTGTGCATCTTTTGTCTTCTTACAAAACTACTTCTATTATCACAAAGCACAAGTAAATTATAATAAAAACACTTTAAACAAATATGCCCTTAGGGCTTACAATCTCCCCCTTTTTGATTATGACAAACAAAGATGCAAGATGATGACTATATAGAACAAAAAAACACAATTAAGCCAAGAGAATGCTTCAAAAGATCAACATTAAGTTCAAAGTATATAATAAACATGAGAGAGAGAAAGAACTCCCCCCGTACGATAATTTTCATTGAGCTTCAAAAATCGATTCTAGCACAATAACCAAATAGGCGAAAAGAACCCTTCGGAAGGGGGTTTCATTCTTTCGGAGCGGTGAGGTTTTCAATCCTGGATTGCTATTTCGAAGCAAAGCGCAAGGTCTTTGTCTAGCGCTGGGGAGGCTTAGGAATTTCACTACTTTACCCGGTCAGTCATTCTGTCATACTGATCCTGGATGAACTGAGCCTGAGCCCACCTGCTGCTACTGATAAAAATCCACCCGACAGTGGATTTGCTTTCATCCAAATCTATGTGGCAAATCGATACAAGTAGCTAAACAGCTTGTTATACCATACAAAGGCATCTCCGGCCGAACGGTTAGGCAAGACTAATTCCTTGTTTTCTTAGCTTTTTTTGTAGAATTCGATAGCAGTTGCATCAGAGCTAGCTTGGAAAGAGATGAGGCATCCTTATCTGAGCCGATAGTTAGCGTATTTCTTCTTCTCGAGTGAAGTAGCTTTCGGAATCTTCCCCATCTGAGAGAAGTTGTTCTATGGAAGACCTTTTTTTTTTTTAATTCCTATGATGCAATTGGGGCTTATCGGCAAAAACGAATCGTGGCTAGAAAAGGGGGATGAGTGTTGAACATATCTAAGATATCCCAGGAACCAAGCTAGGGATTCACGACTAGCGCGAAAGCCTAGCGAACAAAGAAGCGCAGTCCTTTTCTTGCTCGGACTCTCGGCTAAAGTGAGGGCTGGGAGCCAGGGTATAAGACCCTGGAATGGGAAAACCTTTTGCCTTTGGACTTCCTGCAAGGTTTGAGAACTTCGAGGGATAAGAGCTTGTCTGGCGTATTTTGAAAACATGCTAAGGTTTTGAAAAAAACAGTTAGAAAACTGAAAGCTCCCCCTTAAGATATGCTTTATACAAAAAATATGGCACCAAAACATGATCAATGAAACTCAAAGCCATATAAGCAACAAGGAATAAAGCATAAAGCTTTATATAACTCAAGGCATGTTGCCAACATAAAGTATCAAGGCAATCAAAACATCAACGCAAGACAACTCAAGGCATCAAGATAATTTCAACAAAATATCAACCAACAATATACACATCATCAACAATATGCATCTTATATTTCTCCCCCATAATACATCACCTTATATTTCTCTCCCCCTTTTATCACAAATAAAAAAGAATAAGTTATTAAGGGATCATTGAAATAGAGCAAGGGAACTCTCGTCATTAAGATTTCATCATCAAGTTCCAAAAATAAGACAATAAGCAAAGATAAGACACGGCTTCATAGATAAAGCATAAGCAATGAAACATAAGTTTCGAAAAAGTCAATAGCCAAAAAGAAACATAAGTTATGAAACTTAAGAACTTTAAAACATAAGGAATGAAACATAAGCTTAATAAACTTGAAAAATCCCCTTTCTTCACTTCTTTGAAGAGCCTCATCTGTCTTTTTTTCTTCCTGTTGCTTCTAACCTCATCGCCCTTTCTTGAATATCTGATATTTTTCCATCTAAAGCATCAAACCAGCTATTCATTGAGGCTTGCATAGATGCCATCATTTCTATAAGTTGTGACATACCCTCGGATAATTGTCCTTCTTCAACTCTTTCTTGTCTCTTTTTATGTCTCATCCCTCTTCTAAAGGTTTCCTCCGCAGGTTCTTCTTTACTAATCTCTTCATCAACATTCATAACATCTTGCCCCGCATCTTCTTCTTCTTTCTCATCACTTTCTTCTTCATCCTCTTGTCCTCCTCTCATCAACATACCTTCCTCATTCCTTGAAAATCCTATTCTTTTGAAGGTGTGTTTGTTATAGATTTTCCAATACCAATATGATCACCAATTCCAACCAAATTTAGCACAAAGTATTGGAAAACCTTAGTGAGAAAACAACCATATGACAAACACTTTGTAGAGGAGGTTTGAGTAGCTAGCATATGTTCGGCCATAAATCTAAAATTCATCCTTCTATGCTCATATAAAACTAGTATAATAAAAGAGTGCATGTTTATGTTCGAAGACTTGTGACCCACATTAGAAATAATTATGTTGGAAATCATGTGGTGCAATAATCTTCCATAAGCATTATGTTTATTAACATTTCTGCCATCATGCCTCTTTATAACTTCTCCTTTTGTAAATAATTCCTCAAATCTTCTCTCACTATAAAGGTTGGGATCAAATCATTTCTTATTTTTAGGATAAAATCTCATACCATTTTCAGGTGTTCCAAGGATGGTGTTTAACATTCTACCATCAAAAGAGATATCTCTACACCCGCCCTAGAAATAACCATTGATAAGTAATATTTCCTTGCTTTTAAACTCTTCCTTTGTGTAAATTAGCATAAACTTCATAAATAATCTCATGATAGTAGAGTTCATTAACTGTAAGCAAAGATCCCCAGTCAATATTCTCAAAAAGATTAGGAATAATCTTTATACCTTCCATATAAGATAAATCAACTCTATGTCCTGGAACAATCTTTCTACTTTTCCTTGTCTATTCCTCAAAATTTGCATCCTCTTTAACTGAAACAAACCTCTTTGGAAGCCTCAGTTCACTTGCCACTTTCTTCCCTTTTCCATTTCCACTTCTTCTACCTCTACTACTTCTTCCTTCTTCATAAGTTTCTCCCCTTCCAACATTTGCATTTTTTTTTACTTTCACCATTTTAGGAAAATTTAAGTAAAAGATTGATTAACTTTGAGAGAGAGAAGAACCAAGCATTGGTTTTGGGGAGAGAGAAAGTTGAGTGGTTTTGATAGAGAGAGTGAGTGACGGTGAGAGTCACTTTTGAGATAGATCAGTTTTTGGAGGGATGGAGAGAGAAACTGTCGATAAGGGTTTTTAAAGAGAGAGAGAGAGAGAGAGAGAGAGAGAGAGAGAGAGAGAGAGAGAGAGAGAGAGAGAGAGAGAGAGAGAGAGAGAGAGAGTAGTGAAAGAAAAAATGAGAGATTTCTCCCTCTTTTTTTGTTATATAAAACATACATTAGGAAGCAGAAAAATCGGTTGAAAGGTTTTTAAAAATGGTCTTCCAAAAATCTTAAAATCAAAGAGAATTGGACGTCTGATTTTTTTCGAATGCGTCCGATTTTGTAGTCCAAAACTCTCGGCCTCTTTTTTTGAAGAAAAAAGAAAGAACTTAAAACTTTAAGAAAAAGCGAACGTCCGGTTTTCTCCGGACTCGTCCGATTTTGTAGTCGGAAACTCTCAGCTTAAAAAGTTAGAAGAAAAATTTGAAAACTCAAAAACACATCAGTCATAGAATTTTCCAATACCAAGAAATTTTCTTAAATAACAAAAGCAATATTTAGAAAGTGGTTTGTAAAAATATCAGCAATTCGATCCTCTGTGCAAATATATTCTAAAAATATATTTCCTTTCACAATGTGATCTCTTATAAAATGATGTTTGATTTCAATATGTTTTGTTTTTGAATGTTGCACAGAGTTTATAGAAAAATTTATAGCACTTGTGTTATCCCACAAAATAGGTATATTTTTTAAAACAAAACCAAAAAATCAAGTAAAATATGTTTTATCCCAAGTACTAAGCACAAACACAACTTGCTGCTGTGTATTCCACTTCGGCGGTTGATAACTACACGCATGATTGCTTCTTGCTTTACCAAAACACCAAGCATCCCCCTAAGAATTGGCAATTTCCGCTAGTACTCTTTCTTTCTACCTTGCATCCGACATAATCTGCATCAATGTAAGCAATAAGATCAAAGCAAGATTGTTTAGAGTACCATAACCCATAGTTATAAGAAGATATTAAATATCCTAAAATACGCTTAACAATAATTAAATGAGATTCCTTGGGGCAAGCTTGGAATCTAGCACACAAACAAACGGTGAACATAATATCCGGCCTACTAGCCTTTAAATAAAGTAAGCTTCTAATTATACCTCTATAGTGTTTTTCATCCACCTTTTTACCTTTTCCCTCTTTGTCGAATTTTAATGATGAGCTCATTGGAGTTCCTATTCCTTTTTCATCGCTCATCTCAAATCTTTTGAGAAGTTCCTTTGTGTATTTCTCTTGGTTGATGAAGATATCTTCTTCGGTTTGTTTAGTTTGAAGTCCAAGAAAATAGGTTAATTCTCACATCATACTCATCTCAAACTCCTTTTGCATTAGTAAGGCAAACTCTTTTACACAAACAAATATTAGTAGCTCCAAAAATAATATCATCCACATAAATTTGGACAAGTAAAAGATCATTGTTACAAGAGGTTTTTGCAAAAAGGGTTGTGTCCACCACACCTCTTGAAAAATCGTTTGAAATGAGAAAGCCACTTAGTTTTTCATACCAAGCTCTTGGAGCTTGTTTTAAGCCATATAATACTTTTGAAAGTTTGTAAACATAGTTTGGAAAATTTTCATGTACAAAACCAGGAGGTTGTTCAACATAAACTTCCTCCTCAATATCACCATTTAAAAATGCACTTTTAACATTTATTTGAAAAAGCTTGAATCCCTTAAAACAAGGAAAAGCTAAAAACATCTTATGGACTCAAGTCTAGCAACAAAGCAAAAGTTTCATCAAAATCTATGCCCTCTTCTTGATTGAATACTTGGGCAACAAGTCTAGCTTTGTTTCGTATAACTACTCCAGATTCATTTAGTTTGTTTCTAAAAGCCGATTTTGTACCAATAGTGGAGTGATCACGAGATCTTGGGACTAAAGTCCAAACTTTGTTTCTTTCAAATTGATTAAGTTCCTCTTGCATTGCAATAATCCAAAACTCATCATATAAAGCATCATCTATAAATTTAGGTTCCATTTAAGATAATAAAGAAAAGTTATCAATGAAATACCTCCCTGTTCTTACCCCTTGTGATACAGCACTAATGATTTCATCCTTGGAGTGTCCCTTTGGATATATCACATCTTGAGTTTCTTTATCATTCTCTTGTTTCTCCTCAATCTCCTCTTCCTCCTTTGCATGTTCCTCCATAGCTTAAGTGTCCAATGGTTGGTTGCTCAAATAATTATCAATATCATCATCACCTTTCTTTTCAAAAATGTTATATTTATCAAAGTCCACATGAATCAAATCTTCAACACATAAGGTTCTTTTGTTGTAAATCCTATAAGCTTTCTTGTTTGAAGAGTAACCAAGAAAAATTCCCTTATCGAATTTTCTATCAAACTTTCCAAGGTTGTCCTTGGTGTTTAAAATAAAAAATTTACATCCAAAAACTTTGAAATAGTCAATTGAGGGAGTTTTGTTAAAAATAAGTTCAAAAGAAGTTTTCTTCAAAAATGGTCTCAAGAGAACACGATTCATCATGTAGTAACCGGTGTTAATGGCCTCAGCCTAAAAATATTTTGGTAGGGAGTTTTCACAAAGCATTGATCTTGCCTTTTCCTGTAAAGTGCAGTTTTTTCTCTACACTATGCCATTTTTTGTGGGATTTTAGTGGCTGAAAATTGTGTGTAATACCAAAATCGTTACATAGTTTTGTAAAATCTTGACTGTTAAATTCTCTCCCCATTATCACTTTTCATAGAGATCACTTTACAATCAAGGAAGGTTTGAACTCTTTTGAGAAGTTTGACAAACTTTTGAAATGCCTCATCCTTTTGGCTTAAAAACAATGTCCAAGTGAATCTTGAAAAATCATCCACTATAACAAAAGCATACCTCTTACTACCAAGACTAGTGGTTCTCATTGATCCAAATAAATCCATGTGAATGAGTTCTAAAAGTTTTGAAGTAGAAATCATCTTCTTTTGTTTAAAAGAGGTTTTAACTTGTTTCCAAATTGGCAAGCATCGCAAAGTTTAGTTTTCTCAAAATGTAGTTTTGGTAAACCTCTAACAAGCTCTTTTGAAGAAAGATGGTTTAGTAAATCCATGCTAACATGACCAAGCCTTCTATGCCACAAGAATGCATCATTATCATGAACCGAGAGACATTTTAAGTTTTAAGAAATAAGATCTTGAAGATGAAAAACATAGATATTTCTAACTCTTTTTGCAACAAGAATTATTTTGTTTTCAAACTTATCAATGATAGAAGAAGAATCACTTTCAAAGAAAACTTTGCAACTATTATCACATAATTGATTAATACTAAGCAAATTGAACTTTAAACCATCAATTAAGTGAACTTTCTTAATTAAAGAAGAAGAGCCATTATCGATATTACCTATGCCGATGACTTTTCCTTTCTTCTTATCTCCAAAAGTGACAAAACCACTTCCGGTTTCCTCAAGCTCATAAGAGACGCATTGCCGGTCATGTGTCTTGAGCATCCATTATCCAAGTACCATTTAGTTGAACTCGGTTTGTGTTCCTACAATAGAAGAAGTAGAGATGACTTTTGGTATCCATATTCTTTTGGGTGGGTCCATGAATGTTAGTTGCCTTTTCTTTTATGTCCAAATAGTTTTTACTCCCATTTCAATCTTTCTTTTTATAAAATATTTTGTGGCCTTATGAACATTCTTTTCATAGTATATGCAACAAAGATGTGGGAAAGATGAAGAAGCTTTTATAAAGCCTGTTTGGTTTGAAAAAGTATTGAAGTGATTATATCCAATACTGTTTTTGTCAAATGGTGATCTTTGAGAACCAAGAAGTGTTTCAAAGTTTTCTTTTAATTTTGTAAATTTTTCAATACACATGGTAAGATCATTCACCTTTTTCTTAAAATCATTGTAATCAACCATGCATTTCTCAAGTCAAAGAAATTTTTCACAAAGATTTTTGTTCTCTAAAACAAGGTTTTGAAATTCTTTGTTTGAGAAATCCTTTTCATTTTTCAAAACTTCTAACGATTCACGAGTTTTGTTTTCACAAATAAGTTTTGAATTTTCATTTAATAAATCATCAATCTTGTTTTTCAACTCTTTGTTTCTTTTGAAAATCTTTTTCAGTTCATCATACATTTCAATAAGCATAGAATTAGGATCATCATCATCATCATCATCAATAATAAAGCTAGAAAAGTTAGAAGGTGAAGATTGTACCTCACTTTCTAATGCCATGAAGTACATGTTGTCTTTTTCTTCTCCTTCACTCTCACTTGAGTCTTGATCCCAAGCTCCTATTAGGCCTTTAACCTTTCTTCTTTTTTTTTTTTTTTTTTTATTGCTTCAAGCTTTGCTTCTAAGGCCCTTTTTCCCTTTTTTATGGCTTTTGGGCAATCTGCTATAAGATGATTGGGGCTATTGCATTCAAAACACCTCGCCTTGAAGAGTGAGGAACTTTGTCCTCCTTTCTTTAATGGAGATTTCTTCCCTCTTTGTTGAAAGCTTTCTTGCAGATTTTTTTGAACTTTTGAACCACAAAAGCCATATTTTCCTTTTCATCATTTTCATCCTCATTGTTGGATGCACTTGCTTGCTCTTCCTCATTTACTTTGAATAACATATTTTCTTTCTTCGTCTTCTTCTTCCATTTCATTTGATATTTTTATCTTCATCTCATAAGTAAGAAGGGATCCTATAAGCTCTTCAATCAGAAAAAGTCTCAAATCTTTGGATTCTTCTATGGCAAGAGTTTTTGGTTGCCATACCTTTGGAAATGCATCTAGAACTTTTCTATTTACCTCTCCCCTTGTGTATTCTTTCCCATCTGCCTTTAGCCCATTTGTGATGTTGGTGAATCTTGTGAATATGTTACTAATGCTTCATTTTGCTTCATCATGAATAATTTATAGTCTCTTACCAACATGGTCAATTTTGATTCTTTTAATTGATTTGTACCTTCATGAGTGACTTCTAGCAATTTCCACATTTCATGAGCCAAATCACATCCGCTCACTCTATTGTACTCATTTGCATCCAAAGCACAACTTAATATATTCATGGCTTGGAAATCGAGAGTCATATCTCTTGAGTCAAATTGTCGAATTCTTCAACCTTCTTTACTCTTCCATTCTTTTGGGGAACAAAATGTCCTTTTTCTACAATATTCCAAAGATCAAAATTAATAGAACAAATATAGATTTTAATCCTTGACTTTCAAAAGTATAATTAGTGCCATTAAAAAGAGGAGGTCTATTTGGAGAGGAGTCTCCTACATAAGGTAAGTTTGAAATACTTGCCACTTTATAACAATTCTTTTTCTTCTTAGGATGTTAAGCCTTTTGAAAGAAGACCGACTCTGATACCAATTGAAAAACCTTAGGAGGGGGAGGGGGGGGAAGGGGGGGAGGGGGGAAAGGGTGAATAAGTTTTTTTGGCTAATTAAAAAAGTTTTGCACAATTAAAATATAGAACCTCTGATTTTGTTTGAATAAGAATTTAATAACTCTTTTTAATAAAATTCCTAACCAAGCAAAATCTCTTTTATAAAGAATGATCAAACAATAAACATAGAGATAGCAAGTAAATCATCAATCTTGTTTTTCAACTCTTTGTTTCATTTGAAAATCTTTTTCAGTTCATCATACATTTCAATAAGCATAGAATTAGGATCATCATCATCATCATCATCATCAATAATAAAGCTAGAAAAGTTAGAAGGTGAAGATTGTACCTCACTTTCTAATGCCATGAAGTACATGTTGTCTTTTTCTTCTCCTTCACTCTCACTTGAGTCTTGATCCCAAGCTCCTATTAGGCCTTTAACCTTTCTTTTTTTTTTTTTTTAATTTTTTTTTATTGCTTCAAGCTTTGCTTCTAAGGCCCTTTTTCCCTTTTTTATGGCTTTTGGGCAATCTGCTATAAGATGATTGGGGCTATTGCATTCAAAACACCTCGCCTTGAAGAGTGAGGAACTTTGTCCTCCTTTCTTTAATGGAGATTTCTTCCCTCTTTGTTGAAAGCTTTCTTGCAGATTTTTTTGAACTTTTGAACCACAAAAGCCATATTTTCCTTTTCATCATTTTCATCCTCATTGTTGGATGCACTTGCTTGCTCTTCCTCATTTACTTTGAATAACATATTTTCTTTCTTCGTCTTCTTCTTCCATTTCATTTGATATTTTTATCTTCATCTCATAAGTAAGAAGGGATCCTATAAGCTCTTCAATCAGAAAAAGTCTCAAATCTTTGGATTCTTCTATGGCAAGAGTTTTTGGTTGCCATACCTTTGGAAATGCATCTAGAACTTTTCTATTTACCTCTCCCCTTGTGTATTCTTTCCCATCTGCCTTTAGCCCATTTGTGATGTTGGTGAATCTTGTGAATATGTTACTAATGCTTCATTTTGCTTCATCATGAATAATTTATAGTCTCTTACCAACATGGTCAATTTTGATTCTTTTAATTGATTTGTACCTTCATGAGTGACTTCTAGCAATTTCCACATTTCATGAGCCAAATCACATCCGCTCACTCTATTGTACTCATTTGCATCCAAAGCACAACTTAATATATTCATGGCTTGAAAATCGAGAGTCATATCTCTTGAGTCAAATTGTCGAATTCTTCAACGTTCTTTACTCTTCCATTCTTTTGGGGAACAAAATATCCTTTTTCTACAATATTCCAAAGATCAAAATTAATAGAACAAATATAGATTTTAATCCTTGACTTCCAAAAAGTATAATTAGTGCCATTAAAAAGAGGAGGTCTATTTGGAGAGGAGTCTCCTACATAAGGTAAGTTTGAAATACTTGCCACTTTATAAAAATTCTTTTTCTTCTTAGGATGTTAAGCCTTTTGAAAGAAGACCTACTCTGATACCAATTGAAAAACCTTAGGAGGGGGGGAAGGGTGAACAAGTTTTTTTTGGCTAATTAAAAAATTTTTGCACAATTAAAATATAGAACTTCTGATTTTGTTTGAAGAAGAATTTAATAACTCTTTTTAATAAAATTCCTAACCAAACAAAATCTCTTTTATAAAGAATGATCAAACAATAAACATAGAGATAGCAAGTAAATCACAAAAAGAGAGACAAAGAATTTATAGTGGTTCACTCTCTCAATAGAAGTACATCTACTACTTGAGACTTAACTCAAGGATTTCACAAATTTCAGTAGTCATAAATCTTTACAAAACACCACAATGAGGATCACCTTTCAAGGGTTTTGCATATAAACCTCAAAGTTCACAAAACAATACAAGATAATCAAAATATCAAAGGATCACCTAAAGGGTTTTCACAAAGCCTTTGATCACAATATAAGATGAGAAGAGATGGAACAATATTACCAAAGAAGCTTGAAATAAATAGAATACAACTCTGTGAACTGATTCTACAAACTTTCCTTCTTCCACTTTGAAGAATGATCAAACAACATAGCTCAAAGAAGTTTTTCTTTTGAATTTTATAGAAGATAGAAAATATACTCTTTAATGCTCTTAAATATGTTAAATAAAACTTCTTCAACAACCTTTTATTTATGGATGATCAATAGCCTTTTTATGTGAAGATAAAAAACTAGCCGTTACTGTCAGCAGCAATGATCATTTTTTGACGATAGAAAATCGGAATCTGGGACGACCGATTTTTTAAAATAGGTCGTTCGATTTTTCGAAAAACAAAAAATAGGATGACCGATTTTTATAAAAGAGAAAAATAGGATGACCGATTTCTTTAAAAGGTTTAAGAAATTCGGATGTCCGATTTTTAAAATAGGTCGTCCGATTTTTTAGGAACAAAAAATAGGATGACCGATTTTTGTAAAGGACAAAAGTAGGATGACCAATCCTTAAAAGGTTTAAGAAATTTGGATGTCCGATTTTTCAAATTGGATAGCCAATTTTATGAGTCTTCAAAAACAATTTAGAAGATCGGTTTTAAGAGTTTGATGACCTATCTTTCTGTTTTCCAGACTTTGTGAAATGTTTGTAAAACACAAATTTTTTTCACTTTCGAAAACATGTATTCTTGATGCAAAAGCTTATAAAACATGTAACAACTTTAAATCCTCAAAGCTTTATCAAGAACACTTAGTTTTTCAAGGATAATTTCTCAAAAAATGTTTCCTCTAAGGAGCTAACAGAAATGATATAAAATCAAAGAAACAAGTTATGGAGTTTTACATAAATACTTTATAAAGCTATCCCTAACCATTCTTCTAATCTTCAAAGTCTTTTACTTGATTGCTTATCTTCACTAAGTCTTGTAATCTTGATCTTTTGCTTCTTTGTACATCATCCTTGAGACTCCTTTTGTGCATCTTTTGTTCTTACAAAACTACTTCTATTATCACAAAGAACAAGTTAATCATAATCAAAACACTTTAAACAAATATGCCCTTAGGGCTTACAGTTCTCTATACCCTTACTTTTTTTTCCTTCCCCCGATGGAAATCAATATAAATGTGTGGCCTAAACCCTGAACCTCTTTTTGTAAAAACAATGCGTAGTCGTCACATATGTGTTAACTGTCTTTGTTCGTTTGTTTACCCAATCAACCAAATCGTCTTTTGAATTAAATTCACGTTCTGTTTGAAATAAATAACATTGGTCTACGAAATCCTCCATATGTAAAATGTCCTAAAATTGTTTGGAATCTAATTCATTATCTTCCTACAAAATATTAGAAGATAAAATTTTTTTAAACAAATATTTTAAATAAAAATAAAACTAAGTAACGTAATAACATATTTATAACTTTATTAAATAGTAACTGGTTAATTAAGAACATAAAAAAATAAACATGATGTGAAACTATACATATTAATTATAATCACAATTAAATAATTAACTATAACATAAATAAGATAAACACTAACTTTAACATAAATAACTAACATAATTAATAAAATAATCATATTAAATCTGAGAAATGAATATAAAAAAATAACATATGAAAAATAATTAATGTAATACATAATTAACCTTTCATATTTAAAAAAATTGAAAAATGATGAACGGATGTAGCTGGTGCGCCAGCCACTGGCACATGGACTTGTTCATGTGCCAATGTCCGGCCAGCTATTTATGTTCAAATTTTAAGCCTTTTTGGGATCACTTTTACATCAAAATCGAATTTTTCTAAGTACAAAATCTTTAAAATTATCTATTTTCAACGTCTAAACCTTCATAAATCTTCAATAATCTTCAAGTAAAATTAGGGAGAAGTTAGAGAGAAAGAGAGTAGAGAGAGAGAGAGGTATTTGGTTTGAAATGAAAATTTTCGTAATTTTCTCGTGGAATTTATAAATCACTTATATATATATATATATATATAGGAAGAAGGGTATAGTGGGACAAGTAAGGCACTCAGGATCATCTAATATATTTTCTAGTACACTTTACTTTCATTTAGAGTTTAGGATTTATCTTATAAAAGATTTGTATTAGAAAGTGTACTAAATGATATATTAGGCGATTCAACCGCAAGCGGGTAGTTGCTAGGGCATTTGCTTAGGAGGTGTTACTGGTTTGCTTAATCACCAAGAGAATTCATCCCTTATTATCAACTCTTTTTTTAAATAAATTTTTTTGGAAAAAGGTGCGGGTATTACAACTAGGGCTATAAACGGGTCCAGACCCTCAGGGTACCCCCAGACCCAGACTCGTACCCTTATAGTGAAACTTGTACCCAGACCCAGACTCATACTCTCCAGAGTATAAAATTCTCGACCCAGACCTAACCCTCCAAGGTCCAGGGTACGGTCTGGGTATACCCGTACCCGTATGACATTTTTCTATTTTTTTACCTATTAAATAAAAATATATAAAACAATGTGTAATCTTAAAATAAAAATTTTAACATGATTAACATAATCTCCTCAACATTTCTTTCAACAAATACAATCATTTAACATATACATAAATGAATAGAGATATAGACCCTTTTAACTATATTAAATCAATTTGTAAT
Organism: Catharanthus roseus; assembly: GCA_028651295.1. NCBI lineage: Eukaryota > Viridiplantae > Streptophyta > Magnoliopsida > Gentianales > Apocynaceae > Catharanthus > Catharanthus roseus. The sequence goes on from JAPQWS010000102.1 coordinate 9,435,691, forward strand.
CCAAATTCCTGGACAACCTCTGAGTAAAGAGTATATGTAATAATACGGTGTCGACTAATAGATAAGTCAAAAAGTAACATAAATAGAGAATGCAAAAGAAAAACAAAGAAAAAGATTGTTCTTTTTGTAACATGGTCCATATTTTCAGCAATAAGACAAAAAATAAAAAATAAGACAAATATTACTATCATAAATTGTTTTACATAGGTTGAAAGAATATATTTTTATATTTAGCAAAAACAGATTATTTATGAAATGACATTTGAAATAAAGTTGAAAATAAATAAATAAATAATTTGAAAGAGGTTTGTAGGGCCAAACCCAATTCCATCAACTAAAAGATCCTTATTTAGAATTGAAAAGGAGAAAAAAAGTGGAAATTGCTAGCAACAAGATTTAAACCTTACAATTGAAGAAGAAAAAGAAAAAGAATAGAGAAAAACGTAAACTAAAATATAAATGAAATTTTAACAATAACTTTGTGAGGAGAAGAAAAAAGAACGCAAAACGGAACAAACTATTTAGTTGTTGTGAGGGTAAATGTGAAATGGCACTGTTAAGGGGTAAGTTAGTATTTCAATATTTATGGTGAAATAATTAAATAAGTGGGAAGAGATTGAGACATTTTGTAACCCAATTTAGAATAATAGCAGACATACTAATTGGACAAATAGAAGTGTATGTTTTTAATTAACCTTATATTTACTATGGGTAATATCTTGTATGGGTAATATCTTGAGCTTTTATTAGTTGAAAAAAACATATTTTGCTTTAAGAGGCATAAAATTAAGTGTTTATTTGAAATATTTTTTATGAGACTCAAAGGTGCTTTTGTGTTGCAAAAACTGTTTATGAGAGTATTTGACAGCCATACTAAGTTTTAGTTTTCGGGAAGTTGAAGCGTTTGGCCGCCAAAAGTGATTTTGTGTTTGACTTTTCAAATCGTAATTTTTCCATGTTTTGAAAAGTTGGAGTATGTAACTTTTGTTAATCACGATTTTCAAGCATGATATTTAATCATTAACTTCAAAAAATAACTCTAATAATTAAATTATGATTTTTTTAAGTTTTAATGAATATAAATATTCTTTAAATATAAATTGAATTATTAAATATTAATACTAATATTTACATTTATAATTTATCATAAAATATATATAAATAATATAAAATATTATTTTTCTTATTAAAAAATGAAATAATATATATTCTTTAAATAAAATAATTATTAATTAATATACGAATAAAATGTAAAAGATACATAAAAATGAAAGGAAAAAAGTATAACAAATATGTCATTAATATAACTATTCAATAATTTAAATAGGAAATAAAATTGGGAGTATATAAGACAATTTGTAAATAAAAAATCACGTTCATAATAAAAATTGCCAAACACTAAAACAATCACTTTTTATTTCTGATTTTAAAAAGTTACATTTACTATAACCATGATTATTAAATTACGTCGTATAATCACGATTAGAATAATTACAATTAATATAATTACGTTAGACGAATAACGCTGCAACAAAGTGGCCTAAATGGCCTAAAGCATGTTGAGATAAGCATATGAATATCAATTTGATTTAAATGAAAACTTAACTATAATGTACATAACCTGGCTATGAATTGGTATATATAAAAATTTCTAAGTAAAATTTCTATTTTTTAGATATATTAATATCAAGGCATTTTAATATCATATAATTTTTAATTTTTTTGACAGAACTATGATAGAGATCCTAAAAACAATGATTGGGTACCTTCTAAAATTTTTATGAGATTTCACAATTAATACATATAGAATTAGTAAGTCCAATTTCAATTCTTAAAAAAAAAAAAAATTCAGTCGTCTTTTTTTGGGTACATTATCTACAAGGAGCAAGAACAGAGCTGACCAGTTGGAGCCCTAACCATGGAGGACCTCTCATGAATAAAATCTTTCTATTTTCCTCTTTATCTTCTTGAAAGCCTTTTCTTTCTAAAAAGAAACACATTTTATATGTAAAGTTTATGGTTACTACTTAAAATTTTCAAACAAATCTACACTATACACAGAGTTTAAAAGTCCATGTATACATGGTTATATAATATTTGATTTTCAAGAAAAAAATATTATACAATTAAAAATCATAAATATGATTTGAAATAATGAAAAAATGATTAACACTTTTGAAAAGTAAATATTACTATCATTCCCTAATTCTATAACCCCTCTTTGACCCCTTTAATTGACTGTTCCTATTTACCTTTACCAAGTAATTAATTACTTATGGTGTAAATTGGGTTCTTATACTATAGGACTTCCATTCTTCTTTCAAATGGGTTCTTATATTTATCAAAATTTATCATTAAAATAATACAAAAAAATAAACATAAACTCTCTAAATAAGCTCCTTTAGTCCTGAGGGTTTAAATGCACATTTGGGCTTTTTTCTGACATGGGCCCACTTAAAGTTACTGGGCACTAAACTGGCCCAGTTATTTTTTTTCCTGGATCGGCCGTAACGCACACTGATTATGCGTAGTGTGCGTTATCGCTAATCACGGCGTTAACACGCGCTAATTGCGTAGAAAACTGATGTGGCGCTGATTTGGTACTAATTTAGCAATAACGCACGATGATTGTGTGTTATCATCCTTGATAACGCACATCCATTATGCGTTATCAACCTGATAACGCACAATGAATGTGCGTTATCACTTTATAAAAGCCAAAACCCTAGCCGCGGCCGCCCCTTCCCCTTTTCTTCTTCTTCCTTATTTCTTCTCCCCTATTTCTTCTTCTCTCTATTTTTTCCAACCTCCTCTCCCTTATTTTTTCTTCTCTGTAATTTTTTTCAGCCCCCCTCCTCCTTAGCTTCTTCCTCAATTTTTTTCAACCTCTTCCCTCTCATTCTTCATCTTCTATTTTTTTCTAGCATCTCCGCCTCCTTTCTCTTCCTATATTCTTTCTGCCCCATTTTTCTTCCTCCTTTTTTTTCAGCCCCTCCACTTCAATTTTTCTATTTCCTCCATCTCCATCGCTGCTTGGTAAGGTATTTTTTTTTCTTCCTTTGATTTTTTTATTCTTTTATTATACTTGGATTTCTCTTCTTCTAATAATTTTGTATTTTAATTTGAAATTTACAGATTTGGGAGACTTTCTTTGGAGTACGAAGGTTATTAAAGATTTGGAGTACTAAAGCTGCATTTTAAATTTTCGGTAAGTTTTTGGTTATTTAAATTTTTTTTGTTTATTATTTATTAAGTGTAATTATTTCGTTATTTGTTGTTTGCTAATGTTTTTTTTGAATTTTGTTTATTAACTTGAATTAATTTTTTTTTTATGGAATTGGGTTTTAGATTTATGTTTAAAATGTTTGTTATTAATGAATTTGTACAAATGTGATAATTTTATGTATATAATTTTTTTTGAATTTAAAAAGTGATATTAGGGTGATGTATTATTTTCATGAATTTATGTGGATAATTATGTTTAATTTATTACCTTACTTTATGATTATTAGAAATTATTTAGATAATTATTTTGCATATTTCGTATAAATTATTGAGTAGAAAATATGGGAATATGTAATTCAATACTTTAACCTTTTTTTTTTAAACAGTAGAAAATATGAAAACTTTTTGTTGTAACTTAAAAATTGTAAATTTAAATAATACAAAACTTAAAAATATATTATTAAATCCAAAATTTTACATTTTTTTTATTTTTTGGATTTATGTTTAAAATTGTAGTTATTAATAAATTTGTACGAATTTGATAATTTTATGTATGTAATTGTTTTTTTGCATTTAAAAAGTGATATTAGGGCTTAGGATTTTTTTCATGAATTTATTTGGATAATTATGGAAACCTTTTTTTTTTGCAACCTAAAAATTGTAAACTTTAAATAATATAAAACTTAAAAATCTATTATTAAAATCCAAAATTTTACATTATTATTATTATTATTATTTTTTTTGTGAAAGTGGAGTTTTGGATTTATGTTTAAAATTGTAGTTATTTAAATGTGTACGAATTTGATAATGTTATGTATATAATTTTTTTTTTCATTGAAAAGGTGATATTAGGGTTTAGGATTTTTGTTTCATGAATAAAGTAAGGAATTAGGTTTAATTTCTTACTTTATGATTAATAGAATTTTTTTAATTATTTAGACAATTAATTTGCATGTTAGAAAATATGGGAATCTGTAATTCGGTATTTTTAATTTTTATTTTTTTAAACAGTAGAAATTATGGAAACTTTTTTTTTTGCAACTTAAAAATTGTAAAATTTAAATAATACAGAACTTAAAAATCTATTATTAAAATCCCAGAAATTTTACATTATGTTGTTGTGTTTTTTTTTTTTTTTTTTTTTTTTTTTTTTTTTTTGTGAGAGTGGGGTTTGTATTTATGTTTAAAATTGTAGTTATTAATAAATGTGTACGAATTTGATAATGTTATATATATAATGTTTTTTTTCATTAAAAATGTGATATTAGGGTTTAGGATGCACTCCTTCACAGCACGACATCCAGGCCACGTTCCCTGTTCAGCCGTCGCGTCGCCGTCCCCGAGAACACGTTCCAGACCGAGGTGCTCGTGCAGTTAAAAGGGATGCTCGGAGACATCCTGGCGTGGAGCAGGAGGTAGACGCCTCCTGTACCTCCTGCTCCACAAAGGCAGGAACATGTCGACCCCGACCCAGCAGTGGTTGAGAGGGGTGAGGGATCTGGTAGCGGTCAACAGTATGTCGACCCATTTGACAGTCCGCACCTAGATATGCCTTCTCATAGTTTGGGTTAGACGCCAGCTTCCCAGACAAACCCTAGTGGATCCAAGACGTCGTAGATGCCTCCCGCGCCCAGTTCAGGATTTGCATCATTTCAATCACCACATTCTTCAGCCTATGGGTTTTCCGGGTTTCGGGCACCACCTCCTCCAGGCACAGCTAGTTCATCAACGCCAAATCAGCCTATATCGCAGGCATCCTCGTCTGACGAAGAGGAGCGGCAGGATGACATGGACAGTGTTCAGGCTCTCGGCTTCGGGCATCGTGTTGGAAAAAAGACTGTGTGATTCACGCCATTCGACTGCCTTAGCTGTAATTATTATTTTCTACTTTCTATTGACAGTTATATGTAATTTAAAATAAATTATAAAGTATTCATCCGATGTTTATATTGTTGATTTATTAGGTTTAGGTATCTTTATTATATTCTTATTTTGTTATAGGTAAAAATCCAAAAGTTCAAATTCTCCGGTATAAACATAGCTTTTTTAATTTGATCTAAAAACTGCAAACGAAATGTTTTAATTGGTTTGAAAGAAGGAAAAAAAAACGGTTTATGTGTAAAAGAAGAAAGTTTGGTGGAAAAAATAAAAAATTTAGAAAAATAATAAAAAAGGGATAAACGTGTTAAGAAAAAAAAAAAGGCAAAACAGGTAAGGAAAAAAAAAAGGCAAAACGCAGGCTGAAAAAAAATGAAAAAAATAAAAAAATTAAGGTAGATAACACACAATGGTTGTGCGTTATCCAGGGAGATAACGCACAACCATCATGCGTTATCTCCTGGATAACGCACTTCCACTATGCGTTATCCTTGTTAATCAGCCAGTCCCCGTACAATAATTCCATCACATCCAGCCCTTTCAAGGACAATAATTTCACTCTTTCTCAGCTTCCCAGGACAATAATTTCACTCTTTCTCATCTTCCAAGGACAATAATTTCTCCCAATCCGTGAACCCTACTGATGGAAGAACAATAATTCATCCCACCAATTATTTTTTCCTCATTCCATTACAACTTACCCCCCAAAATGCAGTGATATTGAAAGTCTATAAATACATACATTCATTCATTATTCTTTACCTCTTCAAAACAACCTTAGCAAACCACTTATTCTCTTTTCAATTCCCGAAGTTCCTAGCATCTTCATATTCATCCGCCCTAAATACTTACAGTTGAATCATTTTGAAATGTAAGCAATCAACTCGTTAGAGTACAGACTATTTTGGGATTCCCGAAATTGCAAGGGATGCATACGGTCCCTATTTTACTAGAACAATTCGGAAAAGTTGGATATTGCCAACGAACCGAATTGTTTCACATGCGGAACTAGTAAAAAAATATTGAAATACCGAGATATGGATCCCAATCTCTGGAATGTTCGAATGACAATGAGGGTGCCTTTGTACTACGAGGTGCATCGTATGTTTTACTTTAATTTATATAGCATGAACAATGATGAAGAAATGCGGTATTTATGGACTATTCCGGTCGACCTATCGAAGGAAGGAATTCATATTCTTGTTGAATTCGAGCCTATCGAACAACAATATATTCCAAGTACACACGACAGAACACAACAACGTTGCTCGAACATATTACGTACCGTAACACGTATAGTTTCTTATGAATCGTCTATGTTGTACAAAGGTCATGTAAACAATGATGACGATGAGGTTGATCGGTCGACGGAGATGAGACCGTTTCTAGTCAATCCGAATCGGATGATGACAATGACCTGGAAGAAGGAGAGTTCCAAACTCCCCTAAATCCTATAAACCCAGCTCAACTCGGTCACCGAAAACATAGTGCAACAATGAGAGAGCAAACCAATGGTTCAAAGAACGCTAGATATGACAACACACAATTTGGAGCATTCCTAGATATGGGCTCTGGGTTCTCCTATAGATAACAATATAGAATTTGGTACCGTCCGATTACTCGACTGGAACGATTCCATGACTGATATACAATTAGACATGAGATTCGTTGACAAAGTGTAGGCAGTAAGTGCGGTTCGTAAGTACTCCGTCGATGTGGGGTGTGAATACCGAGTTTTGAAAAGTAAGATTGATACATGGACCGCAAGATGTTACCATCACAGGTGACGATAATTACTGTGCATGGTACATCCGTATAAAAAAATAAAGCCACGCACAATCGATGAAAAATAACAAGATTCGTCAAAGAAAACACATGCCTTGTACAGATTGAACAAAACAAATACGGAAACTTGTCTTCAAAATTTATATCAATGTCTATATCACACTTAGTTGCCAAAGATCCTGAGATACCTGTTTCGAACATCATTCAAGAAGTGCACTTATTGTATCAAACTCGGTTGTACTTATAAGCGGGCATGGTATGCTCGAAAATTTACCATCGAGAGGGTTTTTGCGTAGTCGGGATACAACCTTCGATATTCTCCCTAAATAATTACAAGTCGTATAGGATATAAACTCGGGGATTGTATACGAATTTTTGCATCACAAAACAAGCAGTCCCCCGACTTATGTTTTCAAATTTGTTTTCTGGTGTTTCTTGCCATGTGTAGACGGATTTCTATATTGCCGGCCGGTGATTTCTGTGGATGGAACACACTTAAGGGGACCATACAAGGGCGTGCTGTTAATTGCAAGTATGTGAGATGCATATAATCACTTGTTCCCACTTGCTTTTGCAATTGTTGATAAGGAATCCTCCGAGAGTTGGAATTGGTTCCTTAAAAACTTGCGAGAATACGTATCAAAGATCGCCACGTATGCCTCATTTCTGATCGCCACAAAGGTATTTTCTCTGCTATTTAAAGTCAACCTTTGTGGCAACCACCATTTGCAGTTCACCGGTTTTGCTTACGTTACATTCGAGCAAATTTCAACAAGACTTTTAAAAATACAACCCTAAAAAACTTGATGTGGTAGGCCGGGACAGAAACAAAATAAATAGAAATTTGACCGTGTAATGAAAGAGATTCAAGAAAGAAATGTGGATGCTTACATTTACTTGATGAAGTTGGATGCAGAGAAATGGACACTGGTCCATGATAGCGGTCACAGACACGGTATCTTGACAACCAACATTTCTGAGGTACTTAACAATGTGTTGAAGAAAGCTAGGGTTCTACCTTTAAAAGCCCCTGGTTGAACTAATATTCAACAAACTAGTTAAGTACTTTCACCAACACCGTGAAGAGGCAGAAAATTGTGTACATCCATTTCCAACTTGAATTTTTGACAAGTTCTTGCGGATTGAACTGAAATCAAGAAAACACAAAGTTACAACTTACAATCCGCAAGAGAGAATATACATGGTCAAATCTCCAATCCGAGTTTCTGGTATGGGCAACATCTATACATTGCGGCTAAATAATAAATTTTGTAGTTGCGAAAAATGGCAAACATATACATTACCATGTTCTTGCAATGTGTAGAGAAAATGGGTCAAGAACAGATTCTTATGTTCCGCAGATATATTCGTGACAAACGTACAGAAAAACTTACCAAGCGAATTTTTATCTGGTCTTGAGTGAGAACTTTTGGAGGGATGTACCTTTTAATTTGACATTCTATCCTCCAAACATGAAAAAAAGGACGCGGTGGGAAACAAGGCAAGCGATTTCGGGGGGAAATGGATTATAGAAATCCCGGATTCTCCCCCAAGATGTGGTAGATGTCTCATGCCGGGACATAATAGGAAAAATTGTAATAACTTCGGACCGAGCAATGTATAAGTTTGACATTTTCTTGAAATAGTTGTAATAAAACATGTTTATATTAATGTAATTTTTCTTTCAATTTCTTATAATTACTACATCATAGCTCTAGATTTTTAGGGTTTCTTTAGTATTACTTCTTCAAAGAACTTGCGATGAAATGCTAAAAATGTAAATATATTTTCCAAGAAAATGATATAAATATCACAAAATAAGTTAAATCTAATAAATACAGTCTTTTTTAAAAAAAATTATACAATTATAAGTTTTTTCCGAAAACAAATTTTCATTAAAAAAAACAATTCATTAAACAAATTGCTAAAAAAAATTTATACAATTATAAGTTTTTCCAAAAGAAATTTTGATTAAAAATAAAAAAAATATTCATTCAAAAAATAAAATAAATTAAAAAAAATTTTAAAAAAATAAAAACATTAATAAAATTTTTAAAAATTTTAAAAAAATTAATAAATTAAAAAATTAAAAAAATTTAAAAAAATTAAAAAAATAATTACGTGGCTGATAACGCACAACAAGTATGCATTATCGCCTAGTCATAATGCACACCCATTGTGCGTTACCAGCCACATAAGCTGAAATCTGTGATTAACTGATAACGCACAATGGTTGTACGGTCGATCCAGGAAAAAAAAAACTGGGCCAGTTTAGTGTCCAATAACTTTTAGTGGGCCAAGCCAAAAAAAAAAAAAAAAACCGCACGTTTGTGCATAAGAACTTGATGTCCTTTTGTAGCTTCAATGTTGGTCATTTATTTCTTAGCATCGATTGCATGAGAGTGTTTCGGTTTTTTTCTTGCTGTAACCTAATTTCAAGAAATTGGTACTAAATAGGCCAAATTTTTTTTAAAATCTGGAAGTGGCCATAACACACAATGGTTGTGCGTTATCGATAATGATAACGCACAACCATTTTGCGTTATCACCTAATTACTATTTACTGACGGCTATGGTGTCCATCGGTACTGTACCGATGGAATTTTGATTGAATGAGAATGTAGCGGAAGTTTCAACAATTATATTAAAAAATTTGGAGGAAAAAGGCGGGTCACAAAATGCATTAATTATCGACGAAAACCTCGGTCGGTAACTATTATTACGGACGACGCCTATCAACGTATTTAACTATGTCAATAAATCATTTATGTTACCGATGATGGTACCGACAAATTGCGTTTACACTACCAAAATATAGGGATTTATCGACTGAAGTTACTGACCGTTCTTGTTCGGTTAGTAATTTTAGAATATACTAATCGATTGGAGACTGACACACGTCTATCGACGAATGTGACAGAAATATGATCGATTTTTTATTTACCAACCAAAATTAATTTAGTAATAGAAATTCGGTCGGTAATCAATCGTTGCTTTAATTATTTTTTTAAAGAATTGGTTCAGTAATCGATCGATAATTTCGGTTGCCCATCAGTCGCTAACTTATTTTTATTTTTAAAAAATAATTATAGAGTTACCAATCGATGATTCAGTCGGTAACTTAGTCGGTAAAAACGGAAGTTTCTGGGTTACCAGAACCCTTTCCCCTTTTATTCTCATCCAATCCGTCTCCCAAAACCCTCTCTCACAAGTTTAATTTATATTTTTTAATTAAGAAAAATAAAGGTACCGACTGAAGTATCGGTTGTACCTCCAAATATTCAGTCGACAACTGTTACCGCCTGACGTTTTTTTCTGTCACAGCCAGTTACTGACCAAAATCCAGTGACCATGTCGATCTGTAATCTATCAAATTCTTGTAGTGTTGGTAATTAATAATTAAAATTTACGAACGGCACTTCTGTCGATTTGCTGTTAATAATAAATTACCAAAATTACAAAACAAGCATTTGTTCCCAAATTTATTTCAACTTCTCTCTAAAACAAATCCTCCCCTCTCCCACGAAATCAATCCATTCCCATCTCTTGCCGATGAAATTCACCAATGGGGAGCACCGCTCCAGCGTCGACATCCACTGCCTCCGCCTGCAATCACCACTGCGGCCCCCAATTTCAGATAATAAGTCTCTCTCTCTCTCCCTCTCTCTCTCTCTATATGTTTTCTTCTTCTTTTATTCTTCTTCTTTCTTTTTCTTCTTCTTCTATCCAGCTTGCATGCCTTGCCGCCGTTGATGGTGGTCGGCGAAATTATAGAGGCGAGGTCTTTTATTTATTTATTTTCTATTTGGAGCTTATTTTTGGGATTCATAGCTTAATGATTTCATTCTTCATGCATGTGTAATATTCCTTTAAGTAGCATATAGAAAATTCTTTTCAATTTGTTTTTTGTTTTTTTATTGTTCTTCAATCTGTCCCTTCAAGAATTTATTTTCTTAAGGATTAATTCCTAATATCATTCCACTTTTCAAATTATAAAACAGTGTCCTACTAAAATTCAGACTGTCAAATGCAATATTATCTTTTGACACGTGGAGATATAAATTGAATTTATGAGAATCTTCTAATAAGATATATTTTTGACAAAATGAATTGAATTAGCCATAGAAGCATTCTTTCATTTCCCCAAGAATATATACATATTTTTAATAATGTGACTAGTTTATTCTATGTTTGAGTATAATCTAAAAATCAATGATCATCACGAATATATAAGATCGTGATCGTGTATACATATATGTATAGATATGTATATATATATATATATATACACACATGTATCTATCAATAAGAATATAAGTGTTCATTAATATTTGTAAGAAGCATTATCTTGGGAAAAGGTTTTCTTGTATTAGATAAAATAATAAAATTCATAGAAGGATTTAAAATAAAATTTGAAGTATAAACAACTCGATGAATGTTTTCGATGGGGGAAAAAAATCAATTATTTTTCTGTCTAATATTGCAAAATAAGGTTACATTATATACTTGTCAATATTTATGACAAATGCTAAATAAATTATAATTAGGAAACTCAATTTATGTACAACTAGAAAACTAAATATACATGGTTTAGGATTGTATGGGAATATGGAAACTAACAATACAATAATAATCCTATTATAATTTTACATAACAATCCTCAATACTCCCCCTTAAGTTAGAGCATGAAGATCGGAAATGCACAACTTGCAAGCTAAACTATGAAAAATGAGTAGATGAAGAGTTTTGGTGAGAATATTGGCTGGTTGAAATTTGCTGCGAATATATGCTACAAAAATAAAACTTCTTGAAGAGCATCATGGACAAAAGGACAATCAAATTCGATATGCTTAGTACGTTCGTGAAGAATGGGATTGGTTGCGATATGAAGAGTAGCCTGATTATCACAATGTAACGAAATGGGGCTAGTGATAGGCACATGAAGATCACGAAGCAAGCAAGATAACTAGTTCAATTCACACAAAGTCATACCCATGCAGCGATATTCAGCCTCAACAGAAGAGCAAGAAATAGTATGTTGTTTTTTAATTTTCCAATAAATAGGAAAACCACCAAGGAAAATAAAGTAGCCCAGTAATGAATATCGAGTAATCGGGCGAGTAGTCCTATCGTAGTCTAATTTACTGGTCAAGCAAAAAGAGAAGAATTAGATTGAAGAAAAATGTCACGGCCAGGACTACCCTTTAGATATCCAACCAATCGAAGAGCAACAACCCAATGTGCAAGCCTAGGGGCGTGCATAAATTGAGCAAGGATATGAACAACATAGGCAAGGTCATAGCATGTAAGAGTAAGAAATTTCCCAATGAGTCTGTAATAGAGATCGGGTTTATCAAAATAAGAACCGGATGCTTTAGCCAACTGATGATTTGTTTTGATCGAGTAGAAGTCAGTTTAGCTTCGAGCAGGCCAGTCTCAGAAAGAATCTCCAAAGTATATTTGCATTGGCACAAAAATAAACTCGAAGGATTTCTTGCAATTTCAATCCCAAAAAATATTTTTAGGGTCCTAAGTCCTTCATATGATAGCATGCATTCAAGGAGGCTTTGAATGCATTAAGAGAGGGTAGAGAATTTCCAGTAAGTAATAAGTCGTCCACATAAATAAAAACACACAGAAAAATATTATATTGGGAATATGTAAAAAGCGTGTAGTCTGCATAGGATTGGGAAAAACCACACTTACGAAGGGTGGCAGTAAGTTTAGAGAACCAACACTTAGGGGCTTGGCGAAGACCATACAAAGACTTCTTCAAAAGAGAAACCTGTCTAAGGAGATTGGGATAAAAAACCTGGCAGGGGACGCATATAAAATTCTTCCTGTAAATCTCTATGAAGAAAACCATTGTGGAAAACCAATAACATCCCAAGATATGCAATCACATAAATAATAGAATAAATCTCCCAAAAATAAAATAAACCTAAGTCACATGGCTAGGGTTTCATCAAGATTCTAAAAATAAATTTAGTTTATGGCTAAAGGGAAAGAAAGAACCAATTTATTTGAGAAAATCATGGCCTTCCTTTAATTAGAACCTTGTTGGAATTTTTCAGCTGTTGCTTCAATTTTCTGCTGTAGTTGCTGGAATTTCTCTGCTTCCTTTGGAATCTCTTGCTGCAAATTTCTGCAGTAGTTATTATTCTACTGCTGTTGTTGCTGGAATTTCTCCCTTTAAAAAAAATTATGTATATGTGTTTATATTATTTAGTTTTATGTTTATAAATGTTTAAAATTGTGTTTATTTGTTTATGTTATTTACTTTTTGTTTTACAAATGTTTAATTTTATGTTTATTTGGCATGTTATTTAATTTTTTATTTATAATACATGCAATAAGTTGTTTAAATGGTTTATTTATAATTATTTATTTAATATAATTATGAATTATATTTATGTGAATAGTTTAAAGGTTCATTAATTATTCTTTTTAGCATAAGTGTTACAATTATTCATGTTTATATTTTAAATTAATTTATATATTTAGGTTGATTAAGTTTATTTAGTAAGTTTATGGTTTAGAAAAGAAATGGTGACGATAGATTTAAGGTTTAGTATTTAGGTTAATTAAGTACATTATGTAGTAAATAATAAATTGATATAATAATAGACATTATTTAACACAAAAGTATGAAGTAATTCATTTTAAAAGATAAATGAATAATAAAATAATAGAAGATAAAATATTAATAGTGATTTACATTAATAATAATTAATAATAAATAAAGAATAATAATAATTTAAAAAATAAGGGTCAACCCTTTTTAAATGAATAATAAAATAATAGAAGATAAAAAATTAATAGTGATTTAAATTAATAATAACTAACAATAAATAAAGAATAATAATAATTTAAAAAATAAGGTTCAACCCTTTTTAAATAATAATTTAAATAAAATTATTTAAAAAATAAATAATAAAATAATAGAAATTAAATAATTAATAATATTTAATAATACATAAAGAATAATAATAATAATAATTTAAAGAATAAGGTTCAACCCTTTTTAAATTGTAATTTAATAATAAATAATTACACTATTCACATCATAATAATTATTATTAATGAAAAATAATAAAATAATATGAATGAAATAATAAAATAACTTGAATGAGATAACATAATTATTTAAGAAATAAATAATATAAATTACACAATTAAGAAATATAATTTAAACAATAGAAAATTATAAAGAACGAAGTTAAATAATATAATATTAAAAATTTATACATGTAATGGTAAAAAGATTTTAATAATATAAAACATGAATTAGACAAATATATACATAATTATTTATGATTATGACTGGAAATTTGTTAATGGTTCGAGACGGAGCATGTAGTGTAGATGATGATCTAGGTGTTGTGGCAGACAGGATCGATCGAGTTCAGGGGCGTACAATCACTGATTCATCCCGTGGTGTGAGGGGTCGCCATAGTACCTCTGACAATCCTAGTACTCCTGCTCCTCTTGGACTTGAGATATGTTATGACCCTAATGCACTGGAGTCTTCTACCCGACCCACCTCCTATACCGACCGGGACTCGTCCCTCCTCTCCCATCACATGATCCATACATTCAGATACCTTATTAGTTATATGGATCATCTTCACTGTACCATATATCTGCATCTTCTCAACCACTACCTACGTCGTATGACCTATATGTACCTAGTTCTTTCGTTGATCCCCATATGTCTTGCCAAGATCCTGTATTGATCAATGTGTCTTCTGTATAGCATGTGGTATGATCTATTGAACACCTCCTCGATCACAGACATTAACCCACTTTCCCTATCCGTAATAATCACTAGCAATTCATGTGCATTAGTATCTTTCTCATTCTCTACTAACACTGCTGGTGTAAAATATAAGTGCTTAATCTATTCAAGCACACATCTATATATTGTAGCTTGCTCATTCTGCATGAATAGAGTTTCTACAATGAAGTTCTTACTTGTCGGAGTCATCCCAACGGTCTCCAACAATGGCATATTGTACCTAAGTAATAAAATACAAATTTAAGACTTACAAACTAAATATCATAAATTTAAATTTAATTCCATACTAAATTATTAAACCCTAAACTAAATAAATGAATATGAACTAATTCATTTAAATATTAATTAAATAATAACAATTTTTTAAAATAGTATTATATGCAAAATCAACCCTAAAACCTAAAAAAACTAAACTAAACGTAAATAAAGTATATACTAAGATATTAAAATTATCCCAATATAAATTAATAAAAAAATTAACCAATACAACATGAATGTTTATTAATTTATTATAAATATTAATTAAACGATCACGATTCTCTTTAAAATAATATTAATATTTTAATTTAAACAATCAATACATATTTAATATTTATATCTACACTTAATATATTAAAACAACCTATTTGTTTTATATGTCATATCCATTATCAGTACATATGGCCACGTGCTCATTATTTGAATCAATGTCGGGTGTGCAATAACAATATCATTGAGCACATCACTCCCCTTACAGTTTCTATAGAAGATTGTATAACCCCATTGTACACTTAAACAAAGCACTTCCTCTACCGTGTTGCGCCCCTGCATCATTTTCTTCTTCATCTTGACAATAATATTTGTATATGGTTTGTGCACTACATAAATCGTATAAATTATATTATTAAACCCTAAACACAATTTTAAAATATTATAATAACCTAATAAATGTAATGCGACATACCTCACAAAACAATCCGAATTTTGTTCTCGGAAAAATCGTAACATATTACGTGGTGGCATATGACTCTTCTTAAATTGCTCGGTATGTTTCAGTTGATCCTCTATCAGTATTGCAGCTGAGCGTGATCGTGATGATAGACATCTATTGTATGGTTGTGCCTCCCATCGTGTACGAATAATTGACACTTTTCACTCGTGATCATTTTCTCGTCTTTTAATTTAAAGGGGCAACAACACTTTTTAATTCTATAAGGACCTTTTTCATGGGAATTTCTTCATCATCGTCAACTCTCAGTTTTGTTTTCGTTTTCTTTACACCTCCACACTCGTAAGCTAATGGGGTCGACGGTCGGAAGTTGTTATATCAAATATCGAGTGACACACAAATATGTATTCACTTTAATCGCCATTTTTTTTGCCTATTCCACAAATTCTATTTTCAAATTAAATAATCAATCAGTTGCAAATAAATGCCCATGATCCACATATTCTTCTGGTTCTAAAAATTCTTCAAATATACTCGAATCTGCGTCAGTCTGTTACGTGAAAATATAATATGAAAAAATTAATAATTCATCTTATATAATTAAAAAATTATATAAAAATCATAAAAATACCATTTAAAAAATAAAAAAAAGGCCAGTGACATGAGTTTTTTTCACTTGGGCGAAATTGTTCTACAAATTTACAAAGTTTGTGAGGTTGGGTAAAATTCATCTCGAAGATATTTTTGTCAATTGCAAAAAATTAAACTTTAAATATTTTTTATCTCAAAATTGATATTTTTTTATCAGAAATCTTTAAAATCAATCGTCTCTATATTAATTTGGGTTGAATACGAAATATTTAAATTTGATAATAGAGAAAAAGTTGGTAAAGAAAATAATTTTTTTGCAATAAACTCTGACATTCCTTATTTCATTAGGGGTGTTCACAGCCCACTGGCCTCTAGTAGTAGGATATAAAAGGTCTACAAAGAAAGGTTTAACAAAATTGACGTACCGAAGCATATCAACAGCCAGTAGACGTACGTCAAGCTTTGGTTCCTCCACTGGTACTGTCCAAAGCTATCATAATCACTTCCCTTAATTGATTTCCTCCATTGTTATCTTTAACTAACTTCGTTCTAATGTGTTCATGAAAGCTCAGATCTCGATATAGAGATGGGAAACGCAAGGAAAAGGCTGAAAAAGGAATCAGCTTTTGAAGAAAAGCAAGAACAGGAACAAGAACGTCTTATGGCTACGCGGGAGACGAATATTCTGAAGAGGAAAGCAACGACACGGAAAAGGGCAGCGCGAGATGTTCCCGTTGAACAACAGAAGGATCTTTCGATTATAACCGAGCCGGATGCCCGTCGCTCAAGAGGGAGGCCGAGAAAGAACCCTCATCCCAAGCATCTGCGGGAAACGGCCCCCAAAAGACATAAAAGTGGTACATTTCAACTTTTTTAAACTTGGTTTTGGATTTTGTAAGTGCATTATTGAAGTTTAATTTAACCGAACATTGATCTGAATATCATAACATATTCATTAGACCTCGTGTTTGTATGATCCTTAGTGCTTAATCTTTTGTGTCAGTAATGTCTGTTCTTTTGTGGGATTGGGGTTTCTTGCTTCCTCTTTTAGTCCCATAATAGCAGGAAACAGAATAAGACTAATTGCTAGAAAAATTACTTGGAAATCTATAGAACAAAGGAAAAAGGAGAAGGGAAGATCGAGTTTCCTTTTGGGTTGATAGTACCCTTATAAGTTTTTAGCTGTTTTTTTCCTCCGCGGAAAGTTCCGAATTTTTGTGCATTTTTCTCTCGGTTAGGAAATAGAATCGCAAGTTAGTTCCCTCATCTTTCCAGTCTTTTCTTTTCTGATTTGGGAATGATTTGTTGAGAAAAGGAAGGCTTTTAATTGAAACCTTTCTTCCAGTTTGTAGTTTTTAGGAGGGAAACACATATTTGAAAAGGAAAGAACTTTGTGGGTTAATGGGGGCCTACTAAAATATCATATTTGTCCATGAGTGAATTATAAAATTTTCTCTAGTTTGTCATGGTGTGGATAAATGTGTCAATTCACTTCTGGAAACATAATGTTATTCCTTTCCTACCAAGTACTAACTTCTCTTACTTTTCATTTGTTTTCTTTCCTATGACTTTGTTCTTATAGGGGTATGCCTAACCACTTGGTCATTCATGTCCCTTGGTTGATTGCTTCTTTTGTTTATAAAATTAGGGAAACAAGCGGAGAGTTTTTAAGTATTATCTCTGTAAAAGAAAAAATACAAGCCGTTTTAGAAAAAAAGATGGATGATCAAAATATAAGTCTTTTTTATATATTTCAATGAATATTTATTATATAAATTGTAATTTATGCATCTCTTTATTTCAGAAGTTATAGTTTTTTCAACCCTTAATTCTGTAAGTTCAAAATCACTTTTATTTCAGACAAAGGAGGGAGTATTATGTTATTCCCTTGTTTTGAAAATTTATTTTTTTACACCTAATGGTGAAATTGACATGATTTTCTGGAGAGAAATGGTGCTCTAGTATTGCTATTGCCTCAGCATTATGTCAAAACTATTCTTGCTTATTGTAACATCCTTGCCTTGGTACATGTTATGCTCTTGCATGATTAGCTAATCATATCTACACTTAACCTTTGTTGTTTGGGTCTCAGGGCAATGTAGTTGTTGAAGTTTGTCTACCTGCTCCTAACCCTGCAGAAACTGCTGTTGACAAACATCAAACAGCAGTGGGTGAGGCTAATGTGCTAACAAATGCCGAGGGCTACGCTGAAAAAGAAACTATTATGTATCACATAGATGCAAATCTGAGTAAATCTTGCAGTTTTGACCTTACTCAGTTTGTTGAGCAAATGGGTTATGATTTAATAGATGCTGATGAGCTTGAATCCAAACAACATGAATCTCGAGTCTCATTGTCCGGCTATGAAGTGAAGGCAGATTCGGCACCTATCCTTAAACTGATTTTCTCACATTTTGGAGATTTGGCAAAGGACTGCATTTTCCCTTCAATTACATCCCGTGCACGTCTCTTGGAGAAAGTTTGCACCATTTATCAAAGATTGGATGCTTCATCTTTCAAGGATATCAAACTCCATGAGCTGAATTCAATGATTGAAGAAGTTAATGATATGGAAATTTCAAAAGTTAAAGTAGGATGGCTGCATAAGCGGTTGGTTGATATTCGTGAGGCGAGAGAGGCGATTGAGAAGAAACAAAGAAATGTTGTAGCTACGCAGAACAGGAAGAAGACATTGGAAGAGTATAAGAAAGAGTTGGTTAGTCATAAGAAAGAGTTGGATAATCATAAGAAAGAATTGGAACGTTGCAAGGAAAAGGTTAAAGCTGTTGAGAAGAAAATTTCGGAGGAAGAAAAAGCTTTAGCAGTGGAAGAAGCCGAGGGAAGAAAGATATCTGAAATGTCCCCCAATGTGTCTACTCTGAAAACCTTGTTTGAAATATCATCTTTGGCTCATGGCCTGCTTGAATGAATGAAGCAGTGTGAGATTCTGAAAAATGTTTATATATGAATTTCATCCTTCTGTTTCCCAATGCTTTTGTGAAAGTGACAGGAATGAGTATGACCAAACCATTGCTCATTTTAACTTCTTTTCTAAATTTCTTTCCTATATTGCCTTTGCTGCTTCAAGCCATGAGCATGAGGTCAGCTTAGTTGGTTTTGTTCCTACAATATGGCATTGACCTTGGGTTCTACTTGTGTATAATGCAACTGACTATTTCCGTTGTGAGACTTGATTCATTTATTCTTGGGACCAAAAGGCGAAGTACTCGCCCTCGCCGCCCCACCAGCATCGCCCTGACGCCTAAGTGGAGGATGACTCAGCTGTCTCCCGCAAACCTGGGAGGCCAGGACCACATTGGAGAGATTGAAATTCTCACATTGCCCCAGAACCAACTAAGCTACGCCCATGCAGGCTTGATTCATTTATTCTTGGATGCTTATTATCTTAGACTGTTCTAAAAAGTGCGACGGCACACGTCATTTAATATGGAAAGATTTCATACTAATAGGATCATAAAAAATATTATTACTCTCTATGGACAATTTTCATTGTTGATCCGATAAGCATTTGCCTATTATCTTAGCATTAGCATATTGTAAATGTGATAGAGGTCTAATGTTCAAATTTCTAATAACGTTAATTTGAAAAGCTTTATGGCATATTTTACATCTGAATCGAAGTAAGAGTTGATGATTTTGAGTCTAAATTAGTATATTCTTTGAAGAACACCTCTCACGGCTATTAGAAAATAAATTAAAAAAATAGACCTATTAAATCATTCTACCATTTGCAGTGATATGTATTTTTTTTTAAAAGGACGAGTGATGAGCATCTGAACTACAAATAATCTCTACTGGCATTATGTCAAAATCCATGAAAAATTCAAGTTAAACTTCAGCTGGAAATTCCAAATCTTGAACAATTCTTCTGAGAAATGAACTAGACATGAAACAGTAAAAAAAAAAGAAAAAAGGAAATCTCATGCAGGGCCCTTTGTAATTTACTTTATTCTTCATATCATCTGCCTTTTTTACCTTTCAACAATTTTCTAATTTGTCATGTTTCTTGATCCAACCATGTTTTTATTTTACTGCAAGTTTTGTTTATACCTCTCTTCTCAAGTTCATTTCTTCCTCTTTTTACCTCTAAGCTCTTGGTTGTTCAACTGTTTCATCATATTATTTCAATCATATTTTCACTATAAAAACCAAACTTCCCCTTCAACCAATAATCATCCAAATTTGATTCTTGATCAAGTGAAAGATGGTGGAAAATAATCGATTCAAAAACCCGGTTTTTCCTCTTGCTTTCATCTCTCTCCTTGCTTTCACAAGTGAGTTTAAAGTATCTTCCAAGAATATTTGATTTATTTTCTTGAAATTACTGATTTTTGGCCATTTTTTTGATATTGTTTTGCAGGAGCAATAATAGATGAAATTGGCATAAACTATGGACAAGTAGCGAACAATTTACCATCACCGTATCAATCGGTACAAATTCTCAAGAACATGAAAGTTGGTTTAGTGAAGATTTATGATACAAATCCTGAAATACTTAAACTTTTATCAGGGACAAAAATTCGCGTCTCAATAATGGTTACTAACAATCAAATCTTGAATATTGCTTTGGATCAAGCAATGGCGGATAATTGGGTAAACGAAAATGTTCTTGCTTATTATCCAGAAACAATGATCAGATTCATTCTAGTTGGAAATGAAATATTAAGTACTAATGATAGAGAAATTTGGCATCTTCTTGTACCAGCCATGGTAAGGATTCATAAATCTATTGAAGCAGCAGGCATTAATAACATCAAAATTGGAACTCCTTTGGCAATGGACATATTGGAATCAACATTTCCACCTTCAAGTGGGAAATTTAGGCCTAATATTCTTGATGATCAAGTGATTTTGCCATTGTTACATTTCATATATGAGACTAATTCCTACTTCTTTCTTGATGTTTATCCTTACTTTTCATGGTCTACAAATCCAATTAATACAGCAGCCCTTGATTTTGCTTTGTTTAAAACTGAAAATTCAACATATGAAGACCCCGAAACTGGCTTGGTTTACACAAATCTCCTTGACCAAATGCTGGATTCTGTCATCTTTGCCATTAGAAAAGCCGGTTTTAGTAATATCAAATTGGCAATTGCAGAAACTGGTTGGCCTAATGCAGGGGATATTGATCAAACAGGTGCAAATATACACAATGCTGCTACTTATAACCGAAAACTGGTACAAAAAATGAGAGCTAAACCGCCAATTGGGACACCGGCACAACCAGGGGTTACGATTCCTACTTTTATCTTTTCACTATACGATGAAAATCAAAAACAAGGGCCAGGAACAGAGAGACATTGGGGTTTGTTGCAGCCGAGTGGCTGGCCTAATTATGAACTGGACTTTACCGGGGAAAAGTCTGACCTTGAATATGGCATGTTACCGGAGCCTTTGAATGATGAGCCATATAAAGGGAAGATTTGGTGTGTTGTGGCTACAGGAGTAAACGAAATGGAACTATCGCCTGCCTTAGATTTCGCGTGCAATCAGGGAGAAGGAATTTGTGATGAACTTGCACCTGGAAAAACATGTCATAAACAAATCTCAGTTACCACTCATGCTAGTTATGCATTTAGTTCATATTGGGCAAAGTTTAGGAACCAAGGGGCAACTTGCTATTTCAATGGCCTTGCCACACAAACCACCATTGATCCAAGTAAGTATAAATGTTTCATACTCTTCTTGAGAAAAACACACAAATTATAATTCATTTTTGTACATAAATTGACATTTTTTTCTTTTGTTTGAAATGGGCAGGTTATGGTTCATGCAAATTCCCAAGTGTGTCTATCTAAGCCATGATTATGATGGAAATAGCTTGGCTCATCTTTTATTAGATTAGTAACTTGTCTCTTTCTTTCTTTCTTTTTAATAACTTATCTCTTTTTTATTTATTGGAATGAAATAGAAACATTTCCTATCATGTATCTCGTGCTATTTTAACTAGTATAAATAAAATATAATCTTCTTTTCTTTCAAAAAAGAAAAAAAATTTTACTACCTTAGTTTATTTTAAGTACTATAGATTCTTGTTGATGTAGTTTATCTCAGAATAATGTAATGCAATTTGCTGTCTTGAAATATTTGGTAATTATGAGAAGTAATTTTACTAATTCAGTAATTTTCTTGAAGTAATATTTTCTAGTGAAAGTTGTGGTACTCAATGTAAATTGAACTATCATCTTTCGGATAACTTATTATTAGATATAGAAGTGACAGAAACGAGTTAATTCTTTCTTCGAAAAATAACCTCCTAGATCGTAACCTCTAAATTTTAGTTTTTTGCGGGAATTATGGTTTTGATTTTCATAATGCTAGAAATCGAGTCGTTTTGCCTTGTGCACTACTGATGTAAAATTGTTTATAGGAATATAAATAGTTCACCTTTTGACCAAAAAGAAAAAATCCTTGGTAGGTCATATCTTTATCCCATAGATAGCAGGGGGAAAAATGAGAAGAAAAGAAATAAAAAGCTAAGTATTAAAAGAAAAAAATTGAAGAGCGAGTGAAACTTAGATTTTTAAAAGATTGCTCGTATCACTTCCAAGTAAATTACTTTATTCAGTGCTAAACTTTGTTCAAACTATGGATAAAAATTATTGAATTTTCGTCAAATTACATTTTTCTTCTTACAATTATTACCACTTTGATAAATGGAAGATTATCTTCTTTAGTTCACAAATAATTTAATTTTTTTTTATTTTGGTCCCTCAATTTTAGTTTGAACTTCTTTGATCCCTAAATAATTTAGGTTCGTCCTTTTCACTCTTTTTAAGACAAATTTGCCCTTGTAAATAATTTAAACTTTGGATTAATTGTAAAATACCCCCTCAAGTGGGGGTAAAAGACTCCCGAACTTTAACAATAGGCAGTTTGTCCCTATAATATGTAAAATACCCTTCATGTAAGTTATATTTTATTATAAAATAATCCCCTAAATTTTTACATAAAATCATTTTAGTTCATAACTTAATTTATAGTTATAGTGTATAAAAAATACTTCCATAAATTTTTAATAATGACTTTTTCGTCTATATTCCTTAAAGATTGATTATTTAAGGAGAAAAATAAGATCACACCTCTCTCTCTCTCTCTCTCTCTATATATATATATATATATGTATATATAAACATAAAGACATATAACATATACGAGCCCTTTTAGGCTTTTTCTTGCCGTTGGGGCTTGTATTTGGCATATTTTTTTAGGTTTCTTCTATAAATAGTTTGACTTTGTTGGTTCGGTCTCGGCCCTCCATTAGTTGCGCTAGTGCTCTTGCTAGTCGGTTTAGCTAGTCTTTGGAGTACCGGTCTCGACTATCGCAGGTTGCTGACAAGAGGCAGCGTCGATCTCATAGGACTTTAGTTTGTGGTTGTTTGCTCAACCGGTAATTGGCTAGTGAAGTGTGTGACCAAGAATGGTCTTCTTCCTCAGTTTCATTTTAGCGACTCTACGGTGTTGAGTGGGCTGGCTTGGATTTGTTGGCAGTGTCCGTTAGATTTTCTATATTCCTTGCTTATGCTTGTTCAGGAACGAAACCAGGACAAAAAGGTTGGGACTGAAAAACAATAAAAATTTTGCTAGAATTTTGTCTATTTTATAGATGCATTCCAAGTACAAAACTATTCAAACAATTCCAAATTTATAAATAAAATAGTAAGTTATGGAGTTATATTAAAAAAAAAAAATTGGGGAGGCTTGAAGGTAAAATACCTAAAAATTCTAAAGTTTTCAAAATTTTCCGAGGGGGACTCGAGCTCCCCTGAGCCGCCCCTAGTTCTGTCCCTGTGCTTATTGGTGGTTGTGCTTGGAGGTGGCAAATCCCATGCTACTTGTATGCTTTAACTCTTTGGGCTTGCTGCCCTGATGGGCCTAGACTCTTTTGTCCTGGACCCTGGTATTTTTAGTTAGGCTACGCCTTTAGTTTGTGTATCAATCTCTTATAGTTAGTTGGCTAAGTTTTCCGTCTGTAGTAATTTCTACAAAATACTGATCAGTAGGATATAACTTGGTAACATGGCCTATCTTGTTTTTGGTCGGTTTATGAATTAAAAAAAATTGTACCCATTTATTACGTCGTACCTAAAGCATATATTGTTGATTATATTTGAGAAAATTTTATTTGTTTAGAGTTTGAGAAAAAGGTGTAGTTTCCATAGTTTAAAAAAAATAAATTTATAAAAGATAAATTAACTAGGAAACAGAAAATTCGTTAAAGAAAGGTAGCTAGCTATCTCCTTCCAAGCAGGGATAAGTATCAAAGTAAAAAAATATGACTTCTTTATAAAATAAAAAAGTAATATTATAAGTAGTGTTCTTTTCTTGGAAGATAAAAACAAGATATATATATTAATATAAAATAAATTGAGTCCCGGACAACAGAGAAAATTACACTTGGCATTACCTCTATCTAAATATTAGAGGAGTTATTATTTGAAAGAGCATAAGCAGATAGAGTATGTGTACATTGGCAAAACGCTTTACACGAGAAATAAAAACATTGAGCTTGTCTATGAGTTAAAGAATCTGCTCATAAAAGTGTCTCAGAGGATCAAACTCACTAGTTTGTGATCAATTGTATATTAGCAGTCGCTTACGAGTGAGAGACTAGTGTATCTAAAATGATTTGCGATCCTTAAATCATCTCAAATAACGATTTATCCTCTCGTGCTTTGGGATGGTGAATGATCCAATATTTGTGCAAAAAAAATCTTATTGCGGTGGTCTTAAAGCAATCTTCAAATACCAACTACTATTATATACTATCCATAAAGCATCAATATTAAATGAACGAACGACCAAAAATGAAAAACGGACATTTGAAAACAAGCAAAACAAGAGAACAGAAAACCCAAGATATTCGAACGATGTCTACAATCAAAAGCGGTCGACCGAAAATACTTATGAAAATGAGAAGGCAGAAACTGAAGAGAAACCTAACCCGAGATATACAAACGTAAGAAGCGGATGTCCAGTTTCCTTCACAATCCAAAAATGGACGAGCAGCAACAAGAAAACGGACTTTCAATTTTGGAGCAGGCCAAAACGGGCTGCTCGAAGTTGTGCAGCAGCGGCTGTTGCAGTCAGCAGGAGGAAGTTCCTACTCCACAGCACACTTCAGCAACTTCACCCAGATCTTCCCGCCATCGGAGAAGGCGCAACGATGCTGGCCAGAGCGAAGAATAGTGCAACAAGAAGGTAGAAACTTTGAGCAAATTATCAATGAAAACAAAGATATTGAAGAAGAAGGCATAAGCTTTGAGCCAGGAATTAAGAGAAGAGAAAACATTGGATGGAAATACCATAGCAGAGCTTGAAGAAGAAGATAGAAGGGAAGAATAAGGAGAGAGAAAAGGCGGAGGAAATTGGAGGCAGAACCAAAGAAAGATAGGGTAAGAGAGAAGAGAGAAAATTGGGGTTTAAAAATTTTAGGTTAATTGTTTAGCTCTGGTTAGGAGTGTAGTTTTCTTTTAATTAATATTTGGTAGAAAAAATATAAAATAAAAAAAGAAAGGTAATCTATATTAGGAATGATACAGAGGATGTTACAGGGAGTATTACAGAGGATCTGAACCGATGGAGTACGGCTTACACCATTGGAGCATGAATTGTCTCTATTTCTTTTTTTTTCTTCCTTTAGCTTACTCTTGAATATGGTCTATTGTAGTACACGATTTCATGCTTATCTTCTTGGCCAAACAAAATGAATTGTTTTAATGTGGCTTCGTTACTTATTATTCATATCTCCTTCCTCTATTCTACCATGATTACTTTGTTAGCACTGTATCTACTTTTAAAGGGACAATAGTAGTGTTTGAAAGATCCTTCCATTTGTTGTCACTAATATATTGGGATAGCCTTTATTTTTTCTCTGTTGAATGTTGAATATTTGAAATTCTTAGAGTAAATTACCTATTGAGTTAATTAAATTCTTTTTTGTATGTTTTATTTAGGATGTCCAGTAAACCTGAAAATGTTAGATCAATACCAACTGAAGATCCAAGGCATCTACTGTTGATGATACTATGGAAACAACTAATTGTAATGAGGTGGTTGAGTTGAATGTCGAGGAAAACCTAGAAGATCAAGCGGATCCCTAAAAGGTAAAAAAATAAATAAATAAATAACTTCATATGTATGGAAAGAAATGTTAAAATGGACTGATCCTGATGGAAGTACTAAAGCTCAGTGTAATTGGTGCAAAGAAAAAAAAAACTTGTTGGCGGTAGCAAAGCGAGGACTACTCATTTGACTAAACATTTGAAATTTTGTGTTGCTAGAAAACTTCAGTGCAAAGGACAACAAAAAATCCAACATTCAAAAAGTACTATAACAGGTAACATTGAATTTAATAATTTCAAATTTGATCAAGAAAAGATTAAGAGGGCTTTAATAAAAATGATAATCAAGTGCAATTTTCCTTTCAATATGTGTGAGCATGAACTCTTTGAGAAATTTTATAATAGTTTGAATTCCAACTTTAAGATTGTTTCTAGAAATACAATTAGGGTGGAAGTGATGTTGGTGCATAAGGAAGAGAATATAAACTTATATGAATTCTTGGATGTCTTGATTGTAGAATCACATTAGCTACTGATATTTGGACTTCAGAACATGCTAATATTATATGCCCTTGTCTTACTGTTCATTATGTTGTGACAATTGGGAGTTCATAAAGAAGATTCATGCATATAGACATATTTCTTATCCTCATGATGGTGAGATATTATTTCAATTCATCAATAATCTCATCTTGGAATGGAATTTGGATAATAAATTATTTTCTATGGTTGTGGATAATGCATCATCGAATGATTCAATGGTTAGACATTTGAAATCTTGGTTGGTTGAGAAGCATGGCTTCCCCTTGATGGTGCTCTATTTCATGTTTGTTATAGTACACATGTTCTTAATTTGATTGTGCAATATGGTTCGGCTTTTTCGGGGGACTTAATTTTAAGTATTCGGATAACATGCAAGTATTTGAAAAAATATGCTTATGCTTCTCAGAAATTTGAATGTACTTAAAAAATCTACTTGTGCTTCTTAGAAATTTGAGTATGCAAAAGTTGAAAAATAAGAAGAAAGTGGATTTGGATGTCCAAACTAGATAGAATTCTACATATTTGATGCTTGAGTCTCATTACCTCTTAAGGAAGCATTTAACCGACTTGCACAAATTTATAGAAACTATAATTTTTGTCCAACTAAGGATGAATAGAAAGTTACTTATGTAATTCATTGACATTTGAAGATATTTTATGATTGTACTAATCATTTTAGTTGCAGAAATCTTCCAACCTCAAATGTCTTCTTCCCTAATGTATGTAAAATCTAACTTAAGTTGAGGGAATGTGAAAATAGTCAACATGATTTTCTTAAAGTTATGGCTAGCCCTATGAAGTAAAAGTTTGAAAAATGTTAGAAGGAGTCATGTTTGGTTTTAGGAATTGCAGTTGTGCTTGATCCCTGGTTTAAAATGAATTTGGTGGAGTTTTACTATGATGCCATTTATGGTACTGATGCTTACCATTATGTTGAAAGAGTTAAGACTGCGTTTCAAGATTTGTACATTGAATATTGTGGTCAAGTAAGCTTTGTAAGTAATTGTTCCTATCCCACATTTGGTGGACGAGCATTCAAAGATGATTATTCTGCTTTTGATGGATGATATAAGACAAATGAGTCCACTACTATTCGTATGTACCAAAAGAGTATAATAGAGAAATACTTAGAAGAGCCTGTATTTACTAGAGATGAGAAGTTTAATATTTTGAATGGTGGAGAGAAAACTCTCCAAAATATCCTATCATAAGAAAGATGGCACGTGATATTTTAGCTATTCTAGCTACTACTGTTGCATCAGAGTCTGCATTTAGCGCTGCGGAAAGAGTGGTTGATGAGACACGTGCATCATTGCTTCCTGAAATGGTTGAGGCATTGGTAACTATAGCAAATTGGATTGAGCTTTAAACAAATAAAAAAAAAGTAAGTATAGTATTTTGTTATTCTAATTTCGTTTTTCTCCCTCTTATATTAGTTAACTAATCTAATTTGTTTTCAGAGTATGATGATGATATTGTTGCAAGTTCTTCAATACCTATAGTTGCAATTGTAGGGGAAAGTTGATGTCAGTTTTTTTTTTCATTAGCTATATATTATTCTCTAAAGTTACAAATTTTATATGCACTTATAATTTATACTCACTTCTTGTCTTCAAATGCTTTGATTAATATATTGTATTGAATTAGGAGTTTTATTTTTATTAGATTAATTATTGGTAAGAATTTTGTGTGTACTTGAACTTTTAATCATTTGAATTAGAATTTTTTTTAATTTTAGAGATATTAAAGGATTATATTTCTTGAAAGAGATGTTAAAGAAATTACTTAATCATGTTACAATTTTTGTTTTAGGGTTATATATTATTTTATATATATTTTTATTTAACATGAAAAAAAATAGAAAAAATGACAGGGACGGGATGCGAGTGTACCCTGGACCCTACTCGAGACCATGGAGGGTAGTATCTGGGTCTATAAACACCTGGTAGATCTGGATCTGGGTCCATGTTTTACTATAAGAGTTTGGGTTTGGTATGAGGAATATCGTACCCGTTTGGACCCATTTACAAGCCTACTTCTAGATACTTTTTATTTGTTGTCAGATTATGACGCACTTAATGATGGCATAGATTGAAAATTGGAATCAAATCAATAAAAGAATTAAGGGTTCGAATCATTTGTAACATTTCCTGTAACTTCTCTATAACATTCCTATTTTGATATATTTTATTAATAAAACATACCAAATAAAAGATAAAACCTAAGAACCAGCAAAAAATGATAAACTGTACGATATATTTTTTGTACAATAGAATGGAATAAAATGACTTTTCCAACTTTTCTTCTCATTCCCGTTTTTGGTATGTAAAATAGAAGTAGGAAAGAAAGTCCATTCCAAGAAGAAGTGGGAAAGATCTTGTCACACGGTTCGGATCATCTGTAACATCCTTTGTAAAACTTTCTGTAACATTCTTAATATATAGTATTTTATTAATAAAACCTACCAAACAAAAAATAAACCTAAAGAAAAAAGGTAAACCCTAAGGGAAAAAAATATTATAAAAAAGAATGTTATAAGAGATGTTACAGAGAATGTTACAAACGATCGTAAGTGTCTTTCCATACTAAAACTTAAGGAATGGTCTTTCCAGGATAAGTTGGAAAGAAATAAATATAATGTGACTGTTATACTCTCAAGATATTATATGAAAAAAACATTACAATTTAGTTGTGGATTTCATTCATACA
The DNA here is from genome assembly GCA_028651295.1 of Catharanthus roseus. Classification (NCBI taxonomy): domain Eukaryota; kingdom Viridiplantae; phylum Streptophyta; class Magnoliopsida; order Gentianales; family Apocynaceae; genus Catharanthus; species Catharanthus roseus. The sequence continues at coordinate 9,465,236 of JAPQWS010000102.1, forward strand.
AAAAAAAATGTAGTATTTATTCGAGTATAATTCAAATAAAAAAATTTCTTAACCATTATAAAAAAATTATTTTTTTCTTTTTTTACTATTTTCTTTATATATTTCTATGACATATTTATACCTTGATTCACGCTTATATTTTATCTATTAACTTTTTGAGTATATTTAGAAGTTACACTATCAAAACATTTAAGTAATATACTGCGAAATTTCATTCTATTTTGACATTGAATAATATTTTCACCAAACATAGAAAATGAATTACCATTCCCTTCTAATTTCTTTATCCAAACAATAGAATGAAAAAAGGATTCCGAACTCATTCTGGATGGAAAGGATTCAGGGTGGAAACGTCATTTCATTTCTTTTCATTCTAATATACCAAACCTGCTATAAGGGGAAAAGATAAACGTAACAAGAAAATATATTATAAAATGAAATGTTACATTACAGACCATCTTGGGCAAAGCCCGTAAAACCTTGTTCAAGTGGCAAGATATGAGGGCTTCCAACCCAGGATGATCTCCGATATGTAGGTTTTTGTTTGTCTTTTGTAAAGTTTAATTTCTCCCTAGTTAAGTTTGTGCTTAATTATTTGATACCTATTTAATCTTTACCAATAGTGTGGCACAAAAAGGACCATACAGGGTGAAAAATTAAATATATATTCCCTATAATTTTCTTAGGTTGCATTTGATTCCTACAATTAGAATTTTATAGAATTAGATTAATTTAAGAATTTTAATTCTAATTCCAATTCTTTGTTTGGTAAATTTTTAGAATTGGAGTGGAATTCATTTCTAATTCCAACTCTTTTGTTTGGGACACTAGAAAAAAATTATAGAATTAGAATTCAAAAAATATATATACATATATATACAAATATATATTGAATGTATATATATATGTATATATGTATTTATTCAAAATGGTGTAAGAATGAGATATGCATGCATGAGAATATAAAATGTTTTCCTCTGGAAGTGTCTAATGCTATTTTGAAAATACACTTTAATCCACTCATGGAGCATGATTCTCTTATTTGGACCTCCTAGTCACGGGACTTTTCTATAAAGTCTGCTTATAGAATTGCCAACGAAGAGAGATTCACTGGTATTTCTAATATCCCAAATAGTCTCTGGAAGAAAATTTGGTGGTCCAGCTTAGACATAAACACTTCATCTGGAGATTACTATCTAAATAAGTCCTACTAGAGACAAACTCAGCAACCTTTTTCAAGCAGATGATCACAACAGTTTGATCTGCAACGATACGGATGGGATGAACACATCTTTATTACCTACCCCTCATTGTTTCTTTGTGGTGGAATTCCAAATGGCAAATCTGTATGGAAGCAATCAAAGAAATGACCATCTAGCAATGGTTAGAGGAACTCATGAATCCAACCAATCAATTCCCTCCATTACCAGAAGAAAAAGTGAAAATTTTGAATTTTGCTCTGGTAGCTATAGAAAGAGTGTGGATGATCAGAAACCAAATCATAACAGATGAGCAAATTGAGGATTGAAACTCTATTAGTAAATCGATCAAATCCCAAGCCCAAAGGTATTGAGATGCATCTGTGAGGAAGTAAGTTAAAGGAACTGGTAATATATCAACAAGAAAGTGGAGCCCTCCTCCTTCACGTTGGTTGAAATTCAATTTTGACGCCTCCTTTAAGGATGAAGAGACCTCAACAGCCTGGATCACAAGGGACTCTGATGGAAACATTGTTAATATTTGGATTAGATATATCACCAGCCTCTTTGCATATACAGATGAAGAGTATGAAGAAGTGCAGTCCATGAAATAGGCAGAAGATATTAATGTAAGGAAATTGATCTTTGAGGGAGATGCATAAAAATATGGTCTATGCTATGAGAGGTCATTCACATACTAAGGATTGGTCAGGTATAACTTTTGTTGAAGAAGGTAGAAAGATGCTCCGGAATTGACCTTTGTGGAAAATCCTTCATACGTCTAGGAAATGTAATACAATGGTCCATAACGTTGCAAATTAGGGAAAATCTTTAAATTTCTGTGGTCACATTTCCTCTTCTTGTATCCCTTGAAATATATATATATATATATATATGAAAACAAAGCAATCTTATATGACACACTTGCACCATTTAGTGTTCAGGTAGATACTTTCTCCTTTTTTTTTCTATTCTATTATAAAAAAAGAGATAATAATGAATTTTATAATGATAACTATATTTTCTCATTTAAGGTAGGTTACATTAAAATTATTATGAAATAATATTAATTAAATTAATTTTCTTATAAGTACAAATAATTGACAAGATTAACTTCTTAAAGATGAATAATAATAATAAACATTAGATTTTAATTATTTTATAATTTAATATTAGTAATACCTAGTTAGAAAATAAGGAAGTTGAAAAATTTAAAAAGTAAAAAATTTGACAATAGGAAAATTATTATTCTATGATTCTGTTTTACATGGCCGAAAGCGGACATTGAATTAGCTATAAAAATACTTTTAAGAAAAACCAAGAAAAGGACTTGGTAGCTTGCATTAAAAGTATTAAAACACCATGACAGATATATCTTTTATTTATGATTTTTTTTTAAAAAAAATATGTTTAAACTGTATATATATGTATGAAAAGAAAAGAAATTTGATGTGACACAGTTTTGCCGCTTGGTGTTCATGCACCTTCTCCTTATTTTTTTCTATCTTGTTATAAAAAAATGAGATAATAATGAATTTGATATAGATAATAATTAAAGACTTTTAATTTGATAATAATTGATATTTTTAATTTGATAATAAAATTTATTTGCTATAGATTTGAGATGATTTGAAGATCCCACAAGAAGCAAGTTAATCTAATAAAAAGTTAATATTAATTAAATTAATATTTAGATACAAACAAATTATTGACAAGATTAACCTCTTTTCAATGAATAATAACAAACTTTAAATTTTAGTTATTTAATAATTTAAATTTATAATAATACATAATTAGAAAATAGAAAAATTGTAGAATTTTAGAACTTAAGAATTAGAATATAGGAAAATTATTATATTTATTATATATATGTATTATATATTATATTATATTATATTATATTATATTATATTATATTATATATTATACCAAATTAGGTCCGGTGGTAGTCATCCATGTAAGAATCCAGGTTAGAAGGTACAAATTTTACATGAAATCCAGATCCGTCAACATAATTACAAAAGATGAAACCAGGATCAACGCCTTAACACGCCTTCACAACGGCTTTAAACAGGCTAGCCCTCATCTTTCAATAATTATGGCCAGTTTCAGATCTCATAACCCAAAGCTTGAATCCTAACATTAGACTACTATCCAACCAGACAAAATAAAGATCTTCACAACATAATTATAATGATATATATGATTGCATAGTTTAACATGGAAAGATTTAGCCTTCCATTAGGCTAAACCTAGAACAATAAATTATAAAAATTTATAACAAGAAAATTAAAATAAGAAAGTCTTTGAGACTTACCAGGGATTGAAGAAGAAAACTTCAAACTTTGATTATTGAAGAAATATTTTTACAAGGAGAGGAGAGCAAGGGAGAATTGTCTAGCTACTACTACTGAGGTCCTGCCTCTTTAGGATGAGTTTCCATCCTTTTATAGACAAATAAAGGGGTGGACTTCAACTATCTTATCTATTCTAGTTTACAAAAGGATTTTAAATCCGTATAGTGCTATTACTATTACATGTGGGTCCTATGAGGATACAATTATTGCTATACAATAATGGCTATGACAATAATGTATTCAATAATGCATTCTTCCTGTATCACTTTATCTCTTTTCTTGCGGCATCTTCAATTTCTTTGACCATTTGGTCAATGTCTGCCTCTGAGAAATCTTCCATATCTGGATCTTGCGATTCGCCGGCTAGACAGTCTTCATTTGAGGAGCCTGTCATTGATACATCCGTTGTGTCATCGGTGATCAGATTTTTAACCAGATCCTTTTTTAATTCTTCCATATATGAGCGGATTAGGTCTTTCTTGGAGATCACTTCTTTTTGCAATTTTAATTTTGTGGATATATGATGAAAAGGACTTGTAGATTTAATCTCGCCTTTGTCTTTCATTTTATTGTAGGAAACATTTTTCTGTTGGATATCATCCAAAATATTTTTGCCATAAATATCTTTGGTCTCGGGATTGATTTTAATCAGCCTGTCCCAAAATCTACTATAAGTAGCTCTTCTGAGACATGGGATATTTTGGTGGGTATAACCCACTTCTGGCGTCCATTTCCACACCCATGGAATGGAAAATTCAATAAAAAATAACATGGAGGCTATTTCCTCTGAATATTGTTCTGAGTTAATATAATCAGCTATTTTTGGGGATATATTAATCCATTCACCATATAATGGTTTGAATCTATCAGGAAGTATTTTTTCAGAGGTACCATATATGGTCCACCATTGTAAAAACCAATTTGGTAAGGGATTATTATAAACATCCCCCACAAACCTTTATTAACCAGGTGTGTTTTTTATTAGGGTTTTTATATAGAAATGCTTTATGAAATGCATCAATATAATCCCAATAATTATATTTAAATGACAATCTGGATTCAGGAATTATGAATTCCTTTTCTTTGAGAGGAGATAAACCCCACTCTTCCACGGATATAATCCTTTTTATTATAATTTTGCTAAAGTTATAAACATTAGCAACTTTAGTGCTGGGATAAAAGTGTGTAATATCACAAGAGCTTACTTTAAGTATGTGCTCATAATATTGTCTTTGCTTATAAGATGTGGCAGCATATGATGCTGTATCAAGATATCTACTCATCAGTAGCCATGGATCATTTTTCCATTGTAAATCTTTATTATCTAAAAGAAATATAATTTCTTTGTGAGTATTAGTATGATATGAGGCGATATTATCCTCTTCTGATATGACTTGGGAATATGACCCAGATGAGGAGGTTTCACCTGCCTGCTGTTTTTTATTAACAATGAATTGTTTAAATTCCTCATATAATGAGGCATCTGTATCAGCAATATTTTCAGCTATAAGCTGTTTGTTACCCATTTGAATGATAACATTTTTGCCTGTATTTTGAGAGGTATTACCTCTCCCACGTCCACGGAAGTTATTGCCTCGTCCCCGCGGTATCATGCTGTAAAAATTCTCGCGTTAGAAAATCTGGAAGACCATTTTCTTCTCTGCATAATTCTAAATATTGAGAATTCATTTGACAAGGTCTTGCCTTTGTCGGTATATGATTTTCATCAAAATCATCAATATAAGGAAGACTTACTATATGCTTTTTCCTATTCCAAAAAGCATTAGGGTGTTCATTAAAAATTTCTAATGAAATATTATTTTGAACTCTTTTAATTTTATCCTTTAATTTAGGATTTTGTAAAATGTCTTCAGTATTTAAGGAATTTATTTCATAATGAAGAAAATTAATTTGATTTTGTTTTCTTAAAATGAAATCTTTAATTTCATTTACAAATCTAGTATTTGGTTCAGTTATGAACTGAAACGAAACTGGAGTTTTTCCATTGTTCCTGTAATACAATCTGTACCTATATGAGTAATAGGGAAAATTTTCTTTATAAAAGGAGTTTCAAGTATAACTTGGTTAGTTATCTTTTTGGCTAGTAAAAAGCTTTCAGAAATGCAAACCTTATTATTGCAAATATATGCACGTGGCAGTTTAAAATTAATCTGTAATTTCTGACCACCTGCATGCCTTAAACTATGGGTGGTTTTTTCAAAATATTTTGTAGGAATTAATCCTTCTTGTATGACAATAATATCTGCTCCTGTATCTATTAATGCAGTAGGTTCTATAATTTCATCATGATTTATTAATAGTGTGATTTTAACATAAAATTTGAAAGATGTTATTATATCTAAAACCGATAGAAAATCTTCTTCACCAATCTTATTAAGATTGTCAAAAGGATTTGGTTGTATCAAAGTTTTATCCTTCTTGATTTCTAAATTAGAAATCCGAATATCTAAATTTTTATTAATTTGTTTTAACAGTTTAGTTTCACTTTTAAGAGTACTAATCTCCTCATATAAATCATTTATTGTACTAGGAGATTTGTAAGAATTATTATTCTTCTGTCTCATTATTTTAAAAACTTCTGACATCGTATAGGGATTATTATTTTCTATTAATTCTAATTCTTCTGTATTACTAGAAGAGGGAGTATTATCTATGTGTTAAATTATCCTTGATCTTAATTCTTGATCTTTTATTAATTTCAAGAATTCTAAGATGTTATTATTACTTAAGACATTAATATCAGAATCTCTAAATTGAGATATTATCTTATAATAATCCTCATCCTGACTATCATCATTATTATCGCCTTTTTTACAAGGTATACAACATTTATTATCATCTGAAGTGTCAGAATGATCAGTTATTTGATCTAATTCTGATTCTGAAGTACTATCTTCAGATTCATCAGATTCTATAAATAATTTTTCTAAAGAATCTTTCAATTCTTCACTAATATATAAACTATTAATCTTTTTCTTCATCTTACACTTATTAGTGTAGTGTCCTATTCTTTTACACTTATAACAAACTATATTATTTTTATCTTTTCTTCTTTCTAATCTATCAGATTTTCTTTTTAATTTTTTAGCTAGTTTTCCTTGAGAATATTTTCTCTTTTTCCTTTTAACATATTTATCATCTTTTCTATAATTATTTACTATTTTACTTTGTGATGGAATTTCCATCCCAAATTGACTACAAAATTGTCCTAATTGATTTTTTTCAGTTAATCTTTGTCTTTTAATTTGTTGATTTAATTTAATCTCATTACATAAGGCTATTCCTTCTTGTATACAAGTTCCTATAAGATTTTCATAGGTATAACTTTCATAGGGAATAATTATTCTATCCTTTCTAAGAGTTTTTCTAACTCTTTCAGCAAATAAATTAGGTAATCCATCTATAAACTTGGATTTCCAATGAGTACTATTACTCTCAGGTAATTCCATAACCCTATTAAGGAAAACATCTTTATACCATCTAAAATCAGATAGTGTTTTACATCTTAAATTTTGTAATAAGGTACGAATATTTTCACTGTTACCAGATATTCTACCTGTAAAATGTTCTAATATAGTAACTACCAGTGTATAAACTGCTGTTTCACTAAGTTGATTATCTTCTTGTTTTATACTATTATAAATTTCTTCTCTATCTTGTGAGGATAGATAATTATCCCACCAACCTTTTAGTTGACCAGTAAATCCTGCAGTTATCATTTTCGCTATATTACTATCACCATTACCAATCATTTTACTTATTGTGCTATACATTAGCATCCTATGAGTCAGATTATAAATCTGTTTTTCTGTATAACCATCTAAATTCCATTCATAAATACATTTTCCATTGTAACTATTGTTACCAATATATTCCTGTTCTTCATGTAGAATATCTACAGGAGAAGGTCTATTATAATAATGTATTCTTTGAGTTGGTCTATCAGCAAATCTATGTAATTTATTAATTTCATCATTTATAATGGTTTTATAATCCTTCGTTTCTTCTAATTTTTCTGAAAATTCATTTTCTAGAGTATTAATATTTAATTTTTTAAATTTATGATCTATTAATATTTCAAGATCTGACATAGTCTTTAATTTATAATTTTTTATTTCAGGAGGAGGCTGAAGAGAGGGTGTAGCTATGATGGCCTTTTTTCCTGAAGAATCTATAGGAGATTTTTCTAATTTTTGTATTAATGTATCTATTCTTTTATGGAGAGGTATAATCTGTTCTCCTAAAACATTTAAATAAATGTTTGTATAATTTTGTTGTTCTATTATTTGATTAATTTGTTTTACAGTTATACTTAAAGTATCATTTTCAAATATTTTTGAAAAAGCTATAAAACTTACTATATGATTTTCTTTTTCCATATAAAAATATTGTTGAGGGGGAAATATTCCTTTTATGATATTTCCATTTAAAAGCTTATAATCTCTTTCTAATACAGAAATATAAGGTTCAATATAATTAGACATAAACCAAGGAACAAAAGGAAATAAAATATTATGATAAGCCAAGAATTTATAAAATTCATCAGAAATATGATTTCTCATTTTTTCATCAAAATTAGGGAAAAACCACTTCCTGAATGGTTTCCATCTAGGTAAATTAAATTCTGTTTTAACTTTTTGCCTGCCCTCAGATCCAGGGCTAAAATCAATCTTAGGTCCATTCATGAGGAAAAATTCATTTCAGATTCGGTTATTTCCGTATCTTTAGTATTATAAACACCTTTGACAATATTTTCTTTGTTTTTAACTAATTTTTCTACATGATGATTATTCTCATCACGCTCACTCACCTGTGAGGTAGAAACTCTGTAAGGAATATAATTCTTTTCCTCTATAAGAGGTGAAATAAAAGAATGTTCAGATCTAGTAGAATAAGTCCTTGGGATATGACCCAATCTGGATGGAGTATTATCCATCTGTATATAAACAATTCCTTCAGGAGTCTGTTCAATATGGTCAATATTATGTTCAGTCTTGGACTGGATATGACAGTTCGTTCAAGTTTCCACTGTTGCGGCATAGGGATTTCATCCCATTTTATAATTCTTCTTGTAGAAATTTTAGATCTATTAAAATTAGTTTCTATTAAAACAGTTTCATTAATCTTTTTATCCATTAATTTACAATTAGGATTCAATGTAAATATTGGTTTATAATAAATTCTGTAACATATACATATTAGTTCTGATCCAGAAACATAATTATATCCATGAGTTTTAACATTTAATGTTAAGGCATCAAGTATATTAACATCACTTAAAGAAAGTGAAAGATTAGGATAAACATTAAAATAAACTGGGCCATGTGCCAGACTTGATTGTATTACACCTATCAGTGATTGTTTCCAATTAAGATTTCTTGCATCTCTTAGACATGCAATGAAACTTTCTGGTAAACCTTCTAATGTTAAAGGTTTAAATGCAATTTGCACGAGTCCAATATGAATAAATTTATATAAATCTTTATAACGATTTATGTCATAAGAGGATAATAATTTAATTCCAGTTTCTTCATTATCTAATGAAATTGATTCTTCATTAGTTTTTACTACTTGCTTTAAGCCTAATTTTTCAAAAGTGCCTAACTGATATACAGTTTTTAATTCAATCCTATGGATTGTCCACTTATTAAGTTCTTCTAGTTTATCAGGAATTTCCATTTCTTGTTTATAAGAATTTTTAATTTTTCTTTTATCTTTTAATAAATTCATTTGAATTTAATTTCATGTTAAACTATGTATCACATATATCACATAATTACATGGCTCTGATACCAAATTAGGTCCGGTGGTAGTCATCCATGTAAGAATCCAGGTTAGAAGGTACAAACTTTACATGAAATCCAGATCCGTCAACATAATTACAAAAGATGAAATCGGGATCAACGCCTTAACACGCCTTCACAACGGCTTTAAACAGGCTAGCCCTCATCTTGCAATAATTATGGCCAGTTCCAGATGGCTCTGATACCAAATTAGGTCCGGTGGTAGTCATCCATGTATGAACCCAGGCTAGAAGGTACAAATTTTGCATGAAATCCAGATCCGTCAATATAATTCCAAAAGATGAAACCGGGATCAACGCCTTAACACGTCTTCACAACGGCTTTAAACAGGCTATCCCTCATCTTTCAATAATTATGGCCAGTTTAATAATTATGGCCATATTTATGTTTCAAAAAGACTATAAACATGATGTTTCTAAGCAAATGTTTGCTAGATGGCAGGCTCATTTAGCTCCATTTGATTTTGAGATTGTTTATAAAAAATGAGAAGAAAATAGTCTTCTTGATTTTCTACCGCGAGAATTTTTACAGCATGATACCGTGGGGACGAGGCAATAACTTCCGTGGACGTGGGAGAGGTAATACCTCTCAAAATACAGGCAAAAATGTTATCATTCAAATGGGTAACAAACAGCTTATAGCTGAAAATATTGCTGATACAGATGCCTCATTATATGAGGAATTTAAACAATTCATTGTTAATAAAAAACAGCAGGCAGGTGAAACCTCCTCATCTGGGTCATATTCCCAAGTCATATCAGAAGAGGATAATATCGCCTCATATCATACTAATACTCACAAAGAAATTATATTTCTTTTAGATAATAAAGATTTACAATGGAAAAATGATCCATGGCTACTGATGAGTAGATATCTTGATACAGCATCATATGCTGCCACATCTTATAAGCAAAGACAATATTATGAGCACATACTTAAAGTAAGCTCTTGTGATATTACACACTTTTATCCCAGCACTAAAGTTGCTAATGTTTAAAACTTTAGCAAAATTATAATAAAAAGGATTATATCCGTGGAAGAGTGGGGTTTATCTCCTCTCAAAGAAAAAGAATTCATAATTCCTGAATCCAGATTGTCATTTAAATATAATTATTGGGATTATATTGATGCATTTCATAAAGCATTTCTATATAAAAACCCTAAGAAAAAACACACCTGGTTAATAAAGGTTTGTGGGGATGTTTATAATAATCCCTTACCAAATTGGTTTTTACAATGGTGGACCATATATGGTACCTCTGGAAAAATACTTCCTGATAGATTCAAACCATTATATGGTGAATGGATTAATATATCCCCAAAAATAGCTGATTATATTAGCTCAGAACAATATTCAGAGGAAATAGCCTCCATGTTATTTTTTATTGAATTTTCCATACCATGGGTGTGGAAATGGACGCCAGAAGTGGGTTATACCCACCAAAATATCCCATGTCTCAAAAGAGCTACTCATAGTAGATTTTGGGACAGGCTGATTAAAATCAATCTCGAGACCAAAGAAATTTATGGCAAAAATATTTTGGATGATATCCAACAGAAAAATGTTTCCTACAATAAAATGAAAGACAAAGGCGAGATTAAATCTACAAGTCTTTTTCATCATATATCCACAAAATTAAAATTGCAAAAAGAAGTGATCTCCAAGGAATACCTAATCCGCTCATATATGGAAGAATTAAAAAAGGATCTGGTTAAAATCTGATCACCGATGACAGAACGGATGTATCAATGACAGGCTCCTCAAATGAAGACTGTCTAGCCGGCGAATCGCAAGATCTAGATATGGAAGATTTCTCAGAGGCAGACATTGACCAAATGGTCAAAGAAATTGAAGATGCCGCAAGAAAAGAGATAAAATGATACAGGAAGAATGCATTATTGAATACATTATTGTCATAGCCATTATTGTATAGCAATAATTGTATCCTCATAGGACCCACATGTAATAGTAATAGCACTATGCGGATTTAAAATCCTTTTGTAAACTAGAATAGATGAGATAGTTGAAGTCCGCCCCTTTATTTGTCTATAAAAGGATGGAAACTCATCCTAAAGAGGCAGGACCTCAATAGTCGTAGCTAGACAATTCTCCCTTCCTCTCCTCTCCTTGTAAAAATATTTCTTCAATAATCAAAGTTTGAAGTTTTCTTCTTCAATCCCTGGTAAGTCTCAAAGACTTTCTTATTTTAATTTTCTTGTTCTAAATTTTTATAATTTATTGTTCTAGGTTTAGCCTAATGGAAGGCTAAATCTTTCCATGTTAAACTATGCAATCATATATATCATTATAATTATGTTGTGAAGATCCTTATTTTGTTTGGTTGGATAGTAGTCTAACGTCAGGATTCAAGGTTTGGGTTATGAGATCTGGAACTGGCCATAATTATTGAAAGATGAGGGCTGGCCTGTTTAAAGCCGTTGTGAAGGCGTGTTAAGGCGTTGATACCGGTTTCATCTTTTGTAGTTATGTTGACGGATCTGGATTTCATGTAAAATTTGTACCTTCTAACCTGGATTCTTACATGGGGATACAACCACCGGACCTAATTTGGTATCAGAGCTATGTAATTATGTGATATATGTGATACATAGTTTAACATGAAATTAAATTCAAATGAATTTATTAAAAGATAAAAGAAAAATTAAAAATTCTTATAAACAAGAAATAGAAATTCCTGATAAACTAGAAGAACTTAATAAGTGGACAATCCATAGGATTGAATTAAAAACTGTATATCAGTTAGGCACTTTTGAAAAATTAGGCTTAAAGCAAGTAGTAAAAACTAATGAAGAATCAATTTCATTAGATAATAAATAAACTGAAATTAAATTATTATCCTCTTATGACATAAATCGTTATAAAGATTTATATAAATTTATTCATATTGAACTCGTGCAAATTGCATTTAAACCTTTAACATTAGAAGGTTTACCAGAAAGTTTCATTGCATGTCTAAGAGATGCAAGAAATCTTAATTGGAAACAATCACTGATAGGTGTAATACAATCAAGTCTGGCACATGGCCCAGTTTATTTTAATGTTTATCCTAATCTTTCACTTTCTTTAAGTGATGTTAATATACTTGATGCCTTAACATTAAATGTTAAAACTCATGGATATAATTATGTTTCTGGATCAGAACTAATATGTATATGTTACAGAATTTATTATAAACCAATATTTACATTGAATCCTAATTGTAAATTAATGGATAAAAAGATTAATGAAACTGTTTTAATAGAAACTAATTTTAATAGATCTAAAATTTCTACAAGAAGAATTATAAAATGGGATGAAATCCCTATGCCGCAACAGTGGAAACTTGAACGAACTGGTCATATCCAGTCCAAGACTGAACATAATATTGACCATATTGAACAGACTCCTGAAGGAATTGTTTATATACAGATGGATAATACTCCATCCAGATTGGGTCATATCCCAAGGACTTATTCTACTAGATCTGAACATTCTTTTTTTTCACCTCTTATAGAGGAAAATGATTATATTCCTTACAGAGTTTCTACCTCACAGGTGAGTGAGCGTGATGAGAATAATCATCATGTAGAAAAATTAGTTAAAAACAAAGAAAATATTGTCAAAGGTGTTTATAATACTAAAGATACGGAAATAACCGAATCTGAAATGAATTTTTCCTCATGAATGGACCTAAGATTGATTTTAGCCCTGGATCTGAGGGCAGGCAAAAAGTTAAAACAGAATTTAATTTACCTAGATGGGAACCATTCAAGAAGTGGTTTTTCCCTAATTTTGATGAAAAATTGAGAAATCATATTTCTGATGGATTTTATAAATTCTTGGCTTATCATAATATTTTATTTCCTTTTGTTCCTTGGTTTATGTCTAATTATATTGAACCTTATATTTCTGTATTAGAAAGAGATTATAAGCTTTTAAATGGAAATATCATAAAAGGAATATTTCCTCTTCAACAATCTTTTTATATGGAAAAACAAAATCATATAGTAAGTTTTACAGCTTTTTCAAAAATATTTGAAAATGATACTTTAAGTATAACTGTAAGACAAATTAATCAAATAATAGAACAACAAAATTATACAAACATTTATTTAAATGTTTTAGGAGAACAGATTATATCTCTCCATAAAAGAATAGATACATTAATACAAAAATTAGAAAAATCTCCTATAGATTCTTCAGGAAAAAAGGCCATAATGCTACGCCCTCTCTTCAGCCTCCTCCTGAAATAAAGAAATTATAAATTAAAGACTCTGTCAAATCTTGAAATGTTGATAGATCATAAATTTAAAAAATTAAATATTAATACTCTAAAAAATGAATTTTCAGAAAAATTAGAAGAACGAAGGATTATAAAACCATTATAAATGATGAAATTAATAAATTACATATATTTGCTGATAGACCAACTCAAAGAATACATTATTATAATAGACCTTCTCCTGTAGATATTCTACATGAAGAACAGGAATATATTGGTAACAATAGTTACAATGGAAAATGTATTTATGAATGGAATTTAGATGGTTATACAGAAAAACAGATTTATAATCTGACTCACAGGATGCTAATGTATAGCACAATAAGTAAAATGCTTGGTAATGGTGATAGTAATATAGCGAAAATGATAACTGCAGGATTTACTGGCCAACTAAAAGGTTGGTGGGATAATTATCTATCCTCACATGATAGAGAAGAAATATATCATAGTGTAAAACAAGAAGATAATCACATTAGTGAAATAACAGTTTGTACACTGGTGGTTACTATATTAGAACATTTTACAGGTAGAATATCTGATAATAGTGAAATATTCATACCTTATTACAGAATTTAAGATGTAAAACACTATTCTAATTTAGATGGTATAAGGATGCTTTCCTTAATAGGGTTATGTAATTACCTAAGAGTAATAGTACTCATTGGAAGTCCAAGTTTATAGATGGATTACCTAATTTATTTGCTGAAAGAGTTAGAAAAACTCTTAGAAAGGATAGAATAACTATTCCTTATGAAAGTTATACCTATGGAAATCTTATAGGAACTTGTATACAAGAAGGAATAGCCTTATGTAATTTGATTAAATTAAATCAACAAATTAAAAGACAAAGATTAACTGAAAGAAATCAATTAGGACAATTTTGTAGTCAAATTGGGATGGAAATTCCATCACAAAGGAAAATAGTAAATAATTATAGAAAAGATGATAAATATGTTAAAAGGAAAAAGAGAAAATATTCTCAAGAAAAACTAGCTAAAAAATTAAAAAGAAAATCTGATAGATTAGAAAGAAGAAAAGATAAAAATAATATAGTTTGTTATAAGTGTAAAAGAATAGGACACTACGCTAATAAGTGTAAGATGAAGAAAAAGATTAATAGTTTAGATATTAGTGAAGAATTGAAAGATTCTTTAGAAAAATTATTTATAGAATCTGATGAATCTGAAGATAGTACTTCAGAATCAGAATTAGATCAAATAACTGATCATTCTGAAACTTCAGATAATAATAAATGTTGTATACCTTGTAAAAAAGGCGATAATAATGATGATAGTCAGATGAGGATTATTATAAGATAATATCTCAATTTAGAGATTCTGATATTAATGCCTTAAGTAATAATAACATCTTAGAATTCTTGAAATTAATAAAACATCAAGAATTAAGATCAAGGATAATTGAACAAATAGATAATACTCCCTCTTCTAGTAATATAGAAGAATTAGAATTAATAGAAAATAATAATCCATATACGATGTCAGAAGTTTTTAAAATAATGAGACAGAAGAATAATAATATTTACAAATCTCCTAGTACAATAAATGATTTATATGAGGAGATTAGTACTCTTAAAAATGAAATTAAACTGTTAAAACAAATTAATTAAAATTTAGATATTCGGATTTCTAATTCAGAAATCAAGAAGGATAAAACTTTGATACAACCAAATCCTTTTGACAATCTTAATAAGATTGGTGAAGAAGATTTTCTATCGGTTTTAGATATAATAACATCTTTCAAATTTTATGTTAAAATCACACTATTAATAAATCATGATGAAATTATAGAACTCACTGCATTAATAGATATAGGAGCAGATATTAGTGTCATACAAGAAGGATTAATTCCTACAAAATATTTTGAAAAAACCACCCATAGTTTAAGACATGGAGGTGGACAGAAATTACAAATTAATTTTAAACTGCCACGTGCATATATTTGCAATAATAAGGTTTGCATTCCTGAAAGCTTTTTACTAGCCAAAAATATAATTAACCAAGTTATACTTGGAACTCCTTTTATAAAGAAAATTTTCACTATTACTCATATAGGTACAGATTGTATTACAGGAACTTATGGAAAAACTCCAGTTTCGTTTCAGTTCATAATTGAACCAAATACTAGATTTGTAAATGAAATTAAAGATTTCATTTTAAGAAAACAAAATCAAATTAATTTTCTTCATTATGAAATAAATTCCTTAAATATTGAAGACATTTTACAAAATCCTAAATTAAAGGATAAAATTAAAAGAGTTCAAAATAATATTTCATTAGAAATTTGTAATGAACACCCTAATGCTTTTTGGAATAGGAAAAAGCATATAGTAAGTCTTCCTTATATTGATGATTTTGATGAAAATCATATACCGACAAAGGCAAGACCTTGTCAAATGAATTCTCAATATTTAGAATTATGCAAAGAAGAAATAGCTTCTTTACTAAGAAAAGAGTTAATTAAAGAATCAAATTCACCCTGGTCATGTACAGGTTTTTATGTTAATAAACATAGTGAAATAGAAAGAGGGGTACCCAGATTGGTAATAAATTATAAACCCCTAAATAAAGTCTTAAAATGGATTAGGCACCCTATTCCTAATAAAAAAGACTTGTTAGACAGATTATATGATGCAATAATATTTTCAAAATTTGATTTAAAATCAGGATATTGGCAGATTCAGATAGCTGAAGCTGACCAATATAAAACCGCTTTTAATGTTCCAATAGGACACTTTGAATGGAAAGTGATGCCTTTTGGATTAAAGAATGCACCTTCTGAATTTCAGAAGATTATGAATGATATTTTTATTCCTTATAGTGAATTTATATTAGTTTACATAGATGATATCCTAGTATTTTCTGAAAATGTTCAACAACATTTTGAACATCTTGATATATTTAAGAAATTAGTAATACAAAATGGTTTGGTTATCTCCAAAACAAAAATGGTTTTATTCCAAACCAATATTAGATTTTTAGGTCATAATATTGACATGGGAAAAATAATTCCTATCAATAGAAGTATTGATTTTGCTTCTAAATTTCCTGATGAAATTTTAGATAAATCTCAATTACAGAAATTTCTAGGAAGCTTAAATTATATTTTACGATATTATAAAAACCTTGCCTATGATACAGCTATATTATATGACAGGTTAAAAAAGAATCCTAAACCCTGGACTGCTCAGCATACTAACATAATCCAGAAAATAAAAGAAAAAGTAAAAACTTTGCCTTGCTTAATATTAGCAAATCCTAATTGGAGAAAAATTATAGAAACAGATGCTTCAGATATAGGTTATGGAGGAATCTTAACCCAACTTTGTCCTGATAATAACAGGGAAAGTTTGATTAGATATCACTCAGGAAAATGGACTAATAGTCAAAGAAATTATGCTACTATTGCTAAAGAAATCTTAGCCATAGTAAAATGTATTTTAAAATTTCAAGATGATTTATATAATCAAAAATTTATAGTCAAAACTGGCTGCCAAGCAGCCAAATTTATGTTTCAAAAAGACTTTAAACATGATGTTTCTAAGCAAATGTTTGCTAGATGGCAGGCTCATTTAGCCCCATTTGATTTTGAGATTGTTTATAAAAAAGGAGAAGAAAATAGTCTTCCTGATTTTCTAACGTGAGAATTTTTGCAGCATTATACCGCGGGGACGAGGCAATAACTTCCGTGGACGTGGGAGAGGTAATACCTCTCAAAATACAGGCAAAACTGTTATCATTCAAATGGGTAACAAACAGCTTATAGCTGAAAATATTGCTGATACAGATGCCTCATTATATGAGGAATTTAAACAATTCATTGTCAATAAAAAACAGCAGGCAGGTGAAACCTCCTCATCTGGGTCATATTCCCAAGTCATATCAGAAGAAGATAATATCGCCTCATATCATACTAATACTCACAAAGAAATTATATTTCTTTTAGATAATAAAGATTTACAATGGAAAAATGATCCATGGCTACTGATGAGTAGATATTTTGATACAGCATCAATATGCTGCCACATCTTATCAGCAAAGACAATATTATGAGCACTTACTTAAAGTAAGCTCTTGTGATATTACACACTTTTATCCCAGCACTAAAGTTGCTAATGTTTATAACTTTAGCAAAATTATAATAAAAAGGATTGTATCCGTGGAAGAGTGGGGTTTATCTCCTCTCAAAGAAAAGGAATTCATAATTCCTGAATCCAGATTGTCATTTAAATATAATTATTGGGATTATATTGATGCATTTCACAAAGCATTTCTATATGAAAACCCTAATAAAAAACACACCTAGTTAATAAAGGTTTGTGGGAATGTTTATAATAATCCCTTACCAAATTGGTTTTTACAATGGTGGACCATATATGGTACCTCTGGAAAAATACTTCTTGATAAATTCAAACCATTATATGGTGAATGAATTAATATATCCCCAAAAATAGCTGATTATATTAGCTCAAAACAATATTCAGAGGAAATAGCCTCCATGTTATTTTTTATTGAATTTTCCATACCATGGGTGTGGAAATGGACGCCAGAAGTGGGTTATACCCACCAAAATATCCCATGTCTCAAAAGAGCTACTCATATTAGATTTTGGGACAGGCTGATTAAAATCAATCCCGAGACCAAAGAAATTTATGGCAAAAATATTTTGGATGATATCCAAAAAAAAAATGTTTCCTACAATAAAATGAAAGACAAAGGCGAGATTAAATCTACAAGTCCTTTTCATCATATATCCACAAAATTAAAATTGCAAAAAGAAGTGATCTCCAAGGAAGACCTAATCCGCTCATATATGGAAGAATTAAAAAAGGATCTGGTTAAAAATCTGATCACCGATGACAGAACGAATGTATCAATGACAGGCTCCTCAAAGGAAGACTGTCTAGCCGGCGAATCGCAAGATCCAGATATGGAAGATTTCTCAGAGGCAGACATTGACCAAATGGTCAAAGAAATTGAAGATGCCGCAAGAAAAGAGATAAAGTGATACAGGAAGAATGCATTATTGAATACATTATTGTCATAGCCATTATTGTATAGCAATAATTGTATCCTCATAGGACCCACATGTAATAGTAATAGCAGTATGCGGATTTAAAATCCTTTTGTAAACTAGAATAGATAAGATAGTTGAAGTCCGCCCCTTTATTTGTCTATAAAAGGATGGAAACTCATCCTAAGGAGGCAGGACCTCAGTAGTAGTAGCTAGACAATTCTCCCTTCCTCTCCTCTCCTTGTAAAAATATTTCTTCAATAATCAAAGTTTGAAGTTTTCTTCTTCAATCCATGGTAAGTCTCAAAGACTTTCTTATTTTAATTTTCTTGTTATAAATTTTTATAATTTATTGTTCTAGGTTTAGCCTAATGGAAGGCTAAATCTTTCCATGTTAAACTATGCAATCATATATATCATTATAATTATGTTGTGAAGATCCTTATTTTGTCTGGTTGGATAGTAGTCTAATGTCAGGATTCAAGGTTTGGGTTATGAGATCTGGAACTGGCCATAATTATTGAAAGATGAGGGCTAGCCTGTTTAAAGCCGTTGTGAAGGCGTGTTAAGGCGTTGATCCCGGTTTCATCTTTTGTAATTACGTTGACGGATCTGGATTTCATGTAAAATTTGTACCTTCTAACCTGGATTCTTACATGGATGACTACCATCGGACCTAATTTGGTATATTATATATCATATATATTATATTGTATAAAATAATTTTTCTATTTTCTAATTCTTGGCTTCCACAAAAAAAAAAGTTGTTTTGTTTACTTTCGTCACTTGGCGTCCAATCACTGTCAAATTGAGGCATTTTCCTTTTTTAAATGCAATATAAAATAATAAAAAAATATAATCTTCATATATCGAAACAAGATGAATATATGACCAAACGGGACTCTGAACAAAATTTTTGGTAATTAGAATTTTAATTTGATACTTATCTAAGTTTTCCAGATATTAGTACAGGAGAGTCATGGTATTAAATTTTCATAATTTCTAATATAGAGATATTTGTTATTTGGTTTATGGACTTTATGACGAAATAAGTATTTTATTTGAAAAACAAGAGATAGATCATCTATTTCTTACTTTTTAATTTATCAATAAAAGTCTGTTAGATAAGCCCGATAATTACTCATTTCTAGATAACATTAACGCAAATAAGAAAGAAAAGATGGATTGCTAGGAACATATTCATATTCTTCCTTATACAGTTACCTATATAATCTGATTTTCTTTGTATATGAATATTCATTCAACAGGCAGGCATTTGCTCGACAATGAGTATATATTGAATTACTATAGTTATATTAATCCCTTTTAATTTGTGCATCTCGATCTGGAATGTTTTTTTTTTTTTTCTCTCAAACATGGTTTATTTCCTGTGTTGATATTTCAGACTTTTACTTGGTTTTCTACTATTTCTGGCATTAACAATAGTTGATTCAATCGGTGCATTTCTCTTCTCAACTGGTAAATTTATTACAATGTTCACCGAGTAAATTATGCTGAAAAATCTATTTCTACTATGTTATCTCTCTTTAATTGTCTAATGTTCGGGTGAAAATGGTTGAGTTTTTATTAGGCTGGTGAATCTTCTCCTTTAGTTTGAATGATTTTACTAATTACAGTGAATAATTGCTTATAACTGGGTACATATTCTTCCAAGAGGAGCTTTCCCAAGGATCTCCTCAAAAAGTTTGGGCGTGGTCGACCAACAACTTTTATTGAATCCGTGATGGAGGACTCCGGTAACAAGGTGTAAGTATTAAGATGCAACTTTCATTTTAATATTGGAGATCTTTGAAAGTTGAAATTTATAATTTGAAAATCATTAATTGTTATCCACAAAAAGTATTCATTAATAGTTATCCACAATAAATATATATATCATTGTTGTAAGTCATGACCCCCCTGCAAATTGAGAGCATACTGTTTGATTGGAAAATACACTTAGATTATGAACTACTCACATCTTCATCAAGGTAATAATATCATGTTCATTTTTGTTGATTGTTACCTTTTATATGCATATAAATTTCTAGGAGTGTTTCAAAAACATCATGCACCTCATATTTTCTTCTAGGTAAATATCATTTTTATTTTTTTGATAATTAACTCTTTTATGTCCATTATATATCTAAGAACTATTTTTACTCACTTTTTAAATCTCATGAACTAAGTTCTCTATTAAATTTTAGTTTAAACCAAAACATCATATTGATCTGTAGGCCTTTTTGGGCTAATATTTTATACATTTTTATTTTTTTCATCCCAATTTATTCCCTATGATGATGATTGGCTAGGCCTCACATAAACTCTCTTTCTCACGACTTGCTGCCCTAATTTTGGAGGCAGCCTCTTCTTCTTCTTTTCTCTCCTCTTCTTCTCTGCAGCATCTTCTCTTGTTGCTTGCTGCATGTTTTCTGTGCTTTCTCCTCTTGCTTAACCGCCGCTTGTCTACTCTTATATGATTGTGGGCTTGGTTTGCTTGAAAAGGAGAGAACCGAGAGTGAGAGTTTAGATCTTCTTGTGTGTGAAAGGCTAGTTCAAAGTTCTGAGGGACTCTTTGTTACACTTAGAAACCAGACGACCGATTCCTGAATGATAAATTGTTTCGGTCGTCCGTTTTCTTGGAGTACCCCATTTTGTACTAAAATCGGTCGTTCGTTTTTGAGGGGCTCGTCCGATTTCTGCTTTCGTTTTTTGCAGAAGCCTTGTTTTTGGCAAAAATCAGTCCTCTTAGTCTGGTTTGATCGTCCGATTTCTGCAGCTGCTCGTCCGGTTTCACAGTTGTTCAACTATATTAGTAAGCCATTTTCGTAGCTGTTTTATTCCTATTTTGCTAACCCTTTATTGCAGGTTTTCTTCCTTCCCATTTTGTGTTGGACAAAAGAAGGAGATCGGCACTCCGATAAGAAGAAGAAATATTTTCTTCAATAGATTAGGTTCTATTTTGTTTTTTCTTTCGGATCTATAATAGTAAGTAGGGAAAGCTATAATAGTACATAGGGATCTGGGATCTTCAGATCCGTGCAACAGGGTATTAGAGCAAAAAAGCTTCAACTTTCCGGTGATCTATCGACGACTATTGTTCGAGAGCTCTCGGTCAGCTACGATATCCCGAAATATCTCCGGTTCAACATTCCAGATTCACAGAGTCCGTGGATTTGGCTCAGGGAAGTCTTCTATTACTTTCTTTGGCTTTCTTTATGTTTTAAAGTTTGTATCTTTTGTCTGGACATATATTATCATTATTGTGTTACTGTTGATAACTTTTGTCACGGATCTAAATTTTTGCGATTTTTATTTTTCTTCAAAAACCAAAATCCAAGCCTGGCTTGAGTCCTATTGAGACCAAGTACTTGTGTCTTGGTATTTTTCTTGTTGATTGCAAAAATAATTTTTTGTGTCGGTGACTGTTAAGATCTGCTGTTGTCTGTTTGGAGGCTGTTGCTTATTTCTCTGTTAGTTATCTGTTTGTGGCTATTGCTTAGCCTGTGCTATTTGTTGATTTGCTGTGAGCTCTGCTTTTCTATCCGCATATTACCTATTTTTGGTTATATTATTTTTTGAAAAATATTCGAGCTGTTTTTGTGACAAACTTTTTAGCTTTTATTTTTTTGCGCCTCTGATTACTTTTATTTGACTTTATATATCATGTCCGCTCCAAAAATTGAAACAGACAAGTTTGATAGTAAATCTGATTTTGTAATGTGCCGCAGAAAAATAAAAGCTGTTTTAGTCAAAAATAAAATTGCACATGCTATTTGTAGCCCTGAAAAGTATCTGGAATCTTGGAAGGGTGAAATACTTGCTGAAAAACTTGGTGATGCACATAGCTGTCTCACTTTGCATTTGACCGATAACGTTTTAAGAGAAATAGATGAGAAGGACAATGCTTTTGAAATCTGGACAAACCTTGAAAAACTTTATTTGGGAAAGTCCTTGTCAAACAAAATTTATTTGAAAGAACAACTTTTTGGTTTTAAAATGAGCGAGTCAAAATTTCTTTCTGAAAGCATTGATGATTTGAACAAAATCGTTTTAGAACTTCAAAATGTTGGTGAGAATATTTCTGATGAAAACGTTGCTGTTATTTTGTTAAACTCTTTGCCTGAGTCTTTTAATGATGTTAAATCTAAGTATGACAGAGATGATTTGACTTTTTCTGATGTGAAAAATGCTTTGAAATCTAAAGATTTGGATTTGCAAAAAGAAAACAAAACAAGTGGAGAGAACCTTTACGTGCGAGGGAGGGTTGACCAGAGAGAATCTTTTAGTCACCGTTCTAAAAGTAAAAGGAAGTCCAAATCTCGAGATAAGAACAAAGTGAAATGTTTTTACTACAGCAAAGAAAGTCATATGAAAACTAAATATTTAAAAGGATCAAAGAAGAAAAACAACGTAATGAGGTAATGGGAGTAATAAAACTGACAAAACTCATGATTTTGAATTAGATAGTAATTCTATGTATTCTGAGGTTTTGTGTGTGTCCCCTTCTTTATCTTCCTCCAAAGTTTCTGATGATTGGATTCTTAATTCTAGTTGCACTTTTCACATGACTCCAAATAAGTATTGGTTTTCTGATTTTAAAACTCTCGATCATGGAAAAGTAAGTTTTTATGGGAAATAATGAAGTTTGTGACATTAATGGCATTGGAAATGTTTTCATAAAAAATGCATGATGGCGTGACTAGAATATTGATTGAAGTGTTCGACCTTCGTCGCAATCTAATCTCCCTTGGTATTTTTGACACAAACGGTTATTCTTATAAATCTGAAGACGGGGTTTTAAGAGTTTGTAAAGCATCACTACTCATGCTTAAAGGTTTTAAGAAAGATAGTTTATACACTTTACTTGGAAAAACTATTTGTGAATCATCTACATTGATTTCAAAAATTGTCCCTGAAAGGATCATGTTGTGGCATCGTCAGATTGGCCATATCAGTGAAAAGATTTACATTTTTTACACAAACAAAATCTTTTGAATGGTGACAAAATTGATTCTTTAGATTTTTATGATCATTGTCTTCTTGGCAAACAACATAAACTCAGTTTTTCCATTGGCACACACAAGTCCACCGTTGTTCTTGATTATGTGCATTATGATTTATGGGATGGTGGCAATGTTTATTTCTTTTCTGTTGTTGATGATTTTTCTAGACATGTTTGGGTGTTTCTTTTGAAAACTAAAGATCAAACTTTTGAAAAGTTTCATGAGTAGAAATGCTTTGCCAAAAATCAAACTGGAAATAAACTAAAAACTATTAGGACAGATAACGGTTTGGAGTTTTGCAATAAAAAGTTTAATGATTTATGTGCTTTATATGGTATTTTGCATCATAAAACCGTTAGGCATAACCCTCAGTAAAATGGTGTTGCTGAGAGTATGAACCGAACCATTATGGACAAAGTTAGGTGTCTATGGTGTTATCCGGTGTTCCTAAACCCTTTTAGGGAGAGGCTATAAGTACAACAGTTTACCTCATCAATAGGTCCCCTTCAACCGCCATAAACTTCAAAACTCCTATAGAATTGTGGCCCGGTGAACTACCAAACCTATCCAACCTGAGAGTGTTTGGGTGTGCTGCATTTGCACATCAAAAGGAAGGAAAGTTAGACCCTAGGTCTAAGAAGGGCGTATTCATAGGTTATCCTAGTGGGGTGAAGAGTTATAAAATTTGGCTCAAAGGTGAGCCGGAGTAAGGGTTATTGTGAGTAGAGATATGGTCTTCAACAAGCTTGATGTACCTTTTCTTAAGGCTAAAACCGATCCTATATGTTCTACCAATATTCTCATAGATGGGAATATTATCTGTGGAGGTGGAGGACACATGGACCCTCACAAGAGCACACACATGAACCCGAAACCAATGAAGAGTCGAATACCCCCAGCTAGTGTACCCGAAACAGATGTGCCTGAATCTGAAAATTCTGATTATGAGGAGGATCATCCTGAGGCACAAGCATAAGCTCTTAGAGACTACCAGCTATTTAGGGATAGGGCTGGAGAGTGTCTAGAGAACCCGTTAGATACGGTTATTCATATATTATTTCTTATGTTTTTGTTGTTGTATCTTATGTTTAAGAGAAAGAACCCATGTGCTTTTTTGATGTCTTAAAGAGTCCTAATCGCTCTTTGTGGATGCATGCTATGAATGAAGAGATGTCTTCTTTGCATAAGAATGAAACTTTGGTGCTTATTCCTAGACTACCAAAACAAAAATTGTTTGACTGTAAATGGATTTTTAAAATTAAAGAACCTGAATCTTCTAATGAACCTCTACGGTTTAAGGCTAGATTGATTACAAAAGGTGTTTCTCAAGTTGAAGGTATCGATTTTAATGAAATATTTTCTCCTGTCATTAAATACAAACGATTAAGATCATGCTTGCTATTGTTGCCTTCTTTAATCTCGAGCTTGAACAACTAGATGTGAAAACTGCCTTTTTGCATGGTAAACTTGAAGAAACCATTTACATATATCGACCACCCGGTTGTGAGGTAAAAGATAAGGAACATATGGAATGTCTTTTGAAGAAGTCCTTGTACAGACTTAAGCAGTCACCACGATAGTGGTATAAGAGGTTTGTTTCTTTTATGCTTAAAGTTGGTTTTATTAAGAGCAATTATGATAGTTGCTTGTATTATTGTGGTGATGATGTTGATAATACTGTTTATTTGTTGCTTTATGTTGATGATATACTGATTGCATATAAACATAAAGATAAGATTATGAATTTGAAATCTTTGTTGAAGTCAGAGTTTGATATGAAGGATTTAGGATCTGCTTCTAGAATCCTCAGGATGAACATAGACAGAGAGAGCCGACCACTCCTTGTTTATATCCCATAAATCCTTCATGCAGAAAATTATCTCAAAATGTTCTATGCAAATGAAGGATCTGTCATGTATTCCATAATTTCTACCCGACCTTGCTTATTCCATAAGCGTTTTGAGCTGTTTCATGTCTAAACCCGGGTAGAGATCATTGGACTGCTCTTAAGTGGTTGTTGAGTTAAATTAATGAGACGATTGTAGGGGCTTGCATTATCATAACTGGTCTGAAAAGTTTGAACTATTTGGTTATGTGATTATGACTTTGTAGGTGACAAAGATGGTAGAAAGTCTACCACATCTTATTTCTTTACCTTTGCGGGTAATTGTGTTTTATGGAAATTGCATCTGCAGCCTGTAACCGCTCTATCGACTACGGAGGCTGAATACATCGTTGCCACAGAGGCAGTTAAAGAAGTTATTTGGCTTCAATGGCTTTCATCTGAATTGCATCTTTTACATTCCAAAGCAACTATTTTTACTGATAGTCAAAGTTGTCTTCATTTATATAAAAATCCCGTCTATCATGAAAGAACTAAACACATAGATGTTAAGTATAATTTCATTAGAAAAAATGTTTCAAATAGTTTAGTTAATGTAGACAAAATCAGTACTAACAATAATCTTGTTGATTTTGGTACTAAGATTGTGACAACTGACAAGTTTGTTTTGTGCAGGGATCTACTTCATATTGATGAAGGTTGACTCATTTGAGTCTGTCTTGGCTGGGAAGTTAGCTAAAAATGTGTTCAAGGTAGAGTTTGTAGGCCTTTTTGGGCCAATTTTTCTTACATTTTTATTTTTTTCTTTTTAGCCCAATTTATTCCCTACGATGATGATTGGACTGGGCCTCACACTTAATTGGATTGAGTTTTTTTTTAGCCCAAGATGCCGGGTGGGTCGGGCAGCCCATGGTAACTTGAGGTACCTTATATAAACTCTCTTTCTCACAACTTGCTGCCCTTATTTTGGAGGCAGCCTCTTCTTCTTCTCTGCAGCATCTTCTCCTGTTGCTTGCTGCTTGTTCTCTGTGATTTCTCCTCTGCTTAACTGCCGCTTGTCTACTCTTGTATGATTGTGACCTTAGTTTGCTTGAGAAGGAGAGAACCGAGAGTTAGAGTTTAGATCTTCTTGTGTGTGAAAGGCTAGTCCAAAGTTTTGAGGGACTCTCCGTTAACTCTTTATTACACTTAGAAATCAGACGACCTATTCCTGATTGATAAACCGTTTCGGACGTCCATTTTCTTGGAGTACCCCATTTGTACTAAAACCGGTCGTCCATTTTTGAGGAGCTCGTTCAATTTCTACATCTGTTTTTAACAAAAGCCTTGTCTTTGGCGAAAATCGGCCATCCGATTTTTCCCTCATAGTCTGGTTTGGTCGTCCGATTTTCTCGGCTATACTTTGCTGCATCGTCCAATTTCTGCAGCTGCTCGTCCGGTTTCACAGTTGTTCAACTATGTTGGTAAACCGTTTTCGCAGGTGTTTTCTTTCCTATTTTGCTAACCCTTTCTTATAGGTTTTCTTCCTTCCCTTTCTGTGTTGGATGGAAGAAGGAGATCGGCACTCCGATCTGTTCCAGCCGAAGAAGAAGAATTCTTTCGGATCTGTAATAATAAATAAAGAAAATTGTAATAGTAAATAGGGACCTGAGATCTTCAGATCTGTACAACAATTGTCAAATAATTTTATTTTCCTTACTATAATTGTTGGTGAAATATGTTTTTTTTTTTTTTTTTTGGTCTAACTAGGAAGATTAGTGGTTATACTGGAGCAGACATGCAAGAACATTGAATATGAAGTAAGACATTCACGAATGGGAAGTAAGAGACCCAATCTATAAGACTATAAGATGAGGTCAACAAATTATAGAGGATTTTCCATACATATATTGTATCAGAGGTGAAATGAAATTTTTTCATGCAAAGATATGTGTATTCAGAAGGATACTAATCTTAATGAATCACTAATTTTCTATTTTATTTTTTTTTTCTATTCTCATGCAAAATGGTTTTTGTTATTAACAGAAAAATATCGGGCATGTAGTTATGTTGCAATTATAATTGTCTATTGTCCTGTATTTTAGTTTTATTTTTGGATGGCTAAGGCTTAGAAGGTTTTGTACCATTTCTTATTCTTCTTTTTGAGAGAATTTTCAATGGATAGGGAGTGTCAACATGCATTTCTCATATAGATAGCCATATTCTTAAGTATAATTGGCTATCTGGAAGCAAATAAAAGTTTGGAAGAATATTTACTCTAAAATATATTCTTGGATTATAGGGACATTATATATATAAAGCTTTATTATATGAGTTCAATTTAATTAACATTTGTAAAATCACATATTAATCAAATGTTTAAAATTTTTAAATCATATTAAAAGGCCATTTAAATCTATTCTCATAGCAAATTAATTTGAAGACAGAAAAATTGAGGATGACTATTTGTGAACAAAATTTCGCATTAACTTCCTACCTTTCATCGTCAAAATTTTTTTTCTTTTTTTTTTATTTTACAAATTAAATAATAGAAAGTAAATGTGCAAACAAAAGTAAAAGAGACCAATTTTTAAATCATATTATCCTAAAAGAGTAAAAGAAAGTAATATTTGAGCTTTATCATATGAGATGATTTGATAGTTAATCACGATTATGGTAAATGTTTAACTTCAATGAATATATACAAATTAGATTTATTGTTCAATAATGAATTCATCAATGAAGTTATCATTACTTATACATACATATAATAACAAGAAAATATATTTTAATCTTAGACATTTAGTTCACTAAAAAATTTAATTTTATTAATTAAATTTATAAAAAATTAAAAATCACACATATTAGGTGAAACATGAGTCAACAAATCGTAGATGAAGAGATATATTACAAGGCTTATACCTTATATAATAAACAAATGTATTTTGTGTTTTTAATCTATATTTATAAGAACATCATGCTGTAAGTTATTTTTTTTATGAATTTTGTTGAAAATGTCAATTTGTTTTTATTTATGGTTTCTCATACAGAGGATGTAGTAAGAGGCATGAAGTGGTACATATATATATGGATGATAATAAATACTATCTTTTGTTTAAAGAATTTTTGAATTATTCAATAAATTTTATTAATAATTTTTTATTTGTTGAATGTTTTATTCCGTTCTTGAGATAAGAATCTCAAAGAATGAGCAGTATTTACTCCAAAGAATAGGATTAATCACATTTTATTCTCTAAAGGTTATTTAAACTATACTTTAATATTTTTATTTTAATAAAAATACAAATACATCCTTATGACTAACTTTCATTGGTTAATGTAATAGAAATTTAAAAAAAAAAACATAAATATCCTTAAATACAGTGAATAATTAATGAAAATATAAATTTTTGAAGGAGTATTATTGCGTATTGGAGGAGTTATAATCATTATATAACAATGATTTATATTTATTATTGTATATTACTCCGTTCATATTGTAAGGAATATAAGAAAACTTAAAATTAATCAATGTATTTTTCAAAAATACCTCTAATTAATGCCCTTATCTTAAAAAATAAAAATTAAATTGGGAAGGAAAAAGTTTGTGGAAACAAGTGAAATATTGATAAGATTAATGATAGAATATAAAAAATAGTTTGAAAAGTTTAAAAGTTAACTGGAAGAGATTTTGAATAAGGTGATGGGATGTGAGTTTAAGTGGAACAAAGGAGAGACAAAGAGAGAGAAGGATTCAAGTTGGTTATGGCAGTAAAAATGGGGGACAAAATGGAAGAGAGAGAGAGAGAGAGAGAGAGAGAGAGAGAGAGAGAGAGAGAGAGAGAGAGAGAGAGAGAGAGAGAGAGGTTGGTGGTGGCTAAAGGAGAAAAGAATTACAATCGGCCATAGCATGAGAAAGTGGAAGAGAAAGAAAAAGATGTCGGAGAAAGAATAAAGGACGATTGACATTAAATAAGAAACACGATGAAACTTTTAAGTCACCTCCTACAAAAATTGGTGTCAAAAGGTATAAAGCGCTTTGACTTTGTCTCCCTGGATCCACCACAGGTTGGGTTTGAGAGCCGACAATCCCCACCACTTCAGGAAGGGAAGGTTCGATCAAAGGGTTCATCAGTGGATGTCAGAGAGTCCACTCCAACGGGCATTTCCACTCAAACTGGATCTCCCTCTAGACCGTCTTGTAGAAAATAACGTATGTAAGTCCAGCACTCTCTTCACTCTGTCTGTTAGTCTCCTTAGTAGCAATCTAAGGATTCGCAGCTCTCCAAGGGTAGTAAGAAAGATTAGGCGAGTGTCAGTTTCTTTCTTCCAAATTTTAAAAGTTATTTATAAAATATTTCATTATATTGAAATATATTTACTCTTATGCATTTCTTTATTAGGAAAGAACAATTAGTAAAGTAATATTCGAATTACTTTCCAAATAAATTTTGTATTAGAAGGTATTAAAATAAAATTTGAATGTTTTATTCATAAATATCTCATCATATAATTTGTTTTATTCTTATATTTTTCTTTAATAGGGGAGAACCATAATTTATTTTGAAAAGAACAAATATTGGAGCAGAAGATAATCTCCGTCTGAAAAGGATTAAAAGAATAGATTTATATATATATATATTTCTACATGATGATATGTATGGTTATTAAAATTTTCTCATATTTGAATCACAAATGTTATATAACGATTCGATTTTTTAATAAGATAGTGGCATATTTTATATCTATATTGTTATATTAATGACTATTTGCGAATATAATATCTCAATTTTATTTATTAATACAACATTAGTGATTTTTAAATATTCGCCCTTGCAAGCATGGGATCATAGCTAGTATATATAAGAAAACAAAAAAATCATACGTGGCACACTTGCGCCACTTTTGTTCTACATACACATCTTCTACTTTTTTCTTTTTATTCTATTATAAAAAAGAGATAATAATGAATTTGATAATAATTATCTCTCTTTATTTAAGGTGAGCCGCATTAAAATTATTATAAATAATATTAATTAAATTAATATTCTGATAACAACAAATAATTGACAAGATCAACTTTTTAAAGATGGATAATAATAAACTTTTGATTTTAATTATTTTATATATTAAATTTAGAATAATACCTAATTAGAAAATAGGGAAGTTGAAAATTTTTAAAAATTCAAGAATTTGAAAATAGAAAAATTATTATTTTTATGATTATGTTTTATCGGACCGAAAGTGGCTACTGAATCTATATATATATATATATATATTGAAAAAAGTCATAATGAGTGCCACTTGGACACCCTCTCTTTTTTTCTCCGATACAAAAATAAAAAAATAGAAAAAATTAGAGAATATATAAGAGATGATAAATTTAATAATTAATAATAGTAATGAAAATTGAAGAGGACTATTGACGATAGATATTAAATATTTTGATAATTATAGTGTAATTGAAGAGAATCATGTGTTTAAATTTAGAAAAACTCATCCCTAATCTCAATTACTTTTTATTTCATCATCATCTTTTTTTTTTCTTTCTTTTTTTGTTTCATTTTGTTTCCATAGATAAGTATTGTATATATTATATGTATGTATATACATACATATCCACATATATACATATATATCTATATTATACATATATACACATATATATAATCATGTTAATAACTCTGGGTTATTAAGAGATAGCATTTATCAACTGATATTTACTCTAATTCAAATACACATATCTCAATCTTTTTCCTATCCTATAGATATATCCTATCTACAATTATATAGACCTATATTTCCTCCTCCATTATTCGATTAAATTTCTCCTTCTTTCTCTCATTTTGTTGTAGATAATCATCTATTCTTTTTATCATTCATTATTACTCTTTTTAAGTCTCATGTATTTTTTCTGACAGAATATTAGTGTTTATTTTGAATTATTTTTATTACATGTCGTGTTTTATCTATATGATTATGAAGTTGTTTTAAATTTTGATCCTTTCAGCAACTCTTTGGATGAAGAGGATACATCAGAGGAAGAAAAACAGCATGGGAGGAAAAGTCACAAATGATTTTTTTGGAGAACATAAAAGAAAAAAAGAAAAAGAAGCATTAATACCTCATATGTTTGTAGTGTAATAATTTCTTTATAGTGATCTTATTTGCAAAAAATTGCACATTCTTATTGGTTTTGTCTGGATGCCTAGAAATCCTGAAGATAAAAGATAATTTGCATTCAAATTGTTTTTATATATATTTTGAACATTCAATTTTACTATTACCGATTTTTATTATTCTATTCCTGCAAATGGTTGATTTTAGAAAAAACATTATCATCTTGGACTGCTATCAAAATTTTCTTCTACTCGATCATTCACGGATTAATTGACCGCCATTGGTGTATGTGTGTGCTCAAGTGAATAAGAGAAGTGAGATTGGTAGTGGAGATGGTGGTGGTGGGTTCTTTCCGGCAACAAATGAAGACGCACCATTCAAGGAAGATGCATGAGACCCCTCAATCCAAATTTAAAGAGTTTGAAGGTTGATAAAAAAAAATTTAATATTTCATTGGGCAATAATTAGGTTTTTTTATTTGTATGTGTTGGAGATATCACATCAGTATGATTCTCCTAGATTATCTCTTATTCTATAAGAGATTACTTGTTTAGAATCCTATATTGATTATAATTAGGATACTTTATATTATAATATTATTATAGCAGTATTCCATATTAGTAGTTGGTTAGAATCCTATATTGATTAGAATTAGGATACTTTGTAACTTATAAATAGTAGACATAATGAATAAGAAAGACAATCAAGTGAAGCATTTAATATTATTCTTCTTTGTGCCCTAAATTTCTTAACATGGTATCAGAGCCAGAGCCAGGTTTGAAAAAGAAGAAGAAAAAGAAAAAGAAAAAAAAAATCTTTAACATCTATGACTTTATTATCTT
The DNA here is from genome assembly GCA_028651295.1 of Catharanthus roseus. Classification (NCBI taxonomy): domain Eukaryota; kingdom Viridiplantae; phylum Streptophyta; class Magnoliopsida; order Gentianales; family Apocynaceae; genus Catharanthus; species Catharanthus roseus. The sequence goes on from JAPQWS010000102.1 coordinate 9,497,721, forward strand.
TTCATTCAGTTTGAACAATTCTTTTCGTTCAGTTTGGACAAGTTCTTTTTTAGGTTTTTAATATTTCTTCTAATTTGCTTCAATAAAAATTTAGGAGATCAAATTTTTTTTTTTTTATAAATCATATTCAAGTCAGGTAGCTTCATCGATAAATATTTGAAGCACCTAGATTTAGAAATTGAAATTGGACATTGATGGTTGCTTTATCGAAAAAAAAACTCTAAAGCGACATCAAAAGAATTTTCGATGATGGATTACAGAAGCCACTGCGACTGATGGAAGAAAACCACAACGACTGCGACTGATGGAAGAAGATCACAACGACTGCGACTGATGGAAGAACCACAGCGACAGCGATTGATGACAAAAAAACCACAGCGACAGCGATTGATGACAAAAACCATAGCGACAGCGAATGATGGTAAAGACCACAGCGACAGATGGTGGAAGACTACCAGATGTGCAATTTGCACGTTATGAAAAAAAATTGAAAATTATGGCAAGTTGGACATGCAATTTTGCACGTTCCAACTTGAGGGAGGGTGTTGGAGATATCACATTAGTATGATTCTCCTAGATTATCTCTTATTCTATAAGAGATTACTTGTTTAGAATCCTATATTGATTATAATTAGGATATTTTGTATTATAATATTATTATAGCAGTATTCCATATTAGTAGTTGGTTAGAATCCTATATTGATTAGAATTATGATACTTTGTAACCTATAAATAGTAGACATAATGAATAAGAAAGACAACCAATTGAAGCATTCAATATTATTTCTTCTCTACACTCTAAATTTCTTAACAGTATGAAAAGGTAGTAGTTTAGTGGTAGAAGCACTTTTCAACCCCAGGCTAAAGGTTTTGGGTTCGAACCACGTGCTCCTTCTTTGATTTATTAAAATAATTTTTTATATATAAAATTAATTGAAAGATATTCAGTCAGGTAATTGTCAATTAAGTATCCAGACATTTTAAGAAATTTGCTTTAATGTTAAAAAGCATATAAAATTCTTTAAAATTGATTAGAATTTTAAAATTAGATATCTGGGATCCAAAAGCTTTCAGTGGTATTTTAACATTGATCCCAAACTTGGGAGACTTTGTTTAACTTAAACGATAATTGAATAAGTAAATGAAAATATAGAATGTTTACCATACGAATAATATGTTTATCTATTTGAAAAATATTTTATGTTTATTATCATTTGTTGCGATCTTTTCTTCTAAAAAATCAACTAACAATTTTCGCTTTTTACATATTTTTTTCAAGTTTAATTATTGAATTGATTAACTTTTTTTTTTTTTTTTGTATTTTGTTTACAAATCTTCTTGAGTGAACAAATTTGCTTATGAGATGAGGAATAGTAAGTGAATCTCTACCATTAATCTCAATTTTATAACTCGAGCTTAAATTTGGTAAAGGATTTAATTTTGTTTTGTTGTATTAATTAATTGGTGCATATATAAGAGTATTTTGTATATTTTTGTTTACAAATCTTCTTGAGTGAACAAATTTGCTTATGAGATGAGGAATAGTAAGTGAATCTCTACCATTAATCTCAATTTTATAACTCAAGCTTAAATTTGGTCAAGGACTTAATTTTTTTTGTTGTATTAATTAATTGGTACATATACAAGAGGTAGCCATGTAGTAAAAATACACGGATTCTATTTCTACAGTATTACTATTTCTTAATAGCTTGCCATTTTGCTTGCATATATGCGAGGCCATTAAGACGATAAGCATGAACACACAAATTTCAAATATTTAGAGTTTTCATATGCATGAGTTATCTATCTAATTTAAATAATTTAATTTCTTAAAATTCTGAACGTTTGTAGCTTAATGCTCTAGAGATCATGTGCAAATTGAAATATATCTCCAAAAATAGTGACTATAGTTCCTCTGCCAAAAAAATAAAAAAACTTATATAATTAAGTTAGGAAAGTACTTTAGTAATTTAATTAAGTTATGAAACTAATTCAGTAATTTAATTATAAATCGTAAAATTCAAGGGGTTTTAAAATAAAGAAGAGAAGAGTTATATCCCAAATTGATCATGAGTATTGGAACATACAATTAATTACTATAAATCATGATGAGTTTTGATAAGAGAATAGAAACGGATCAAGTAGATGAATTTGTTTTGAATGAAAAAAAACCATAGGCACAAATTTTTTTTGTTAGACATAAATATTTAAAGTAATAAAAGAAGTCCATCATCCTATTATCTTTTAATTTGATTTTTACATTTCAAGAAATATAATTAGTTTGTTATTTTAAAAGATTTATTTGAGTTTAACTCATCAAAATAAAGATTTAGATATTCTTATCAAAAATAGAAATGGTTAGCTTTAAAAAAAACGCAAGTAAAAAAGAGAAGGAAAGAATATCTACGAAATTGTCTAAGTTTGGATTACTCAATCCATGTACTATATCCGAAAGTACCACATTAGTGGCGGCAATCAATGAGTATATATAGATATAAAAAAGATAGAAATAAAGTTATTAATTAATTTAAGAGAAAATAACTATATATAGCCTAAAACTATTTTTAGTTTTGTGTTTGTAGTCATGAACCTTTATTTAGTTATTAATGTAAGAACTTTTATTTTATCTATTTTCAACCATAGACTATTTTTAATGTTGTAAATTTATAACTTTCATAGTAACATTCGGTGCATTATTTTCATATTTTTATAACCTATCTTAAGGATTTAGTTATTTTATCATTCTATTCGATTCATGTATCAAAATAAGGGGAATTCTATCGTGAAAATTTTAAATTGTTATACTTGCAATGTCAAAATAGTTTATACCTATAAAAAGATAAAATAAAAGCTCATGATCACTATAAGCAAAAAAAAGTAAAAAATAGTATAAGGCTTACATATAGTCAAATTTTGTTAATTTAAAAGTATCTAATGGTTAATAAACTTTTAAGTACAAGTCATATTACAATTTAAAAAAAAAATATTTATTTATGGCCTAATGTACTTTCTAGTACATTTTTATGACACTTATATAAAATAAAAGATAAATTTAAAATGGTAACATATAACTTTAAGAGAAAATTACTATATATACAATTTTTTTTTCCTTTGGGAGGTGAATGGGTGAGATAATAGGGAAAACCAGAGAAGAAGGGAAAAATGTGCAAAGCTAGCTTTCAATGCCTTATAGAAATGGCACCATGCCACACAATTTTTTGGGTTTTTTTCTTTGGAAAATTCTTTAAATATATGCATTTACTATTTACTTAGATCTTATTTTATGCTGAACTCATTTGTTATTCTTTTACCTCTAAATTATAATCGTATGCAAAAAAGTAGTATGCTACAACAAAATGCATAGAAGTCACCCTAAAGAGCTCACATGCACATCACATGAAAAATTTAGAGTAATACTTGTTGACACACAATTTTAATTCAATAAAAAAAAAAGAATTCAAAGATAGAATGCTACTTAAGTAGTTAGAACGAACTTTTTTACTATATATATTTATTAAAAGTTTCCCACATATATTTGAATTCACATATATTATTATATTAAGTTTTTTTTTAAAAAAATTATGTTGGATCATTTTTTTTAATCTATTTTACTATATTACAACCATTTATAAATATAATATTTCAATTTTACGTTATATAGATCACAATATAATTTATTATTTTTTTTAATATACGAATTTTAATTTTATAAATATCTACTCATGCTTCAAGCATGTGAACGTAACTAGTTCTTAGTGAGAATGGAGATGAGCTTCCTCTTGGCTCTTCTTCCACCACTCTGTCCCATATAATTCTAATGATTGTACTGATAATATTATTAATGATTAACATCTTATTTACAAAAAAATGATAAATATAAAAATATTATAAAATTATAATTATAATTATAATTCTTAACTTTTAGAATTAAAACTGAAATTGAAATTGAAATTAGTAGAATTTATATTGAAATTCTGATTCTATAATTAATCATATACCAAATGAGAAATTTATAATTGAAATTCTAATTCTAATTATGGCTCAATTCTATGCTGCCAAACGCGCCTTAATTAGAAAAAATAAAAATAAAAAAAAGCCATCCTTCCAAAGTGAAAACCAAGAAGAGACAGAATTATCAGTCAATGGCAGAGGCCCACTTCAGGTTCATCACTATACTCAGTATTCCCCGGATTCCTCAATGCTTTCGCCATTTCTTCCACAACCCACCAGAACTTACATTGTTATTCATTGCTTTCATCGCTCTATTTGTTGAATTCCACTTTCATCTCATCAGATTTATAAGAATTACGCTGTAAAGATTGTTTCTTTGCTTATCTTGATCAGTTTTTCAAGGTGGATTGTAAAAATATATGCGCTAGAAACGAAATATAGTTGTTGAGGGAAAATTGTTTAGGAAAAGATGATGAATTTGAAGTCAAATTTTGTTTCGGGCTCGTGTGATGGAAGATACGCATTGCAGTATTTGCTGTCTCCCCGTGGATTGATCAACTCAAATTTACAATATAGAAAATGCTGCTCTTTTAGCATCTTGCGCCGTAGGATGATGCGCGTTTACTGCGAGTCAACGGTAATTCTTGAGCACGCTGTAATATACTTCCTGAATTCTTTCTTTTCTGATATATTTCAGTGAATTCTCAGTTCTTTTGCTTAAACTTTTCTGTGTTAACTTTGATTCTGTGTCTGATTTCAGTGCCATTCTTGGATCCATTTTTGGCTTCTGTATTCGGTTTCTATTCAGTTTTTCTTTTTTCCCTCCTTGAGATTTGATTATTGGTATTCAAAGAACAGCTTGAGATTTTCTGTGTCTGTGAAGGACTGAATCTGACTTTTGATGACCCTTTGTGTATTTCACTATGCGGGTTATCCTTATAAGCTTTTTGCAATCAAGTAAGGTAACAAATGAGTGTAAATCATTTTCATATAAGTTATCTTTATAGGATTTACAGAAGTTGGATCACTACCCTGAAAAAAAAAGAAGTATTGGACCACCACTTATCACTTACCTGCTGTATTTTGTTTGGATTTCTTCAGTTCAGTTGCTCTGTACTCAAGCTTTTCATTTCAATGAATTCACAAGTTAGGTGTTATTGGTTGTAGTGGCTAATAGGTTGTGTCTAGTGTCCCACTTTTTGCCAAGTGTCTTTTAAGCTTCTCGTATGAAGGTAGGAGTTTGGGAGGGAGAGCAGGAGTACATCCAAGTCTTCACAAGTATTCTTAACGAAAATTAAAGTTCGGGAATACCAACTTCATCCCAGAAGCTTTTATCATTAACATCATGAAGACTTTTGTCTTCAGTTTGATCATTCCTTTTCACATTCGGTGGATGCATTGGACATCAAGGCTAACTGAGTTTCAGTTTTAATTCTTAAATAAACTTTTTGGATCTCTTTATGATATTTATTATTTTATTATGACCATCACATATAAGAGTTTCTTTTTTCTATTGTATTCTTGTTTAGACAAAGGAAATGCAGATTAGAAAGTGTTCACCTTTTCTAGAAAGTGGATTGCTCTCTGGAAAGGATGTGTTGCCATCTACTGAGTGGAATGCAGTTCCTGATATTTGGAGGGCCTCTGCTGAAAAATATGGTGATCGTGTAGCATTGGTTGACCCATATCATGACCCACCTGTGGATTTAACTTACAAGCAGGTATTGTAAAGATGAATTTTACAATGTATTTATATCAGTATCGGTGGTGCAATAATCTTGCCGGTGTAATTAGTCTGACACAGTAAACTGTGAAAAAACTTGCTACTCAATTACTGATCTGCGTTAAAGTGGACAAAAACTTTAGAATACGAGATCAAGCTGAATCGTCTTCTATGTTTCTGTTTCTAACATCACTAACTCCGAAACCCAGCTCTGTTAACTACCACTTACTAGAGTTACTATTTGGCTGCTGACTCCTAGATCCTTCTTCACTGTTTGTTTAACTTCCTAACTGTGTTCCATTTCCATTATTCGCAGCTTGAGCAGGAAATCAAGAACTTCTCTGAAGGCCTTAGAGTTATTGGAGTAAAGCCAGAAGAAAAAGTTGCACTTTTTGCTGATAACTCATGCAGATGGCTTATAGCAGATCAAGGTGTCAAGCTCCCTCCATCCCCGTTATCCATGATTGTCTTTCCCAAGCATTTTCATCTATGTTAAGTTCAAGGTGTTTCATCTTTTAACAAATAAGCACTTCATTTCTTTTCTTAACCCTTGGTTTGACTTGCTTTGGCTTGGTATCATGATCTTTGGCTTCGAAAATGATTTACATAAACTTGCTAAACTTCAGCACCATATTGTACCGCTCTCGGGGTCATGCTATTTTCAGTCTTTGTCTATGTGCTTGTAAATGTAGTTAGATCCCTTACATGATAATGGGAGGCAACAAGATTTCCTTGAAATTCATTTGTTTTCTTCTGGGAGTACACTTTTGACATTTTCAATTCTACATGGTATAAAATACTCGGATATTTTGCATCATTGGTTTCTGTCTCAATAGTTGATTTGTCACGGCTAAAGTTGGCTTCAGGTATTATGTCCACTGGAGCAATTAATGTCGTGAGAGGTTCGAGGTCATCACCCGAAGAACTTCTGCTGATATATAACCATTCTGATAGGTTGGTAGAATCTCCTTTTGATATCTATGTTTATCTTCTACTCCTGATTAGGCATCTATTTAGATGTGAGGTTCCCACCATCACTGTTAGTTGCAGTTCTCCACCAGGGCCTTTTTTTTTTTTTTTTTCTTTTAAATTTTTTTTTTTTTATAAATAGATTTTTTATTTACTGTTTTTTAAACTCAGGCTTCATAAGCTTTCATTTTATTTGGTTACTGCTATTACAGTGTTGCACTTGTGGTGGATAATCCTGAGATGTACAATCGGCTCACAGAAACTTTTGGCTCCCGGGCCACTATAAAATTTGTTGTCCTCCTTTGGGGAGAGAAATCGAGTATCACAAGTGAAGTAGAGGGATTGCCAATATACTCTTACAGGGAGATCGTAGATTTGGGCCATGAAAGGCTTACGGCTTTGCTATCTCCAGGTGCTAGTAAGTGCATCCTTGGCAACATGGTTTATCTCTGAACATCTGATGTTCGCTCAATTTTCTTTACTCTAATAGATTTACAAAAATTATGCTTATCACTCTTTTAGTTAAAAATAGAGAAGTGATACTAGCATATTTAGGCACAAATATTTCCAACTTTAGTAGTCTTACTTATGATTTTCCATCAACATGGGTATCGTCTGAGGCACTTATTTTGTACTAAAGTTAACTGAAGTAGTCCATGCATTTGCATCTGCAGTTGGATTTATGCAAATGTAGAGAAACATAGCATACCAGTTCAGACTGGAACCTTGTAACACAACAACCCTTCTTTGTCATAATATACTGTTCTTGGCTTTGAGCTCAATTTGCAGTGGAAACTTTCTTCAGGCATGGGTGGGGTAGTATTTTTCCAGTTCCTCTGTAAATCCGTGATTGATGCTATGCTCCTGAACTGGTTTTATTTATGAAGATCCTGTACATCAATTTATTTTGATCTTCCCCTTAGAAAGCAATAGTCCTGGCTCTGAATAACATTCTTTCCTCTTGATGTGTTTAGAAAAGAAAGGACGTTTGTTTCCCGTCAGTGTTTTGATTCGTTGCACTAGTACTATTAGTCTTAGGTTCTGGAATTTCGATGGAGTCGAACAATTTTGTAATTTAGATTTCCGTTCTCTTGGCATTCTGATGTCCTGTTTTATAGTAGTTCATGATAAAATGCAAAAATGTGAATAGCAAATTATTGTTCTTGTTACCACAGTTATATGTTTGATAAGGAAATCCTTTATGATCTTCTGATATAGATTTTGGCATCTGATCATTGTGGATAAACTGAGATTATTTATTTGTTTTTACTTTTGTTCACATGTATTATAATTCTAGCTTGTTGAAACATCTGAGCATATGTCACAATGTCTTCCTAGTAATGAATCTTCCCATAGAAACCTTTTCCTATCTTTACAACACTTTAGTATGGTATGCTGTATTTATGGATCATTGCTTTATCTTTTAAAGAACTATTGATGTGCCATGGGCTATTTATCCATGAAAACTTCGCATTGTTTTGTGTTTGGTTAACTTGATATTCTAATAAGGATCTCACATTTTATTTCTGTACTTTGGAATTGGAAGTATTCTAAATGGCATGCTGTTTTAACTTATCATTATCCGGGGGTATCACATATCATATAAAAGAAAGATATACCTCAAATCTCAATTTTGCTGATGCTGCCATCTTGCGTAAACTGAAAGCATAAACAGAAAAGTAAATCCTTTTTAGTTTGATACTTTTGAATAGATTGTTTACAGCATTCTTAGTAGGGGCATAAAAGTAAGAGAAGTGCTAATAGCAGGGTGTATTTGGATAAGAGCTAACTTAATTCTGAAATCCGCCAATACAGTCTTAAGGTGCCGTAATTTTGTCGATGCTTTTGTTACTTTAGGTGATGTTAGATGAAAATTTCCCATTGGTATTATCTTCTCTTACTTGCCAATCTTATTTTAAACCCAAAACATTAATGATCAATCAGGGCATTTTGTTATTGCTGTAAGCAGCAGCCTATTTTATAGTTTCTTTTAGAAGAAATTAAGGGTGAGCTTGGATTGGGTTTTTTTCCCTAGGAAAAGCCCAAACTAAGTTGATTTTTTAAAAAAGTTCACTTGGACAAGACTGTTAGAACAAATTTGCAACTTAAAATAAACTCTCCTACAAGCCCATACATCTTGTCCAAAATTTGGAAAAACAAAAACACATGACCCGGCAATGTCTTGTCCGAAAGAAAAGAATAAAAAATTCGTCTGTTTTTTTTGTGTGTTGAATTTGATGGTCGACTGTTGGTGATGTTTAAGATTATCATTTGATTTTGCTGGTAGTTGTTTTTATCAGTTCTGTTTGCAGTCTTGTTATGAGTCATGGTTTTATGCATCAGGGAAAATGAGTTCTATTGTTGAATCCCAAATAAATGTAATTTTTTTGTGTTTCGATCAAACATCAACCGATAGCATGAACCCTTTGTTATGATTTTCACATAATGACTAAAAGGCTAAAAATAAATTTGCTAGCCGAATATAATATACTTAGTCATCTGAAATAGCAAATAATCGACTACCAAATTAACTGTAACAACACCACCAGAAAACGTGTGCAAATGGAAGGCTGAAGTTAAACGCCTCATGACAATGCCTTGTATGCAGGCGGATATTCCCGTTGCATATGCGAATGCAGTTGAGGAAGGTAGGTAGATTTGGTTTAGTTTCCGTGTCTAATGGGTAATGAGTACTGCTGTTTTTCGGCTGTTTAATTTAATGGTCGACTATGTTTAATTTGAAAGATTTTCATTTCACTGGTATTTTTATTTTCAAACTCTATTTCCGGATTTGTATTGATTTATGGGTTTATGTATGCTGGAACAATTGAATTTTATTTCCGAATGCTTATGAAATGTATTTTTTTGTTTTGTTCATACATCATTTGATAATCTAAACCCTTGTTTTATACTTTTCGATTATTGGCTATGCGAAAACAATGAATTTGCTAGCCGACTGCGATTATAAATAGTTGACTAACCAACACCTAGTAACAACAACCGAGATACAACAAACCACTGACATATACTGGACCAGTTAACTTTTTTGATGTGACGATGCATGAGGAAATTAGAAAAGAACTTCCTAGTCCAAAGTGAAGGCAGAACTTAAAATAAACTCACTCCAAAATTCCAAGTAAACCCACTTTTTATTTTGAGCATGCCACATCAGCTTTGCTAGGAATAAACCCAATCCAAGCTGACCCTAAATGCTATTTATATTTGAATGTTCAATTCCCAAGTAATATTCTTTTAATATTTTTTCTTTTGACTGGTCTTGGTAATCATTTTTTTTATGGGCCATAATTACTACGTATAAAAGTTTCCCAAAAATGCTGTTTAATTACCATAAGATGCTAATCTGGTATGGAATAACATTTGTATCATGTTTTTGCTTGAAAATAGAACTACAGAAAGCAAGTGGGATAATATCCTCATTTATTGAACCTCAGGGCAACAGTATACATATGAAGCTATCAGCTCTGATGACGTGGCTACACTCATGTATACTAGTGGAACCACTGGTAACCCAAAAGGAGTCATGCTTACACATAAGAATCTTCTCCACCAGGTTTGCGTTTGTTCTTTTCCTTGAATGTTCATAAATAGTAGTTTTACAAGTATCACTAATGCGAGGAGAGGAGTCCAGCTCAGGGAAAAAGATCTGGCTGAAGTGTCCATTTTGTTTCATATTCTTATTCCTGCACTTCATGGAGATTTGATTTGTTTTAAACCTTCCACGGAAGTTGGACCTCTCTATTGTCAGATTTTCTTTAAATTTTGCCTTTCCTCTCTCTGGCTTTTGGGAAATAAGTACTTGAACAACATTTGCATCAAAATTGCCCTTTCCCGATTCTGAGTTTTCCGAGTTTTCATCCTTGTTTTTATCACAGGCAATAAGAAACTTGTACAATTGTGATGACCATTGGATGGTTGACTTCATAGAACTGAACTTTATGCGTGCAACTTGATATCTTGGTTTATGATCTGGTAAAGTGAAAGATAACGAAGAAACAAAATGAAGCTCATACATTAGGGTTAAGAGACCCAGGAGTTCAAAAAGATTAATTAATAAATTTGCATTGGTCCAAAGATGAAGAAATATTTTACAAGGCAGAGAGGAAGTTTCTTATTAAATGACAATATACACATTTATCTGATGTTAGAAAAGTGCATAAACACATTTGGTCAAACTAGACTAGAAAGAATTTCTGGGTACTCCTTATACAACAAATATTTTTCTTTCCTTCAAGCATCTTTTAGATTTGCAAGTTAATCCTCAGGTATGTCAAGGATATTTTGTCAATGCCTACACACAGACACGGTAGCAATCCAAACTGTCGTAAGATAAGGTACTCTGAGTTTAGTATTCTTCTCGACAGGCTAGTTAGGTGTTATAAAGTGATCTCTGTGTATATTATGGTTAAATTCTTCGTGCTTTAGTTCCATTGTCTGCGACAATGTTTTTTAGATTTATGCTTTTGCTATTTTCCTTTATTTTATTTTTTTTATTGCTGCCAATACCAATGTCCTTGTTGAACTTGTTGACTTCTTCTTGTTCCAATAGCCTCTTGACTCTTGTGCATTTTTACAAGACTGGAAAGTCTATCTTTGCTTTATAAGTTAGAAGATAAAGTTTCCAATCGATGAAGAGTGTAACATGGCTTGATGAATATTGCCAATCTGCCCATCCCAAGATTATGTTTCTTAAAGATAGAAATAAAAAGTTGCGATTTGTTCAAAGTTTCTAATCCTAGAGACAGATAAATTGCAATTAACTTTTTTAGTATTTTCTAATGTGGGGCATTCAGAAGATGGAGAATTTTTTTGATACAAGATGTGGTGTCACATCGGAGATAAAATATTCTATTATTGTTGAATATCTGAATATGAATTCATGAACTTTCTATATTTATGTGTAGTCTATATCGACCCCTAACTCTTGTTGCATTATGACCTTCTAACTGAAAAGACAACTGTTAATGCATGTAGAAAAGGATGGCAGACCAATAAACCAATTACAATAAGGGGATGTTAAATGCAGGTTACTGCATATGAACACATGAACACTACCTACATTTGTGGAAAGCATGGCAATTATTGAACTGTATGTTTTGCTGGAATTTCCAGGCTTGATAAATCTTCCACGTTGTATACATACATACATACATACATATATTTGATGGATGAATCTTCCTCTTGTTCTTCACACATTTATATACATTTACTGTTTTCTAATTTGCTTGTAATCTGCGACTTATATAGATCTCAAACTTATGGGACATTGTACCTGCCATACCTGGTGATAGATTTCTAAGCATGCTTCCATCATGGCATGCATATGAGCGCAGTTGTGAGTATTTCATATTCACCTATGGAGTTGAGCAAGTATACACAACTGTAAAAAAACTTGAAGGTACTTATTTGATGTAATATATTCTTAGCACCTTAAAATAAAGGCACTTGGTTTGCTCCTGATTTTGCTTCTTCAAAATCAGTAAAATAATACTTTGTTAACTCTTACTTTCTAAATGTGGTCACTGTTATTGTAGGAAGATTTGCGAAGATATCAGCCCCATTATCTGATTTCTGTTCCTTTGGTTTATGAGACACTTTACAGGTGATTCATTCCATCTGTTGATTATAACTTTTATAATGTGAAGTAATTTGCATTAATTTGGAATTCATGTTACAAAACTGGGATTTCTCTCATGGGGAAGAAAAGCTTGAAAAAAAAAAAAAAAACTCTATAAGAATGAACAGATGATAAGAAATATCCATCCATAATGTATGGCATGTCTTTCATCAAAAGGTATATTCAAGGATTTTAGATTTTACTCTAAATTCATTTTCATCTAATTATATGCTCTTCCAACAGAACCTAAAACCAATCTGTGATTGGATGATTTTTAGTTCTTCTGCTTGCAAATGTATGTCAAAAGTAAAAACTTACCTTCAACTTCTGGTATGTTCATCTAGAAGAGTGCTGAATTTGAATACTGTACTTCTGCTAGGATGATTCATGCATTGTTTTGAAATTTCAGTGGAATTCAGAAGCAGATTGCTGCAAGCTCCCCTATTCGCAAGCTTGTTGCACTTCTTTTCTTAAGGATCAGTATGGCATACATGGAGGCCAAAAGAATCTATGAGGTTGAAATTAAAGCATCTCTCACTAGTTAGACTATTTCAATTTTGGCTTCATATATCTTTTTCTTTTTTTTTCCTTCTTTTTTTTTTAATGTTTTTTCTTATCGGAATCTTTATTCTCCATTACGATGAGATGTTAACTAGATCTCATTATATAATGCTTTATTAGTTACAAAACTTTAAGGATGTGAATCTCTTTTCCCCAAATCTTCTAATCAAAGTAGCAAGTGTAAGATTCTCAAGATCTCAACTAAGGTGGTTGAACATGCAGAGAATTAATTGCTGTCGTTTTCATGCCTAAAGCAGAAACCTAATGGACGCTTTGAGATAATGGCTTCTAGGGCACCCTTTCACTTTGAGAATCTCTCATCTCAACTAGAAAGGATTTCAAAATTCAAATGTTGTTGTGGAGGGAAATCTCATGCCAAGAAGTTGCAAACCCATTTGGAAGCTAATTTCTCATGTTGTAAATGGCCATGTACAACCGGAAGCTAGCCTTGTCTTCCACATGTACCGGTTTGAACAGATGGATGGGCTGCACCTGTTTTTGTCTCCATCTCAAGCCAACAATTGATGTGCAAATTTTCTCATATTTTATTTGGGGAAAGATTTTCTTCTCTTGCTGGTCAACAGATGTCAGCCAAGAACTGGTGGTGCAATATTTGCAACCAGACGTCTATAGTTTTGTTTAAATAACCAAATGGCCTGGTCATAAAGTCTGACACATAATGAGTAGATTGTATTTGAGATGGAATTTATGAAAATCGAAAACCAATATAATTTATATTATTTTCTGAGAATATTGCGTCGCTTCTGTGCAAAGAGGGTGTCCAAATACATTCTAGTTTGAATATATTATCTGATTGCTCTCGTTTCTTTTTCCCCTTCTTTATTATAGAGTTTCTTGTGGTTGCTTTTGACAACTTCCTATCTACATGTCTCTTGTCCCCTATGTCTTATACTAGCTCTTAATATTTCACATTACTTATTTCTAGAGATATGATGGGTATTAACAATTACTAGATTGCCACTTTCTTGTGCTGAACTTGATATAACTGAGCCATTTTTCGTTTGATTCCGCTAGCTCTGTCATTGTAAAATGTTCTGTCCATCTTACCATAAGTATGTTTTCCCCAGGCTCAGTGCCAGAATTCAGTCGAAGTCCATAGATGAATACTTCACATTTCTATTTATGTTATAGTTTCAGTTGTTTCCTAGACTTGGTTTTCCAGTATTATCCTCTTTAATGGTCTTGTTTCTGTAGGGAAAATGTTTAACAAGATCTCCAGAACAGCAAGCCTTCTTTGCTTCTTTGTTGGACCTGCTATGGGCCAGAGTTATTGCAGTACTATTGTGGCCACTACATATGTTAGCAAGGAAAATTGTTTACAGTAAAATTCATGCTACTATCGGTATTTCAAAGGTCTCTTGGTTATTAAATATCAACTTCAACTTTTTCTTTTAGGCGCGCTGGGTTGGGGTGGGGAGCATTTCATCTTAATTTAATCTTTTATGAGCCATGCATATTTAGGAAGATGATATTGAAGGAAATCGTTGACCCGGAGGTTTCGTTTCTATTCTTCAGGCTGGCATAAGTGGAGGTGGTAGTTTGCCTATTCATATTGATACATTTTTTGAGGTTAGTGGGTTTGGCAACCTTGGCTGTATAAAACAATGATTTTTTTCCGTGTTTCAGAATACGGTTAACCAACATGTTAACTAATCGATTACGATAAATTGGATCGGATTTGGCTGTTTTTTCTTCTGCAGCACCTCGACTTTCTTGTTTGTCTTTTCATTAATGCACATATTTACACTTTCAGGCAATCGATATAAAACTTCAGAATGGATATGGTTTAACAGAGACATCTCCAGTTGTTGCCGCTCGACGACCAAATTGCAATGTAAGAAACTTATCCACTTCGTATTTTTAATTCACCTTTAGCGCCAGTTTATTCTGAATGAAACAATTGTTAATCTGTACTAATTCAATGGAAAACCATGGTATACAAACTTCTTTCGCCACTGTGACTATCTTTAAGTATGCTGAAAACTTTGATAAAAATGCATTTAATATGGATCTGAATCAGAATGCTGCGGCATTTAAATTTTAATGCTCATCAATTTGAGATGTTTCATCATTGAATAGATGCATTTTTACCATGGTATGATGAAAATTAAGCTTCCACAAGTGAAGGGTAAATGGTTTTCTAATGGCCTTAACTTTGGAAAGCATCCTTTTCATTGTACAAATTTGTAGCTCTCCTGTGTTGTTATCATTCAACAAAAGCTTTTTGAGGGAGGACTACGGAAGTTTTATACATTACCTGTTACTTTATGTACTTCATGTGTATCTATGTTGTGCAATGGTACTTCATTTGACAATATCACAGACTTAACCTTTTGAAGGTTCTCGGTTCAATCGGGCATCCCCTTCCACGTACAGAAATTAGAGTTTTTGATGTGGAAACAAATGAAGTTCTTCCGGCTGGCTCAAAGGGTATAGTCAAAGTTAGGGGACCACAAGTGATGAAGGGCTATTACATGGTAATGTAAATTTTCTTACATGTGCTTTAAAGGAGGAGGATCTTTGAAAGCATTTTACACTGATGTTGGCAACATGTTAAAATGTCTATTGATGAATCATAATCACTTCTCCTGAGAGGGCGGGTTGAATCCCGTTTTACCTCCGATGCTAAGTCCGCAGGAGGTGTAAAATTGGCAGAGTAACAGTAAGTAAAGATAACAAGGTAAATGTGAATTATACCATTTATAGAGCATTGGGTCTCGGTATTTTGACAAGACAACCCATGTGGGATTTTTATAAAAGAATCCTTTGAACCTTTTCCTGATTACTGGGTTAATTGGACTTACCCATGTAACATATAAACCAAAGACAATCTATCAAGGCTTTGGGACCTCTCAATCCCAAAACCAAAGCCAAGATGGGCTGGTCCCATCTTCTATGGACCTGGTTCTTATATGGTCTCTCTCTCTCTCTCACACACACACACACATGTTTATTTAACAATCCAAGGACTTTGTGTAATTGTGTTTGTTACTGGCCTTACCAAGTCATCAAGCTTTTCTATGTTTATTTATTTATTACTTCGTATTTTAAGACCTTCATGGACGCTGGCCACTACAGATGGGCAACACTAGAAGTACCTTCCCATTGTCTGATATATATATATATATATATATATTTTGGGATCAGTTCCTTCCCGTTATCTGGAAGCTCTGAATTTAAGTTCCTATGTGAACGAAAAACTCGGCACACATAATTTCTCTTGATGGTCTACTTCGATTGGTTTTAAAACCATTTTACACTGTGTCCTTTGTTTCCTCTCACAAACAATTCATCTTTCATAAAACCCAAGAAAAAACACACTTTCCAAAATAAAAACAATCCAAGTGAATCCTTAATCCCTTAAACTGAAAACATTGACCGTATGAGTCAATTTTCGAATCATAATTTTCATATGCCAATAAATGTGTACAGCTTATATGCGTACCTCATAATTCTAAATGTTTCTGGTTTCCCCTTTTTCTTCTCTATTATGCTTTGTGCTAACTATTATCTGGGGACATGATTGTTTTCTATAAATTGTTTCATATTTATTTTCTTACGATTTCAACAATTTGAAAATAGAATTTGACGGCAACACAAGCAACCATAGACGAGGATGGTTGGCTGAACACTGGTGATATTGGATGGATAGCACCTCCTCATTCTTCAGGTCGAAGTCGTCATGCTGGAGGTGTTATTGTTCTTGAAGGACGTGCCAAAGATACTATTGTCCTTTCAACAGGTAATTGTGGTTTCAAGTTAATCAAATGCGTCTACAATAGCTTAACTCCCCTCCCTCCCCCCACCCCCCCCCCCCCCCCCCCCCACCCCACCCCCCCCCCACACAGGAAAAATAATAAAAAAGATGCCTATTGCAACATAACAAAAAAAAATTTAAAAACCAAGAAATTTTTTAAAGGGAACTTTGGTAACATAGAAAACCATCTAGGGAACTTTTCCTCCCTCCCCCCCACCCCCCCCACCCTACACACAGGAAAAAAATAAAAAGATGCTTATTGCAACATAACAAAATAATTTTAAAACAAGATATTTTTTCAAGTGAACTTTGGTAACATAGAAAACCATCTAGGAAACTTTTCCTATTTGAGAGTTCTTGCTGAAAGTTTGTGAAGCAATTTTATATGAGAAACAATGATTGCACAATTATAAGAACACAGTGGCATCTTGTCATTTAAATTCATTCTTTAAGAGGAAAAAACATACTAACTTTGGCCAGTGGCGGAACCAGGATGGAAACACAGGGGGAGCTGAACTATATTAAAGGTTAAAGTACCAGGGCCACTCAAATAATTTTAAATCCAATAAAAATATTACATATCAATCTATTCTCCAACATTCTCTAAAACAAATATATATAAAAAAAAAGTTAAAACACCATGAAACACTTCAATATAAGTTGCAAATAAAATCCACTTGATTAATATAAAACCCTTCTTCCATTTTTTAAACATATTTATCTATAGTAAAATCCTAAATAATAATCAAAGATTTCAAATCAAATTCAAAATAGTTTATCCATATAATTAAACTAATTCGTACTTAAAGATAAATTGGGGTTTTTAAATTTAATTATTATAACTACATATTACATCAAGAAAGTAAAATCCAAAAGTATGAAATCTCATTATCACCCCTCACTAATTTATAAACCCACCAAAACTCAATCAAATTGCACAAACTTCTACAAAATTCATACTAAAAAAGAACACAACAACTTAAATAATTTCCAAATTAATTGGACAATTAAAAATAAATACCCCGAGAGTAGGATCATTTCTCATCAAGGATGATGTTTATTGAATATCTATCATCAAACTATATAATATATAAAGGTTTTAGAAGATGAATTTGATTTCAACTTTGATATAGAAGATATGGATTCTCTGTCCTTTCACTGTGCCAAGCAAAAAAAAAGGGTTCAATCCAGTCATCAATTTCAAGAAAAGAAAGAAGAAACTCCAATTTTAGAAAAAATTCCAAATTTTTAGTTCTAATTTAGCGGAAAAGGTCTCAACTTTTGCAATGTGTTGGATTTTGTTTTATTAGAAAATTTTTTATCGAACTGGGTTTCAAGTGAGGCTTCAAGAATTGCATGTTTAAATAGAATTTGCCTGACATTTAAGCAGTGAAAAAAGTGACAGATTCTTTGATTTTGGGGAGAAGGTTTATCATATAGATTTTAAAGGGAAGAAGGGTAGATAATTTACAAGAGAAGAGAGGTAGAAGGTGCCACCGCTGCGGCAAAACTCGCCGATTGGCACCAATACTGATAGATAAAGAGATCGAATCCGAAGTCAAAACTTCCGCTGCCAAGGAGAAGAACCGAGATGAGGTTTTGAGTAGAAAGCTCCTCTGCCGTGCCGGTGCCTCTACTTCCGTCGTTTGTTGAAGGGTTTAAAAAAAATAAATTGCAGAATTTGTTGCTGGAGATGGAGAGTTTAGCAGCAACAAATTTTGCAATTTTTGTTTGAACCCTTTGGATTGGATTGCAGAATTTTTGTTTGTATTTGGAGTTGAAAAAAAAAAAAAAAAATGAAGTTGTTGTGAATTGAAATGGTGTTCAAATACACCTGCAATTTAGGAGAAAGGGGAGAGAAATTATCAGTCAAGTTGGAGAACAACGGCAACTGGGCTCAAACTCATAAAAGGAAAAATTAATAGGTGGTTGCCGTATCGTTGGAGGGGCTCCAGCCCCTCCAAGCCCCTGGAGGCTTTCCCTACAGAATAATTTTCATCCTGTTTATTTATTCTTTTCGAAATAATTTAAAAACTAGTAACTAATGAGATTTCGCTCACTTCCAGATGAATACATGCAAATCACACTGGATGAAATAAGAAATACAGTAGTAAAGGTGCCACTGACAAATGAGAGAATTTGATTAAGATGGTTTGAATCGTGAAAGAAAAGGCAATTGGAAACTTTGATTAGGATAAATTGGTAAACAGGGAAAGTGAGCACAAGGAAAAATTTGCTCAGAATTTTATGAGGTATCTAAAGAAGACATACATGTCACCTAGACGTGTCTGTTAGTGAAGTAGAATGTAGAAGGAGATTCTTGTGGCCAGAAGCGGATGATATGATGTAAGACTCTTCTTGAATACCTTCAGAATTTTGTTGCATCTTCCGAAATTCTAGCATGTTATCGCTACTATCCTACGCACTTCTCCAAACCTGCGTGGTCCCCCCTGCTTGTACATATGGATCTTCAAGATTGTTGAACTGAATGATTTTATTTTATTTTGAGCGGAAAATTTTTCTTGTTCTTTAGCATATTGATTTAACTACTTCAGTTATTAAAGCTTCCTTTAACTGATTTGTTATATGCGAGGTACAGGTGAAAATGTTGAGCCTTCAGAAATTGAAGAAGCTGCAATGAGGAGTAGTCTGATCCAACAAATTGTTGTCATTGGCCAGGTGAAACTAATAATTCACTCATCATGGTGATTTTAACCCTTCTCTCAATATTTCATTTCAACTGGTGGAATCTAGCAATATATTCATGGTGACTTATGTTTCTTCTCTCAATATTTCATTTCAGTTTATCTGTTTTTCTGATGTGGCATTAACAATTTGTAGGATCAACGGCGTCTGGGAGCTGTAATTGTACCAAACAAAGAAGAGGTAATATTGGAAGCAAAAAAGTTATCCATCTTGGACTCTGATGCCTCTGAAATCAGTAAAGAAAAGCTGACTAGCTTGCTATATGAAGAGTTGAGAAGATGGTATGACTTGATTCCAATTGAATTCTAGTTTACTATTCCATTCATTGTGAAGAAAAGTGCAACTGAAAATATAAATGGATTCTAATTGGTTAGTATTTTAGCATTATACTAGGGCTTGAAATTCCTGGGGTTTTGCTTCGTTGAACCACATGAAGAGAGAAATTTTTCATGCAAGATGAAGGTTCAGGGTTAGAAATTAACTAAGTTGTTATCACTCTTGATATGCAACCAATTATTAAGCCGAAATGGTTTAGACTTTTAGAATTTGTACTTCAAAAGATATATACTGATGAGAACCGTGTTGTCTTGAGTTGATGACAAAGTGATTACCTAAAGAGTAGGAATAGTGGAGCTAGGAAAAGTAGTTGAAGTTGGAGATTTGTGGAGTTCAACTCATTGGATCTACCATCACAAATGTCACTCAGAATTTAGCCAAAAAAACATACACACACAAATGTCACAAAGAAAAATAATGAAAGAAGTCACAGCTCAAAGTTTCTATCAAGAAGCATAATAGCTCTGAAGTGATGGTCCGATGGAGGACAAGATCATAATAGCTTTCCTTTATTTTGTTTTTATTAATTTGCTTTTAAGTTTTTCTAGTTTCCTTGTAAGCCATGAAGGAGAGGAAAATTGCATTTCCTGTCTTCTTTTATATATGCCAATATCTTACTCTTCTCAACTATTCCTTCTTGCCCCTCAATTCAAGAGACTTTTAACTGATTTATTTGGTTTTTTATCCTTTAATTTTCATCAGGACCTCAGAGTGCTCATTTCAAGTTGGACCAATCCTCATTGTTGATGAGCCATTCACAGTAAGTTTCGGGTCAATAACTTGCAGTGAACTTCTTGTATTCATATATATAGCAAAGCAACCCAATTAATAAGGGTTAAACAACATTCTTTGCATATATGCAGATTGATAGTGGTTTAATGACTCCAACCATGAAAATCAAACGGGACAAGGTTGTGGCACAATACAAAGAAGAAATAGAGAACTTGTACAAGTAGAGCTTCCTGTACACAGTTCACTTTTGTATTCCGAGAGGAAAATAAGTGATGGTGCTGAAAGTTGTTCAAAAATTCAGTATTCAGATAATGAAGATGTATAGAAATAATCTCTTCGGGCTGCAGATGATTTGGATCCATTGTGGCTTTTTGGGGAAGTATATCTTAGAATAAAATGGCCAGAAGACCATGTGTACTCATATCTAGGTCAGGATCTTCCATAATACACCTAATAATATAATTTATCTTCAACAATATTTATAATATTTTTGTTAATAAATCTTATAGGATAAATGATAAATTTTAAATTGTGAAAAATAAATTTTAAAGGAAAAAGTTGCTATGAAAAGAAATATAGAAGAAAGTCTATTTAGACGATTGCATGTTGCCT
This sequence comes from Catharanthus roseus, assembly GCA_028651295.1. NCBI lineage: Eukaryota > Viridiplantae > Streptophyta > Magnoliopsida > Gentianales > Apocynaceae > Catharanthus > Catharanthus roseus. The sequence continues at coordinate 9,518,724 of JAPQWS010000102.1, forward strand.
AGCCTGAGATATATGAAGATGAATGCTTATATCCTAAACCCTGGTGTGTAATGCAAGGTACACTCTGCAACTTATTACCATACACTCATTCACCCACTCGCACCCTGGTCAATATTCAGGTTTATAGAAATTGTATTGATGTTGCATCAAAATAGTATTGATCTTCCATGGGTTCTTTGGGAGGTTAATGAGTTTTGTTGCTTTGTTATGATGAAGTTCTATGATTGTGTTAGGGTTGTATGGAAATAGAATGCATGTTTCATGGGTTGTGTTAGTGTTCTATGAAAATAGTATTCAAGTTTAATAGGTTCTGTGTTAGAGATTCATAGAAATAGTATTGATGTTTCATGGCTTATGTGTTAACGTTAATATTCCATGAGTTCTGTGTTAGATTTCATAAATTGTGCTAGGGTTGTTTTGTTGTGAGGTTCTATGGTTAATGTGTTAGGGTTTCATGGGAATAGTACTTATGTTCTATGGATTCTGTGTTACCGTTTCATAGGAATATACTGCATGTTTCCTGGGTTCTGTGTTAGGGTTACGTGAAAATACTATTGATATATCATGAATTATATGTGTTAATGTCACATGAAAATAGAATGCATATTTTTTTTTTCTTTCTTTCTGGATTTTTGAATGTGATGTTACATGTGTGATGATGTTACATGTATTATGGAAATATTATTCAAGTTCCATTATAATAGAATGCATGTTGCATGATGGAACTTGATAACATATTACTTTATTATCCACATATATTGAAAACATTGACTTAATATTTCATGAATTGTTATTTAATTATGAAACTACAATTATAGAAACAGTTATAGAAACATAGAACTCTAATAGATTTAACTCTAACATCGAGAAAAGACATAAATCACAAAAAAAAAAAAAAAAAGAAAGAAACGATTTTTTCTCCTCATCTCCTCCAAACTTTTTTTACATTCTTCCATAGATTTACCTTACACAAATTCAATGAAGAATATAAAAAGTTAATAATACGTCAAAGAGCGACATTATTTCTCGGCACATCTAAAAATACCATGAGTTTTTGTAACCCTTTAGCTTTGGTTCCATTAGCAATTGCTTTTGGAGTCTTGGACTCATTCTTCCCATGCTGATAACTTTTCCAATCTCTCGGCTAGATTGAGCAATGAAGAAAGTTATGGTTTACTTGTTCAAAAAAAAATTTAAATTTATATACTATAGCAGAAAGAGGCGGTAGCAATTTGATTTGAAATTTATGGAGAATTTTGGCGAAAAGGAGGACAAAGAAATGAAGAAAGAAGGAGATGCAGCTATTACGTAGGTGTTTACAAAGAATTTTTGCTTGTAAAATATTAAAGCAAACAAAGAAAATTGTAGTAACAAATAATATAGAATTTTTTGAATCTGTCGCACTCGGATAGACTTTGGCTCAATCATGATGTATTGGAGCTTGAGAATAAGGAGTTTGTTTTCCAAATTGGGGCGAATAAGGTAGCAGGCTCGTATGGCTTCATTCCGTTATTCTTTCAAAGATTTTGGGGAACCATTCAAGGTATTTTTGTTGATGGTGCCTTCCTGCAGGAGTTGAACGCCACTCTCATTTCTCCTATACCGAAGAAAGATAATCCAGAATTGGTCTCTCAGTTTCGTTCTATTGCCCTCTGTAATGTCCTGATGAAGGTGGTCACAAAATTTATTGCAAACCGTCTAAAGCCATTGATGGCTAAACTAACTGGAGATAACCAAAGAAGTTTCATACCGGGTCGACAAGCTGCATACAACATTTTCCTTGCCCAGGAGGTTGCTCACACCATGAAAGAAAAGAAGGGAAAATATGGGTGGATGGCTATTAAAATCGATTTGGAGAAGGCATATGGTAGAATAGTTTGGAAATTTCTGGAAAATATTCTTCTAAACATTGGATTTAATGATCATTTTGTCAATTTGATTATGAAATGCACTTCTATGGCATCATTATCTGTCTTATGGAATGGGGAAAGGCTCGAAGAGTTCCAACCCTCTAGAGGAATCCGGCAATGCGACCCATTATCTCCGCACCTTTTTGTCTTGTGCATGGTGGTGCTAAGTCATCTTATTCATTTAGCTGTCTTGGGAGGGAAATGGGAAGGAGTAAAACTATCTCGGCTTGGCCTGGCTCTCTCACATTTGTACTTTGTGGATGACCTCCTATTATTTGGTGTCGCTAGTAAGAAACAGACTTGTATCATGGAAGAGGTCATCACAAAATTTTGTAGAGAGTCGGGATAGCGAGTGAATATGGAAAATCCTAGCTAACATTTTCTACAAATGTCCAACCAGAGATTGCTCTTGGTTTGTCCACAAGGTTTAGTATTTATATCTCCCAATCCCTTGGCACCTATCTTGGCGTGCTTATCATTCATAAACATGTGGGTAAAGGCACATACCATTTCCTTGTGGAGAAAACCAGGAAGAGGTTCAGCTCCTGAAAGGGGTAAAATCTTTCTATGGCTTCTTTTGCCCTTTTGATCCAATCCTCTACGGGCACGTTATCTAGTTATGCTATGCAAATTGTTGTGTTGCTGGTACATACTGTGAAATTATTGGAGACAAGGGTATTGTTGGCATCGAGAGGTATAGAAGTTTCACCCTTCTGTTTGCAATGTGGGGTAGCTCAGAACAGGACTTGCATGCGCTCCGAGATTGTCCCGAGGCGGTAGGGGTCTAGAAACTAGTAGTTCCACCATGTTGAAGCTGTTAGCTGGCTTGATTAGAATTTAGCACAAAAATGGGACTCAGTGTGCTAGAGCTAGATTGGACCGTTTTCTATCGAGTTACATACTATTGGATATGGTGATGGTGGAATGATTTAATCTTCTGCCATGAAAAACCGTCTCTAACTCTATTTGCTAAGTTGTACTTCATTAAAAAGTATTCTGTTGAGTGCCAGAGCTAAAGTTGCTCTGCCTTGTACAATTTCTATGTAATGTTTGTAGGTATATAAAAATTTCGCAACTAAACCAAAAAAATATTTGTAAAATTTAGAAATGGCTACAATCCTTGGAAAAATTCTCGTCTAGAGAATAAGTCTATTGATTCTTCTCTTTGGATTTGTCCCGAGGGCTTCGCAGCATAATCTCGGAGTTGACGATGAACTTTAATGTCTCTTGTATTCCCAATTCTCCAAAAGCGACCTGGAAACAAATAGGAAATCACCGAAGCAAGGCTAATCTCCCGTTTTACTTCCGATGCTTAATTCATTCTCAAGTTCAACAGAGTAATAGTAATAGAAGAATAGGTTGAATAGTGATTAGGGAAAGTACCTCTATTTATAGGAGGATTATCTTGCTCTCCAACAGAAATAGTCTATAAGATTACTATATAACCCTCATTGTAAAATTTGTTTTAAGTTAATGATTAATTTAGGGAAGAGTTATATCTTCCTAAAAAGATATGGGCCGTAATAGACATTTTGTTAAGAATGTCTACCAAATTATATGGGTTAATCCCCAAATAGTTATTTTGACGGGCCTTCATTCATTTAGGCTCAATAAATTGAACCCAAATATATGATCCAATGGGCTGTCCCCATCATATGCCCTCCACAAAGAGCCATAAATGGGTTGTGGTTCTTTTGTTGTGAATATTTCCTTTATTTGAGTAAAATTCAAATTGGTATATCCTGAGGAGGAGACTCTTCATAAACGTCAATTCAGGTAACCGTTGCTCAAATGTGTAAGCCTTTCATCTGGTGATTTTCTCCGTACGATTTTGAATTGTCTTCAAGTTTCACCTATTTTCTTTCATCCTTTCAACTCTTTTTACCAGGATGTCTTCTTCTAAGGCTGCATCTTCAAGGGATCCGAAACCCTTGCCAAAAAAGGGATCAAGTCTACTGCCTCACAAGGTAGTTCTTCTTCCTTAGATGTTAGGATTATTCATCCTAAAGATAATCTGGTCTCGGGGGTTGGAAATATTCTAAGGAAAATGGTTCCATTTTGTTCCCCAATGTTGAAATATCTGAATCGGTCAGTATTATGAAGAAACACCTCCGGGCCTCAGATTTATCTATATCATATAGTCCTGCTGATAACTCAGAATTATGTGAATGGGGGGCCGTCATGTATCCTTTTACTGGTCGTTATAATCAGCTTACAGGTGTAAAGAAAGAATTTTACATACCTATGCGAATAGGCATATTAGCTGCTTCTGCTGATGATCGGGCACAATTACCCTGAAAAAGATGGATGACGGTTTACCGGGATCAATTAAAAGCAAGACTACGGTTACCCGCACATGTGTTATTTCAGGATATAATGAATTACTGGGGAATAGGAAATAGGTCAAATAACTCCAAATGGGACTCGGATAGTGGTAGCATTTATACTGTTATGTAAGTGTTTTGTTGTGCCTACAAGTTTGGAATTGTTTACAAAATTCTTCCAGATAAAACCCGCTAAAGATGGTCCGGTTGGCATACCTTTCAAAAAATGAATAAAGTGAGAAATTTGATGACCAAGATGCCTCATTCAATCTATGGCTGGAAAGGACATTGGTTTTTTGTGGAGAGAATGGGAGCAGAGAAACTGTGGAATAGAATAAAGACATTACCTAATGTAGAGGTTAAAATAGAACAATCGTTCATAAAGGAATACATAAATGTGATGAAAGGTTATGCATTTGACATGGTACACAGCTGCGTGGGATTCATGAACGCTACTTGGTATTAGACTATAGGGTTTGTACAAATACTCAGACTAGCAGTAGGAATCTCCCTTCTTTTATGAGGACTATTCGGGATCACCTTTTTGTGTTCTTTTCGAAGTAAGCCTTTTAGTGAATCTTGGGACTCACTTTGAATACTACCCATTTGCTTATCACATCAAGAGTTGTGAGGTTTGGTTTTGTTCTTTTGCTTTATCTCCATCTATGCTCAGTATGCCCTCGATGGGGGTTCAAGTGGTATGTGTGAGGCATTTGAGATTTGATTGTTGAAAGGCTGATAAGAAATCAATTATTTATATGTTTAGGTAGACTCCATGTGTTATATAGACTCTGGAAGAGCTATGGTAATTAGAATAACTAAAATATATACAACAAGTGCTCTAGTTTTCTTTTCTATTTGTAGTGGATCAAAGCTATTATTCTCAATATTATTCTCAAGTAGAATCCTAGCTTCATTATTGAGAGGTTCTACACTCGCAAGGACTGCTTATAAGTGGGTGGGTGGGTGGTGCATACTTTGTTGATAAATATATCTTTAGCCACCGTATAAAGTGTATAAATGTGTGGTGAGGTAAGACTCTCTGTTTTTAGGAGTAAAGGCTCAGGTGCTATACCCCACCACATTCAAAATCCAAGCATGGCACATAAGGCTATACAAAATCGGATATCATTCTTTAAGGAATGGGTTATAGCTAGTTTTTTATTTTTCAATCCCATATTCCTCTCAATACCATGGCTGAAGGCTTTGATTGGCTTCCAGTTTTCAAAATTGTATTGAATAATATAACAAGCAAGATTGGTGTTGAAGAAGTGGTATACCCTACTCCTTGAGTATCTATTATTACGTAGATTCGTCAGGAATAATGGACGGGAGTGAAGCTCTGGTAGCTTCTGCCACAGTAACTCTCTTACTACACTATCTCGAATTCGACTATCTCTCCTATCTCGAATTTGAATCCAAATTAGTTTTACTTGCACTTGGTTAGAAGAACTAGCATAGCTCATTGAACGAAGAATATGATGATCTGAAGTAAGTTTCAATAATAAAGAAATCATTATTTTATATTGAATTTACAGTCTTTTTACTATTTTATTCCCTAGAATTAGAACAAAGGGCTGTAGAATTACTCTTTTCAGTATAAGGACTCATACAGCCTCAACTCGTAGCGCTGTAAAGGTCCAATCTCATTTCTACTCCTATCTACTCTTGGTGGTATAGAATCTGCAGCGTAGGAAAAGCTCATTCTACTGCAATAAAGGGGGAGAAGTATAGAAAACAGGAGAGGGGGTCAGATAGCTGTACGCAAAAAGGGCGGAAGGAATAACAGTCAGAAGAGCAAGCAGAGTCAGAGTTCGTAAAAGGAAAGGCGACTGAAACAATAAGAATCCCCTGGGGTGTTAATAGAAAGAGGCCCACTAAGCTAAACGGGGGCGTAGGATAGACTTAAGAGAAAATCCAAAGCTATAGAATGACTTTACACATATCTTTTGCAACGTCTCACTCCTTGAATAACGGAAAGAAAAAGAAAGAGGCATACCACCAACTATTGAGACGGGGGTGAAGCAAGCAAGGTACGGAATTCCACTCCTATATTATATAGGTGTTCCTTTAAAGGGAGAATGAAAAGTCGGGGAAAAAAGCAATAGACAAAGAAGAGTCGATGGCGCAGAACTTGTATCATTCAAAGAATATACTAAGGCTATTTCTGGTCTAGAAGCGTAGGCTTGAATTTTCAAAAAGTCATTTTACCAGCAGAATAAATAAAGGCGGGGGAGTACCTCTCCTCTCAAAAGAGTAGACACGAGTTACTTAGTTATTAGCTGGTTGAATGGGTTCTTGTTGGTAGGTTAAAGCTCGATCCTAAAGACGTAAGGAAGATCCGTTCTTCTTTCGTGACATGGTATACGAAACTTAGGAAAGGAAATCCCCCTTTGGAAATAAGGAGTCAGCCTACTCCCTCGAAGGGAAAACCCTTTTAACCAATATCCCTATCTTCAGAATATTATTATAATAGTATAAACAAAATACATCTTTGTGAAAGTCCCACTTATTGAGTTCACTTTGAAATTCCCTTTCCTTTGCATCATACTCGGTTTGATCCCCAAGGTTATATAAACAGGTTTCATAGTACTTAGTGAGATTCCTAACCATTTTCTTCCATTTCTTCATCTCAGAGTTAGTCCAGTTTCTTAGTTTCTAAATGGGGGATTTTGTATAATATATATTAAAGGTGATCAACTTCTATAGTATTAACAAGTGACTCATCTAAATTCCTAGTGCACATGTAATCGGGGCAGTAGGGTTCTATTAAACTTTTATTAAAAAAAAAATTGGTTATTGTCAGTGGATCCCCTATACCGGTAATGCATTCCGCATAGATTTTTGGTAGGCTCCCGCGTATAAGGGAGTTGTAATAATGCTATCTTGCACGGAGGCGATGGTTCCTCCTTCTCCGTTCGTTGAAAAGCTTAACCTGCATAGAAATACAAGCATATTTTTGATGAAGAAAGTTAATGCAGGTAGACGCAGATGTCTTTTTTATCTCTTTCTGATGTACACACTCTCATAGTTACCTTACGTCTTTTCTTTTGCTTTGGATCATAGATCTCTATCTCCTCTTCTTTGGAACAAATATAACCCTGGATAGTAGTGAAGTATGGTACACTATACCTCACGAGTTTATCCAGGAAAGAACACATAATACCAACCAGGTTAATTGATAAAATTGATTATGTCTGGGAGATTTTCTTTCCAAAAGAAATAGCATAGTTGCCCCAGTTCCTTGCATTCATTCTTACTTAGCAATGAAGTACTTGCAGCCTCTATATCGGAACTTATGCTATTCGGGCTCTTACCATAAATCAATGGCATGAAAATGGATTTAGTAAGGGTTCTAGTTAAGATTTTATCAAATATAGAATAGGTTTTCCTAGGCAATTTCTCGAACAAGTAAATGAGGAGCTCCTCTCACAAAGAAGAATACAAATCTTGGATTTTACCATCATGAGATGGAATTAGATTAGTCAATATTGCCATTTGCTTATTCAACACAAAATAGCTTAGAATTTGATAGGCATTCGCTGATGCGTCTTTTGTAAGTGGAATAACAAAGCGTAAATCCACACGACTATCCCTCGTTTTCAACATCTTCAGAAACTGAAGAAATTGAAAAGGATCGTTTGCGTGCATGGAAAAGTTGATCAAATTAATGTCAATATGTTCCTTGTGTGAATCACTTTATCAAAAGTGATTTTTGAATCACTTGTAAGCATCTTCCATTGATGAGAATCACTTATATCTAAATGCACTCGCATAATATAATTATTCATAGAGTATTCTATCTAAACTTTCATAGTGATTAGTATTAACGAATGGCTGTTCTTCCTTTTTTAGAATAATCGCCAAATGTCCTTATTGTTACACCGACCACCAGGTCATGAGGCTTTCCCAGGGGATGTTTTCTGTTTATATTCCCGTCTATTAGAAAGAGCGGCTAAACGATCGGACTAGATAGGCACAGGTAGCTTGATTGCCTTACCCGTCATTAAAACACAAGCTAGAGACGTATCGGCCTATATTCCCACTAATGTGATCCCTATTACTAGTGGACAAATCTTTTTGGAAATAGAGACCTTTTATCGCAGAAACATACCTGCTATTAACATCAGCTTATTTGTCAGTCGCGTCCGGTCCGCTGCTCAGTTGAAAACTATTAAACAAGTCTCTGGTAGTTCAAAACTGGAAGGCACAATAGCGAAGTGACTGCCTTTGCTCAATTTGGCTCAGACTTTGATGTTGCGACTCTGGCATTACTCAATAGAGGCCCAAGGCTGAGAAGTACCGAAACAACCACCATATGCACCACTTCTAATTGAAAACAATCTAGTCATTTATGCAGCTATCAATGGATTCTATGATCGAATACCACTAGACAAAATTTCTCAATTTGAAAGAGTTATTCCAAATAGCGTAAAACTAGAATTACTACAATCCCCTTTTAGAAAAAGGGGGTTTAACTAACGAAAGAAAGTTAGAACCAGATGAATTCTTAAAAGAAAGTGCTTTAGCTTTTATTTAAAACTGAAATTGAAAGACATCAAAATGCATACGATTTTATCCTTTATTTTGTTCCTTTGTAAGAAGGTCATTCTAGGCTTTCTTTGCCTCGAATTCGAAGGGATAATCTCTGTTTTTTTAGAATATTTTGATTTTTTCAGGGGAACAGGTGGTGCTGCTTCTAGTTTTCTGCTGGGAGAAGTATCCTCCCACAAACTGGGAGAACCTTCTCCCTCCCCTAATCCTTCAGTCTCCTCCCTTTCTACAATAAAGGGGCATAAGGCGGAGCCTTCGGTTGAGGGGGCAATGCCACCTCATGGTCCAACCCCGGAAGACCCCACGTTGAAACCTCTTATTCAACAAGCACCTCCAACGGTAGAGGCGACTCCCCTGCAAGAAAAGGGGCGCTCTGCTATTGGAGAGGTGACCCTAGCCAAGGCTAAAGGAGTTGCCTCAAAATTCAGAAATTGTCTCTACCATGGGGGGCAGGAGCTTCTAAGCACATGCTTAGAGTGCTTAAAGTCTCAATAAGCATGGAAATTTGAATAGAATAAAGCTTTTTAAAATGAAAAGAAATGCCGAACCTTATTGGAAGGGTCAAGGATAGAAAGAAGAGTAGGTTGGGGTTCTCTTTGCATCAGACTACTTGACTTTACTGATTAGGATGAATTCAAGTACAGTACAGGGCTGTAAGAAACTTAGCACTGAAAGGAACTGGTCTAACAAAATAGACCAAGCTACATATGGTCTGAGATTGACTTCCTTGAAAAGAGGGGAAGAACTTATGTAGGCTATGGCAGTTCAAGAAATGTAGTGGTTCCTCAACCAAAGTCGGTCAAAGAATCTATTATATGCCTGATATTTCCATAAGACTGATGAGACTTACCAGAAGTAAGAGCAAGAAATCGCATATTTTGAATAAGAAACTTAAGATGTTCATCTCCAAGCCTAGCCTACTCTATATTATCATATGTTTTTGCGGGCACATCGAATCATACCTTGCCACTTACAAGTTCAAAGTCTAAAAGCCGGTTAATAAGACAGATGCTGACAAGCTAATGTTTAAGAGATCGAGTACTAAAGTTGCTAATTGCCCTTAAGTCAAGCCCATGTCTCTCTTGATGGTGATGGCATACTCTTTCTCCACTTTGTAGCTTAATAGCTTAGAATGAGTTCCATTCGGATATACGTCCTATCTCTACTACGCATGGTTACAGGACAAGCAAAGCAGAGGTTCCTTCCGCCGAGGATGTAATCTAAGAGCACGTGAAAAATTTCATCCGTTGTTAAACGATGTTTTCAGATCCCAAAATTGTAATAAAAAAGAAGAGAGAGAAATTGATTTCCACTTCACTTTCTTTTTTAGTTAGTTGGGTGAATCCCACCATTCTCAAGAAGAAAGATAGTAAGTGATTACAGAAAATTCATTCTGGTATGGCCGATATGGCAGATCAAAGATTTCCTACTCCAAAGATGACGGAGGTGACTTTCTGGGCATTGGTTAACTTGCTTGGGGGGCGACAGAATAAGACACCCAGAAGCGATGAGCAGTGGCAGCCGAAGCTTAGCTCTAGTTGATAGGCTAGCAGTAAGCTTGGCTACAGCAAAGTGCTTACTAAGCATAAAGGAAAGGGCCTTCACCACTTGAACCATATGCAGGGGAACTCGTACGTGCGGTTCTTAGGGGGGAGAGCTAGTAGGAGGCATACCATCCCAATACTGTGTATTTGGAGCTCAATATGAAATCCTATTTTCTTGCAAGACCCGTTCGAATAAGGGAAAACTCCAGAGATTTTTTCAAAGTGAGATCCTTTGCTTTGACCCTTTCTTGAACCAGAATTGGGAGAGGGTGAGAGAAAAAGGGGATCATAATGTCCAATCAATGAGGGCTTTCTGTACCTTCCCTACCCCCGTCACTCCCCCTTTTTCAAAAGGTAAGCCTCGCCTCTGCTTCCTAAGGGGCCCCTCTCTGATAAGGAAGAAAAAAAACTTATGATAGTATGGAAGAACTGATTTTGGATTTTATTGTGAAAATGAATTTGTCTGTTCCTATTGCTGTTCTTGTAGGCGTTAGGGCTGGCCGAATGCTCAATCAATTGCACCTTCATATATAGAAGAGAAAATATCGAATTTAGCACTTGAAGTTCTTAAGGAAAAGATTTTCAATCACCTTGAGATACTTTATCAAGTTTGTTTGGAGACTCCTCAAAATATTCCGACAAGCGTGAATTTCCAGGAGATGAGCGACTTTTTTTTTTTGGAGCCAATACTCCTACAAGATATTTATTTAGATCTTATTTCTAATGGAGTGCTACGTAACTACTTTTTCCAAATTTTACAATTTCTTGGAGGGCATTTTTTTTTTTTTTCTGATGGTTCCTGACGTACCAGAGTTCTAACATTTGAATTTCTCTGACATTCTGCGTTCCTGAAATGGATCTTTTCAAATATTTCACAGTTTCTATGATCATCTCTATTTCAAGTATTCGGGGAATCTTCCTTAATAGACGATATATTCCTATTATGTCAATGCAAATTGAATCAATGTTATTAGCTGTGAATTCAAACTTTTTGGTATTTTCCGTTTCTTCAGATGATATGATGGGTCATTCATTTGCTTTATTGATTCCAACGATGACAGCTGCAGAATTTGCTATTGGGTTAGCCATTTTGGTTATTACTTTCCGAGTCCGAGGGACTATTGCTGTAGAATCTATTAATAGTATTCAAGGTTAAACATGACTCCTAGAGAGTTAACAAAATACGAAGTTATCTTCTTAGGACTGTAACGAATTAGTCTTTAAAAACCTTTCGTTCTTTTCTTTCTTTTTGATTTGGTTGGTAGGGTTAAGGCCTTTCTCTTTGCTGGGCGAGCACATCCAATTCTAAAGTCTTTTTCTAAAGCACTTCCCGTTCAGTTGCTGAAAGATAGAGATAAGGCTTTTTAAATAAGATTGAGTTCCAAGGATATGCAGACTAGAAAGATGCTATTTGTTGCTATTTTATCTATTTGTGCATCAAGTTTGAAGAAAATCTCAATCTATAATGAAGAAATGATAGTAACTGCTTATTTTATAGGTCATATTCAGTCAGAAGAGTTTAGGTAAGACTTTCAAAGTGACTCTTTTCAGGAGAATCCAGGCTATTCGGGAAGAATCGCAGCAATTCTTCAATCCTAACGAAGTAGTTCCTTCAGAATCCAATGGACAACAATAGTTACTTAGGATCAGTTTGTGAATTTATGGCACCGTAGTCAAATTATTACCAGTGGCATGTTGTGCGCCTAAGTGCGAAAAAGCAGTGTAAGCTTTGTTATGCCGAAACCTAAATTTTAAGTCAACAACACTTCCAAATGCCACTTTTTCCCGTCGCATTCGTCTTCAGGATGATCTCTTCATGGTTTTTCACTTCTCAGTGAGTGAAAGATTTGAACCCGAGAGTATGTTGAAAGCTTCCGTAGTAGAACTCATTCGAGAGGGCTTGGTGGTCTTAAGAATGGTTTGTTGGAATCCGTAGGTAAAAACAAAGTAAAATAAAACTACGGAAAACCACCAACAGGATCTGCACATACTAGAAAAACCGATTGGATAGAAATTACCTCAATGTTTTGATTGTTCGTTGTGGAGGCGCTGCTTTGTACACTTCGCCCTCTACTGGTATCCACGCGACAAACTCCTCTGCAAGCGATCGGGATGCTAGCCCCTTCTGTGTTCTGAAAGCTATTCAGAACTGATCCTGACTATCTGGTAATCGGTCGTATTTCGGAGAGAGGAGACTAGATACTATATCGCCGTTCTAGGGTTTAGGGTTTTGTTTTTCTTTAATAAGATAAAGGACAACCACCAAGAAAAGGTTAACATAACCTTTTATAGCTGTCAATATCAAAACCCTAACTGTCATCTAATGACAGTTTAATCTCGTCCGTCTATTCCTATAATCATCCAACGGTTGGATGAGTAATATTAAGTAATTAATTTCATTTATTCGATTAAATAAAATTAATTACTTATTAACTTACCAGAAAATACAATATGGAATCTAATTCCCCTTTTGTATACGTTCAACGAATCTGGACACAATCTAGATTCATTGAACGTGGACATTATACTCACAAGATCGTCTATGCGTGTGACCCTGTAGGTTCACTTAACATTGGCAGTGAATAAAAAATGTCCTAGACATTTATTCACAAAACATAAGCGGCCTCTAGCAAGACATTATGCTTACCCAAGTTAAGTAAATGTAATAATAACCTAGCATCAGATTTAATATTTAGTCTTTTTGTCACACGATATCCTAATTAAGTATAAGGCATGGTTCAAGTCATCCTTATAAAACTTAATTAACCATTTACTTGATCACCAGGCAGACTGTCCCAACAAATAATATTAATAACACCTTATTAATACTTATTTGAGCAGGACCATGCATATTTTCCAGTCTGCCTTATCAAGGGGCCCATGGATATCTTTCTCTAAAAGAGAGGGACAAATCCCTTTCACTATCTCCAATATTCAAGCCATGACGAGAAAATAAGCCAACCAATAGTCATAATGATCACCTAATTAAAAGTGATGTTTGACTATGTCAAAACATATTTTCTCCCCATGCAAGAAACATTAGAACATTAGGTCAAAGGATACCAAATATAAAACTGAGAAGAAATACTTATAACTTAAACCCATGCAATATTTCTTCTTTACTTTGGGTCATGTCCAATACAATATTCTCAATATGTATTTATGAATTGATTTTATATCTCATATTCATGATCAGTAAAACTTGACCATCAATCAACTTCACACTAGTTTACAAGATGTAATAAACTAGGGACAAATAAGAATAGTATTTTATTAGCTATAAGGGTTTTACTATCAAGTCACATACTTGATGACCAAGAGCATAAAATACAATTCAAAAAATACATGCTTCATAAATCATAAATGTGAGTCAATTGGTCTTAGGGCATATACTAACATGGTTTGGGTAGGGGGTTTTGTTAAGAATAAAGAAGACGAATAGAATATAATTAATGTTCATGCTAATAGAAGAGCGGATCCAATACCAAGTCGACTTCTTTCTCAAGAAGTGCAGCAAGTGAAGGTATTATGAATGTAGGGGAATCATATATTGTCGATAGCGTGCCATAGAACCTATTACGGGTCAGCTAGACCTCAACCTTTTATTATAAGCATTTTAACCGCCGTGATGAGGAAGCACTGTGCCCTAGTCCTCGGCTACTCAAGAAGTTGAGAACTGGCTTAGATGGGCTTGATTTAGACGCCCTTCCTTTTCTACTTTCTGGATGAACATAGAGCAGAGACTGAAGGATGCCATTGACTTGCTTTTCATCCTAATCTCATCCGAGGGGCCATTTCTACTTTTGTCCTTTTAGGTAGCCTAGAAAAGGAGAATTCTTCTTATCTTTACTTTATAAGGCATGGCAGGAGAAGGGAATTTGCATGCTTGGTCGCCTTGATTGGGGAAAGGTTTCTCGGGAAAGAGTCAAGCCGAAAAGCTATCGTCTAGTTGAGAATGGCACTCGCTTTATATGAGTAGGGATTTTACAAACAAGAAAATGAAAGGATAAATAGAATTCTACGAGTCAAAATGGAAGGGAAGGAGAAGGTGAATGAATCTGGTCTTGGAAGTAAAGGTGTACCTTAAGGCAGCGAAGGACAAAAGGGTAGAATGATTCTTTGTATGCGCGAGCTAAAATACAGTTAGTTTTAGTTTCATTAGAGCCATTCTCTCACTTAGTTCCCAACTTCCAAGTCAATGTATTAAGGATAAGTGGCATCTACCCAGGCCGGAGCCGGAGTCAAGGAGAAAGTCTTCGAACAAAGGACCCACCTTCTTGTTATTAGTGGTACCCCATTCAATCATAGATCCATCCATAATAGAATATCCCATACCCGAAATGCTTTGCCCGAATGTTAGGTGTTTCAGGAACGACAATGCCTTTATAATTTTAATTAAAGTAGAGCCTAGTGGAGTTAGGCTTTTTGGAACTCATCTTCTCTTCGTCTTTGACCTTAGTTAGAGAGATTGGCGTCAGATGGCTAGAAGTAGTAAACAGGGAGGGTCTTACCTGTATCCGCGCGGGTCTATACCCATTTATAGCGGGTAAGGATAAAATTTTATACCCGCAGACCCTTACCCTTACCCGTACCCATACCCATATAGATTCTATTAAATGGATCTGGGTAGGGTGCGATGATACCCAGCCCCGTATACCCGTTATAATAAAATAATAATATATATTTATGTATATTATATCATATTTATATTTTTTTATTAATGCATAATTTATACATTTATGATATTGAGTAGTTTATTTTCTTAGTTTAGAGAAGAGAAGAGAAATTTTCTTCATAGTTTAGAAAAGAGAAATTTTTTTCAAGATTTCTTCTTCTTCGAGACATAAATACTACTGTTTTCTCCATTTGATGTTTCTTGCGGACTTGTTTATCTCATTCAAAATTTTATACCAATGGTTATTTGATCCAAAGGAGAATAACAAAGGCATGATTTTTGAAGGTTAGATTTTCTGAAAATTATATATATATTAATAGGAAAAAAAGAAAAATGTTATACATGTACGGGTCTGGGTCCACAAATTTTATACTGAGAGGGTCTGGGTCTAGATCCATGTTTCACTATAAGGGTATGTGTTTGGGTCTGAGAGTACCTAGAGGGCCTGGACCCGTTTACACCCCTAGCTAGAAGCCTTGTCCTCTTCTGCTGAAAAGCAGGGGGTTGAAGGATTAGAAGGTAAGGCTGGGAAAGACCACAAGAAGCTGGAGAAGGGACAGACCTCGTCAACGGAGTTTTCTTATGAGCTTTCTTTCAGAAGGCTTGGCTCAGTAAGATGACCGGATGGCGAAAGGAAAGTAGGGCCTGGAAAGTGCTATCTCTTCTCTCGAAAACTGTGAATGGATAATGGATTCCCGATCTTCTTGCCTTTTGGGCCCGGTACTACTCACCAGGGTAAGAAAAAGCTTTCTTTCATAAAAAAAAGCAAGTGCACCCTCTAAGAAGAAAAGATAGTGTGACTCAATTTCCCACCAAGCCTTACGTAAAGAGCTCCTACTCCGCCTCTTTGAATCACTTCCAATGAGTACTATGAGCGTTTTAAAGCATTTACTCTTAAGTACGAGCACCTTGCCACTTTTAACTAATTCACAAATCATGAGTCTTCTCGGTCCTTCCTTTGGCTTACTCCTATATCTGTACCCTCGCACCTGTATCCCTTGCATATATCTTTTACTAATCTCACCTTTGAAATAGGAAAGTAAGGGTCTACCTTTGTTACTATCGGCGATAAAGACTGATCTTTCCACTTGACAGAACAAAAGGCAGTGGATTTAGGTTCAGCCAGAGATAGATATAGATTCAAGTCATCTGCACTTTCTAGAATATATTGGTCTTCCATCTACCGCATCCTTTGAGCTAGATTTATCTAAATAAGGCCACTACGAGCCATACTCTTTGAGTTAGAGTTCTCACAAGAAGCCGTGCTAAAAGAATTATTGGAAAAGGAATCGACATCCTCTTTTACAACGGGAACCTTTTCAATATTTGCTTTTGGCCTCTGTAGGAGCTATCATTCTAAGAGTCGGAAGAGGCCATTAGTATGAGGGTTGGTCTCAGTATGATACTTATTCCCTAAGACTTTTAAAAGATCAATCAATAAGTGTTATGAAAGACGCTTCAGATGCTTTTCTAAGGGCAAAAGACTATCAGGGAATAGGAATTGGATGAGGGTCCCTCGCTAGTACAATCCTAAAATGAGGGAGGTGTGAATCGAAGGAAAGAGTTCCTATACATTAGCAATTTGAAATTGTCAACTCAAGGTCAGTACCTTTACCAACTCAAAAGAGAAAGAAGCCTTTTCCACAGAGCTTCTGCCTTCTTCTAATAATCATTCTATTTCCTGATTAAGGTAAGAGGCATTATCATGTGATTGAAGTATGGCCCTTTATGCCTATAAACTTTCGGGTGTCCTATTATCATTAGGGTGTCTCTTCCGTAGCCCTTATACTCACCCCACAAAGCGGTCTCAATCGACTTTCTTTCCATCTTCTTTTGTGTTAGGGGTAGAGCCAGTGAAAGTCTATTTCCTTTCAAGCCTTTACTCTTTATCTTACAATTCCTTTTCGCCACCCCTGCCAGTTCAGCAAGACCCCAGCTTCTCTCTTGATCTAGATCCCATTCTTGATCAATTTCATTCCATTTGCATAGGCATGCTCATTTGTCTTTTCGCAGATCCAACTTTCCTTTATATTGTTCTTCCATAGATAGCTCTAAATTCCTAACCCTAGTCGCATTCCAATCCTACACCTTCTTATCTTGGTATTGATCTCCACCTTTTCCCCTACCCACTGGGGACTCCTCGGCTAGTAGGAGAAGTCTAGAGATAGGAAGAAGTAGGCAGAAGAGCGATTGATTTTATCCCGACCGAAGACCATATTTTTTTTTTTGTCTATGTCATATAATGGGAGGGTTACGGTATAGGAAATCTTCAAATTTGTGTGGAAACATATGAATAAGGATTCAGACTCACCATCATTGGAAAGGTGTATGACACTTCCTAGTGAATTGAGCTTGAGCTGTCGGTGACCGGCTTTCAAAAGCGTGTCCTCTAAATCTTCTTTCCTAAACTTCACTCCTCTCTGTCTTTCGCTTCTACAACTTAGCTCTTACCCATAGGTTGAGCTTTCGCTTCATAGGTACTCGCTTACATCGCTCGTTTCTTCTTTCTCAATTACACCCTTCCTCTTTTAAAGAATTCCCTTTTATGATTGTGTTAAGTGAATTCTTTTAAGCTTTAATTTTATATATCTGTAAAAGTTGAAAAGGGAGAGTAAGTACCCCCCTGTAAAGGAAAAATCCTTTTGTATAAGAATAGATAATACCAAAATACAAAAAATATTGTAAATAAGGTGTGGTCTGCCTAGCATAAATCAGAAGAAGGCTACTCAATCTTACCTACCAGAAATTCATTCACTACCCGGTACTTGTTTGGTAGGTTGTACATGACCCAATGCCCGCTTTCTCAAAATGAGTCACAAGACTAGCAACAGAATAGAAGTCAAATGTGCCATAGACCGAATAGAACTTAACTCATTTTATGATTTATTGCATCAAAACTACACGGAGAATTCAACGGATTTTCTCCCCTGATTACCCCCCCTCTCCCCCCGGTAGATATTCCAAATTTTTTGAATTAAATGAAAGATTTTGAAGAAAATGGACTGACTATGCCTATATTCATTATGATCCAATAATGTATCCATTGGTGCAATCATACTTAGCACACTTCCTATACCTCTCAAAGTGTGGAGCCGAAAGAATAGATCTAAATATTTGCCATCCTCATCTGCACTTGTCTTTTATAGATAGGTAGTAGCTCGTAAGTCAACGATCACACTGGGATTATTCAAGCTTTCTGAACTTAGCCCTGGTTTGGCTCCTATTGATCGAGATAAACTTATACAAAAGTTTGGCAGATTGGTAAATAGTAGAAGTTTCCGAAACCTCATATATTTCTCTGTGCAAAAACTTCAATCAAGGGGGATTAGTTAGATAAAATCCTAGAATTTTTTCTAAGTCAAAGAAAACCGAATAGGGAGACAAGCTTGATTTACCTTGTTTTGATGGATTTGTATTTAGAAGACTTATATTCTATAATATTTGAGATTCTAAGAAAAATTCAATATTTTTTGGACACAATGCCAAACTATCGCCTTGATATGAATACTTGATTCCATTGAAGATTCTAAATCATATCACGGAAGCCACCATAAAAAATGGATCAACCTTTTGTTCAAGAAAGACGTGAAGTATGGAATACCTTTTTCGAGAGAACCACGAAGATTACACCCTAACTTCAACGAAACCCTTACAACATCATTCCACTTCATGAAGAATGGAGGACAAAAGAAAAGACTTTGCTATCCATGTTGAACATTAAAGCACCAACTTTCCTTTCAGCTTTTCTATCATGCTGGCTTTGCGTTTTTCACTTGCCTAAGAAGTGAGTGGAGTACTTTCGTCCCAACATCTTCAAGACATAGAACTTGATGTAGGAAAGGGATTTTTCTCTTCATATTTTTAACTCATGCGGGTCATGAGTATCCATTTTTACCAACTTGGACTTGTTAGAGTGTTTTTGTAGTTTTAACCATATACTGCACTTTTGGTGATTGCCTTGACACAGTTTATACTCATGCAAGCCAGGAGTAACTTTGTAGATTATGCTCGTGCACTCAAGTAGCATATTTTCCTTTCTAGCTTTACACCTGGTGGAATAACTTTGCAGTTTAACCTTGTGCAGTTAAAGAGCATCTTCTTTCATTTGAACTTTGTTGAAGTGAATTTGCAGTTTAAACTCGTGCAGTCAAGAAGCATCTACTTTCATCATTTGGATTTGAGATAACTTTGCAATTTAGACTTGTGTAGTCAAGGTACATTCATTTGCAACATTTGGACTTGAAGCAACTTTGCAGTTTAAGCTCGTGTAGTCAAGGAGCCTTTTTTTCATGATTCTACACTTGAAGTGCCGTTGTAACTTTGTAGTTTAAGCTCGTGGAACCATAGAGCATTTGTTTTCGACACTTGAACTTATTGAATTGACTTTACAGTTTAGGCTCGTGTAGTCAAGGAGCGTCTATTTCATCATTTGGAACTTGAGATGACTTTGCAATCTAAACTTATGTAGTCAAGGAGCATTCATTTGCAATATTTGGACTTGAAGCAACTTTCAATTTAAGCTCTTAGAGTCAATGAGCATATATTTGATCATTTGGACTTTAGATAACTTTGTCATTTAAGCTCGTTCAGTCGAGGAGCATCCATTTTCAACGTTTGAGACTTGAATGACTTTGTAGTTTAAGCTCTTGCAGTCAAGGAGCTTTCATTTTCACCATTTTGGATTTGTTGGCAAGCTTTGCAGTTTAGGCTCGTGCAGTCAAGGAGCTTTGATTTTCACTAGTTTGGATTTGCTAGCAAGACTTTGCAGTTTAGGCTCATGCAGTCAAGGAGCTTTCATTTTCACCATTTTTGATTTGTTAGCGAGACTTTGCGGTTTAGGCTCGTGCAGTCAAGGAACTTTCGCTTTCAACCTTTGAACTTGTTGAACTGACTCTGCAATTTTTACTCGTGTAGTCAAGGGGAATAAATTTGAACTTGGAGAAACTTACAAATCCTATTTGTGGAGGAGATTTTCCCTCATTCTCAAAATCTTTATACTCTTTTCTTTATTTGGATCTTGCAAAGATGCTTAACTCCATGTCATGTGCACAGGTATAAAGTTCTTTTAATGTTTGGGCATGATTCCTTTGAGGATATATTGAAGTCACCAATGCATGGCTTGAATGCACATTTCTATTGCAGACAATTCACTTAGGGGATCTCTGTAATTGAGATTCATATTTCTCTACCTATTAATATAATCAATTACAGGTTCTTCTTTCCATTGGCAAGTATTTGTCAATTTTACCATACTTACAACTCTGCAAGTGCTATAGAAGTAATTCATAAATTCTTGCTCAAGTTGCCCCCAACTATCAATGATTCAGGATTCTAAATCCGTATACCAATCAGAAGTATTTCCTTAAAGAGATTGTACGAATTGCTTCACGAGAAGATCTCCGTATATGCCAGCATCATTGCATGTCTTAATAAAGTGAGCCACACGTTGCTTAGGATTTCCTTTACCATCAAAATGTTGAAATTTTGGTGGTTGATAACATGTAGGCATCATCAAGTTATCAATCCTTTAATAGTAGGGTTTAGCATAAGTGTTAATGGATTTCTAACTTCTTCATATTTCTCTTTGATGCAGCCATTGATAAACTATCTCAATTAATCAATAATGATCAATCCATCAGACGATATTTGGATTTCATGATCTTTCTTTGAGTCGACCACTTCCTCTTGTATTTCTGCCATTTTAGGAGGAGCTTGACTTGTCTCACCATTCTTTTCTAGGCGATTCATGATTTGAGCAATAGAATACTCATGCTCTTGGGAACATTTTGCAAGGTCTTCAACTAAATTTGTCAGGTGTGCTAGTTGCTTTTCGATGCTAAGTGTTCCAGTTATCATGATATGCACGGAAGAAGAAGTTGAATCTTGCTACATAGAAGAGTTAGACCTTAACTATTTTTGAGAACTTTGAGGGATACAGTTATCACTTGAGGTTTCATCATCTTGCTTTGACAAAGACGATGTGTTTGGAGTAGCAAATGTATGTTGAACTTCCTTTTGAGAAAGTGCTCTTGTCTTACTCCTTGTCATGACTCCAACACTTGAAGCTTGTGAAATCATGCCAGAAGAATTGACAATTTCGTTGATATTAGCAGCCTTCGAATGAGTAGATTTTAAGTTGGCATTCTTGAGAGCCATTTTTGATAATTGGAGATTGAACTTTGAGACGAAGAGATGGGAGACACAGGTTGTCCCACTGGGCATGCCAAAATTTGAACGTAGCAAAATTTTAAGATTTGTAATGAAAAGACAAAAAGGATATAGCGACAAAGTATTTATTTGATATTTAAAGTGGTTACAACAATCACTGGAGAAGTTTCTCATTTGTTGGAGAATACTTTGATTCTTCTCTTTAGCAAAACGTTAACTAGAGGGCTTGGAAAGACATGACCCCAGATCAAACAAACTTTGATTGTCAACTCGAGGGCTTAAAAGCTTGACTCAAATTGCACAAACTTTGGTCATGAGTTTGAGGGCTTGAAAAATTGATCTTGATAGAATTTGTGACTTGGGAGTTTGAAAGCTTTATCTTGAATCGAATGAACTTCGACTATAAACTCGACGGCTCGAAAGTTTAATGTCAAATCTGTCGAACTTGGATTTGGACTCGATGGTTTGGAAGCTTGATGTCGAGTCAGACAAACATTTATGATGAACTCAACGACTTGGAAGCTTGATGTTGAGTCGAATGAACTCTGATGATAAACTTGAAGACTTGGAAGTTTGATCTCGACCGCAGAGTTGTTGAGGCCTTCTTCACTCCTTCGGACGAAGAACGCTTGATAATTCAAAGAAGGCCATTGTTGGAGAGCCTCTAGAGAGCTTTCACTTGTCTGAAGCTTGAGACTCTTCTGAATCCTTTCTTCTGAATGCCTTCTTCTGAATCTCCTTCTGAATGCCTCCTTCTGGATGCTCTAAATCTTCTGAATCTTCTTCTGAATGATCTCTCAACCTTGGGGGAGACCCTAATCTATAGGCAGAGATAGGACATTGGGTTGCTTGACCACCAAGTGATCCATTATCGGTATTGGGTCGACCCATCTCTTTATTTGATGAGGCCCCTTGGATTGGGTTGGCCTGGTTCTTTACTTGATTCGGCCCTATTAAACCCATCATTTAATAGACTTAATATAAAATAACTTTGGACTCAATTTAGTTAGGGCCCAAATGCATCGCTTTTATACTTATTGAGCTTCATTTAAAAGAGGTTTGGAAATTATTTAAAGAATTCCAAATCCGAGCCAATTTAGATGGCACAACTCGGATGATCCAATCTTTATGGCCCAAAAGGCCAGACTAAAAAAATATTTATTTTATTTAGTCTTTGATTAAATAAATAAATTAAATTTATATTGTCTACACTAGCCTAGAGTGCCACAAATATCGGTTTTTGCCTTCTCAACGCGGTTCGCTAAGTGGTGTTGGAATGGTCGAAACTCGTACAACCCCTCTCCTCATGCTGCTTACTCACTCCAGTCAAGATTATCAAGGAATGGTCCTGTATCATACAAAAATGATCAAAGAAGGAAATGCTCCAAGATTTTTTGGCAAGCAACTCAGAGATAGAAATCACATTACACTTTAACTCAAGAACATAAAGCACATTATATGATTTTATAGAATGGACAAAATATTGCCAAATTTTGAAGTCCAAACTTGCTTTCTATTCGGCAACCCAACAGATTGAGGAATCACATTAGTTATAATTTTCAAAATATCTAACCTGCCAGATTAGAAGCATCACTATGCAAAAGCCAACAAGAGTTGATAATATTACCAAACAAGGTCTCTATGTTAGGCTTGGAGTTGCCCACAAAATTTAATAATTGGGCCTATTGCTCTTGAGTAAGCCCAGGCAAACTGTTTGCACTGTTGGAATTCTCTATAGAAACTGTCACCGAGGTCTGTGAAGGTCCAACAACACCAAAAACATTGGTTCATATCATTGGCACGCCAACAGTTCCACTGCCAGTACTGATCGTAGGTACTAAAGAGGGAATTCTAGCAGCAACGACATGACCTAAGTATCCAGCGGCGACAGGCGCACCACCTCCACTGGCAGTCTCTCGTCCCCTGCCATGACTAAGATACTTTCCACGACAAGAAGAATTTGAAGAATTTTCATTTCTTTCACCCCACCAATCGGGGTAGCCAATTAATTGAAAACAATTTCGAGCATCATGCCCTTGCTTGCAAACAGTACAAATTAATTGAGAATTTTCAATACCATAATTTGGTTTCAATGTTATAGCGACAAAAGAGACAGCATCGTCCCTGTCCTCCTTACCACGAGCAATGGTGCGGTGACATTCCTCCCGAACAATCATCCAGTATGCCTGATTCATCGAAGGCAGTGCATCCATGCTTAAGATATTCGAGCATACAGCTCCAAAAATAGTATCATCTAGTCCCATAAAAAATTAGTGAAGCCTTTGCTCCTCTTGTCGTTGAGTCAATTCATAGGTAATGTTGCAATTACATTGCATACCAGAATTCGTTCATTATCATGACCTTCTACCCTTGTTGTCGGCAATTAGATAGGCTGATTTCACCTCATGAACGCGAAGTCCTTTGCCAATTGAAAGTCTTTATTGCAAATCAATCCATAGATCTCGAGCAATATCAGCATAAGTGATAGTGGATTCCAACCCCGGTTCAATTTTATGTTAAATATCCATGAAACTATCATGGAATTCAAAGTCCACTAAACTTCCAAATCCTGAGAATCATCATCCGGTCAATTCAAAGAGCCATCAATAAAGCCAAGTTTCTTTTTGGCTCGCAGAGAAATTTTCATTGCCATCATTGATTCATCATAATTATTACCATGTAAATGAACGTGTGTGATCAAATTTCCAGGTGAATCATCGGATCCCAATAAGTATGGACCCAATTTTTATTTATTTTGAAGTAATTTGGTCAACCAAGAACCGTCCAATTCCATGGTTGGAGCGTCTTCCAGTTGGTTGGAAACACCATCACCGACACCACGGCTGCAGCAGTGTCGGTGGGCATGGTATTATTTGGCTCTGATACCATGTTAGAATATGTCACCATGTTTGAAGTAGAGAAAAGTTTGTATTGTTTCATTAGCTTTCCACAATAGATATTACATACAATTAGGAGCGTAAGATAATGAGGAGAGGTTGTATCTAGTGTTACCTAAAGCTCTATAATGTTTTCAAAATACATAATTACACAATAAATGTCTTATAATTAGATTTAATGGACATCTATACAAATATATCAAATTCCTCTAAACATGCATATCCCATACAAGTTTGGAATGATAATCCTCTTGTTTTCTCTTTGCTTCTATCCTTTTTTATGATGAATTACGCCAATTATGCAAAAGGAAGTAGGAATTTTATATGATCAATTTGATTTCATAAACCTTCAAACTAGGAGCACCAATTGAGCACTCACTGAGGAAGAGAACCCTTATAGCTAAAGAAGGTTGAAGAACCTTAGAACATTAAAGAGAATCCTCTCTTAATTTAATTCATCATAATTCATAATCTCTTAATCTATATAGTTACAAAAGAGGCATAATGAGGTATTTCAAAGAAAACACTAGCTCCATCCTAACCCCTAGTAAGTAGGATATGTTTAGAAGACCAATTAACCTAAGGAATTTAATTAAAAGTCTTGGGAATTAAACAACAAAAAACTTAGACAAAAAAATGGTCAAAATTAAAAATAACTCCTATTCTTACTTGAAATGGCTGACTTCTAGATTCAGCAAATTTCTGGAAATTCATACTTCCTAATTTGTTCTTGAGGTACCAATCAAAGTTGTAGATCTTTCTCTTATCTTTTCAATGCAACTCGAATAACCTCAATTGGACTTTGATAGCTCAAATTATGGCAATTTTCCGATACGTGTAATCTTGGAAATCAAAGGTAGAATGTTCGTCTTAACACCGGTTGTTATACCCCGTACCCCTCCGCTAAGTCAACTGCGGCAGGGTAAGTTACCTGCGTACCTCTCGGCACTGGACTTAAAAAAATATAAAGCTAGAATACAAGCAGGAGGAACTAGAATGTGTCCCTCTAAACTAAACAGCGGAAGAAGAAAGTAAAATATAAACATAACTTTATAATAAAAGACTTCTCAAAAACTAATACATAAGTTTGAGGCCGTGAGGGAGAAAATCTTTACAGATCAAAATCTCATGGCTAGATGTGGAAGATCGGAAGATTAAAGAATCCAGTGGGCCCACATTCGCTCAACCAGCCTGATTTGGTTACCGAGTCATCTAAAAAAGGGGAAAAACATTTGAAAGACATGAGCGAAAGGCACTCAGTGAGTTCACGTGCACGTGTGTTCTTATGAGTATTTCGTATGGGTAAAATAATCTTCATAAAATGGTTTGTCATGCAAGAAAAGAAACGCTTTCATAAAATCTCTGGTATGCAAGTTATAAACTATTTGAAGGGTTCGGGCGCAACCGGAAAGTCAGAGCAAATCAAGAAATATTGGCGCTACCGCGACACCCGAGCTTTCAAAACTATGACTGTACTATAATAGGCTCAGCGGACAAAGTCCGAAACCTTAACTGGGGTCATTGGCCACAAGTTCTGGTATCCCGTAGTCAATACTAGGTGGAAACCTAAAGGACATTGGACGAACATTCGATTTCATAAACAATCGCACACACTATTTACACACAAAACAGGTAACGAGCCCTGGGTTACCTACCAGGTCACCCTGTACTACCCTAGGCGTGAGCCCTCTTGACTCAACCTTCTAGAAAGTAGTTCCACCGCAGAGCATGATACGGAGTAAAACGTAATACCGCCTTGGGCGTAACTCTCACACAGTACTACGCCCCCTGTCAACGGGATCCAGATCAAGAGTACACCTACCAAGCATGTCGCTCGGAAGAAGCCCTTGTACAGAGGACTAGCCACGCACATTGCAATCTTCTCGACATGTTGATAAAAAATATATATACACAGATCCTTTGGCTGGACTAGGGTTTCACTTGATTTTTATAAAATCATAGGCCATCTCTCGGCCAAACAAATCTTTTTCATATATAGAAAATCTCTATCCGCTTGACAAAACCGCAAAACCCGTAGACATGAAAAATGTAACATCCATGCAATTCACAACTTTTCTTATAAAATCTCATAAAAACATTTGTGTTCCGAGATATTTTCAAAATCATGTACACAATGAAAGTATGCGTTTATGACCTTTGAATGTAACATTTAAACAGAACATATTACCAGATATAAAATAAGTTATGCTAATTTGTTTTTTAAAAAAATCATGATAAATATTTCTCAAAATGAATTATTAAATACTTCCAAAACTTATAGTAATATATGAATAAAAGGATGGAGAAATATTCCTTAAAAAGAAACCGTAAATTTTCTCAAGATCATAACATATGAATGTTTTAGTCATGGTAAAATTATTTCTTAGAAATCTTTTAACTCTTGATAAAGAAAACTCAAAATAATATAAAAATACTTTTAAGAATAATCTCAAAGTAATATAAAAATATTTTAATAATTTAAACATATCTCAAAAAAGCCTTATAAGAATATTTAAAATATTTTAAATATTATTCTAAAAAGAAATAATAAATACTCTTAAAATAATTCCTTCAAATAATTTTAATGAAAATATACAAACAAATTATAGTGAAAATATTCTTAAGAAAACTAAGAATTAAAATCATGATGATATAGAAATAATTTAAACAATGTAAGTATATTCTAAATAATATTTTAAATACTATAAGGATAATTTTAAAATAATAATACAAAATTGTAACAAAATATTAGAAGATTATATTTAAGATCTTATCATAAGTTATTAACAAGATTATCTCTTAAAATGAAATAAAAAATATTGAAATATAGAACATATTTGGCATAACCCATAATATACCAACAGTAAATATTTTGTAAATTTTGTCAAGATCCAATAATTGAGAAATTTGTTTCCAAGAAAATAATTAAATTTCTTGTAAAAGAAAAAGATTGGTGAACTCACATTGAGCCGCGAAACGAGTGAAACCTACCAATAATAGCATTCCAAAGATAATCAAATATCACCATAAAAATATAAACATGGCCCCATGATGACCCTAGGGTTCACCTAAACTTATTCAAGACCCAAAGGAACTCTAAAAATAACTCCAAAATAATTTCATAACAACTCCTTAAAAATCATTGGTTCCTAAAATAAATCCATAACTATTAAACTTTACTGTTATTTATTTTAGAAAATATAACCTAATAATAAAAATAAAATAAAAACTCCCCATATAACTACATTTAACTTAAAAACAACAAAAAACTTTTACCTTAGTGAGAGGGAGAGAGAGAACCAAGAAAGAGAAGAGAGAAAGAAGAAAGAAAAGAGAGAAAGCGGGGAGAGAGGAGAGAGAGCTGCGGAGAAGAGAGGGAGAAAATGGGAGAAGAGTACAGAAGAGAGAGAGAGAGAGAGAGAGAGAGAGAGAGAGAGAGAGAGATAAATTGGATCATCTGGCTTCCTTTTCACCTCCTTATATAGCCATGTATGCATGGCCTTGTCACATGTGGTCAAGACATAGGGCACTTACTTGCCATGTGTCCATAAATCAGCACCCCACTTGGCAGCACTAGTTCACGAAATTTGCACTAAAGTCCTCCAATTTTCTGGACTTTCTACGTTGGCTCCAAACCTTGAAAATGACTTTAAACCCATATTAAACTGAAAATCCCAATCTTAAACTTAAAGCATTAAACACAAATAATTCTAAAATATGCCCAAATAAGTTTTCCACAAAAAATTCTTCCTTAGATTTTTTAAAAATTACCAAATGACCCAAAAACTTTTTATTCTTTTAAAACAACCCCAAAAATTTTATTTGAACTCACCGCAAATTATGTTAACTTTGAGATGCTTAGATGGGATGTTACATTCTACTCTCTATTAGAAATTTTTGTCCTCAAGATTTTTTGTTCACGTACCTAGAATCTCCGGATATTTCTTACGTAGAAATTCTTTGGTTTCCCATGTTGCCTCTTCAATGCCATGGTGTCTCCATAACACCTTGCATATCGGCATTCTCTTCCCGTGCAATTCTTTTACGCTTCGTTTCATAATCCCACTGGGCTTTTCCCCGTATAACAAGTTTGTTTGCAATTCCAACGGGTCGTCATTCAGAACATACTCGGGCAATGGTCGATATTTCTTTGACTGAGAGACGTGGAACATGTCATGAATGCCCATTAATTCTTCCGGTAAGATCAGTCTGTAGGCTACCTTACCAATCCTATCGCTTACTTCAATTGGTCCAATGTATCGGGGCCCTTTTCTTGGGTATCTGGGGTTCCCACGGTGTGGTGTGAGTTTTAAAAAAACTCGATCTCCCACTTTAAATTCCAAGTACCGACGTCGATTATCGGCATAGCTCTTTTATCGGCTTTTAGCTGCTCGGAGTCATTCTTGAATTACTCTCACCGTTTCTGTGCCTCTTCTAACTCTGGCATCCAACTCTCCTGCTTCCAAAGGGAACGAATTCCAATATCGTCACAATATAAAGGCGTCCTATACTTCTTCCCATGTAGGGCTTTAAATGGCGCCAATTCGATTGAGAATGATAGCTATTGTTATTAGCAAACTCTGCCCAGACCAGGTTATCAATCCATTTGCTTTCAAACTCTAAAGCACACGCTTGCAACATATCTTCTAAAGTTTGGGTTGTTCTTTCTGATTATCCATCAATCTAGAAGTGTGTGGCGGTGCTATAGCTTAGGTTAGTCCCCAATGCTACCTAGAACTTAGGCCAAAATCTCAAAGCAAATCTCGGATCTCGGTCTGACACAATGTCTACAGGTACTCCGTAAAATCTTATAATCTCCTCCACATAAAGCTGGGCTAGCTTTTCCAAGGAATACGTTATGTTAATAGCAATAAAGTGTGCCACTTTCGTGAAACGATCAACTATGATCAAAATGGTGTCCTTGTATCCTTTTGTCCATGGAAACCTAGTGACAAAATCCATTGTAATACAATCCTATTTCCATTCGGGGATAGGTAATGGTTGTAAGAGTCCTGCGGACTTCTTGTGGTCTGCTTTCACCCTTTGACAAGTAAGATAAGCGGCCACATATTCTACGATATCTATCTTCATTCTGTTTCACCAAAACTTTCTCTTCAGGTCCTGATACATCTTGTTCTCACTAGGATGTATGGAATATTTGCTTTTATGTGCTTCCTCCAATACCTTTCGTTTAATCTCCACCTCATTCGGTATACACAACCGATTTTGAAAGTGCAAACTTCCATCAGTATCCAAACTTGAAAGTCATCTAATTTCTTTGCCTTTACTTGAGCTTAAAACGATTGGAATTCCTCATTGCTCTTTTGCGCTTCCTTGATCTCTTCTTGCCACATTTGCTTTCCCGGGGCGATAGTTAATTGGGCATCAGTACTCTTCAAGCAGTTCTATCCATCTTTGTTGCCTTATGTTTAGGTCCTTTTGGGAGAACATATACTTTCAAATCTTGTGATCGGTAAAGACCTTGTATTTAGCCCCATAGAGGTAATGTCACCACTTCTTGAGTGCAAATACTATGGCTGCTAGCTCCAAGTCAATGTGTTAAGTAGCTTTTCTCGTAGTTCTTCATTTCGGGGAGATATATGCAACCACCTTCCTATCTTGCATCAGTATCGCTCCTAATCCTTCTCTAGATGCATCGGTATATAAGGTTAACTTTTTCTACAGACCAGCCAAAGCTAGCACTGGTGCCGATTTCAATCGATGCTTCAACTCTTGAAAACTTTTCTCACACTTCTCTAACCATTTGAACTCAAAGCCTTTCGGGTTAACTGTGTTAAAGGTCCAGCAATCTTAGCGAAATATTTAATAAATCGCCGATAATATCCTGCTAGCCCCAAAAAGCATATACCTCTATAGGGGTTTTAGGTGGCATCCAACGAGTTACAACTTCCACCTTGACCGGATCAATGGTTATGCTTTTACGTGTGACCACATATCCTAGAAAATTCACCTTCTCCATCCAAAATTCACATTTACTAAACTTAGCGTACAACTTGTGTTCTCATAGGGTTTGCAGCACATTTCGAAGATGTTGCCAATGTGTCACAGTATCTGGTGAGTAAACCAAGATATCGTCATTGAAAATTACCACGAATTGGTCCAAGTATTAGTGAAAAATTCTTTGCATCAAATCCATGAATATTGTTGGCGCATTGGTCAAACCAAAAAGCATCACTACGAACTCATAGTATCCATACCGAGTGTTAAAAGCAGTTATTGGGATATCTTTTTTTTTTTTTATCTTTTATCTGCACTTGGTAATACCTTTGTCTTAAATCCAACTTGGAATAACAACCTGCTCCTCGAAGTTGATCAAACAATTCATCAATCAGGGGAAGAGGGTATTTATTTTTTATAGTGACACTGTTCAACCCTCGGTAATCGATGTGCATTCTAAGGGTTCCATCTTTCTTTTTGACAAACAATACTAGTGCACCCCATGGAGATGTGCTCGGACGAATGTAACCTTGCCGTAACAATTCTTGTAGTTGATCCTTTAACTCCTTCAGCTCCTCTTGAGCCATTCGATATGGCGTTCGGGATATTGGTGCGGTATCGGGTACTAGTTCTATGCCAACATTTACTTCCTGTTCTGGTGGTAGAGTTGTTAATTCTGTAGCAAAAACATCCAAGAATTCCTTCACCATTGGGATTGTTTCAGTTTGTACTTCTTCTCCCGTTTTATTGAGAAAGTATGCAAAAAACCCTTGGCATCCCATCTTGATCAATTTCCTTGCTTTAATTCTGGAGATCAAATGGTTTACCTTCTTGGTTTTATCTCCTTGAAATTCTAGGGTAGGCATATCCAGTTGGGTAAACTTAACCATTTTCTTTTGGCAATCTACCTGGCCGTAATGCTTAGATACTAATCCATTCCTAATATCACATCATATCCCTCAAAGAATAAGGTGATTGAATCTCCAGGTAATACTGCGCTCCCTATGCAAATCTCACAATCGGGGTACTTTTCCTCAGTGACCCTACTCGCTCCTATAGGTGTGTAAACAACCAATTGGTAGGGCATGCTAAGAGAGATTTTAGGGATGTATTTTATGAAATGCATGCTCACAAACGAATGCGTAGCTCCTGGATCAATTAATACTTTAGCAGGGTGAGAGAAGATACGGATAGTACCTCAACTACTTTTGATTCACCATCCAAGGGTTGCCTATCCAGGGTGTAGACCTTAGCTTTAACTTGCGGTTTGTTGTCTCGGGCTATTGTTCCCCCACAACATTCAGTGGTCGCCGCACTCCTCTGGGCGTTCCTGAGATTGTTGGCTGCCCTCCAGGGCACTGTCTTGGAAAGTGTCCATCCTTTCAACAGTTAAAACATGTTCCTGCTTTTTGATGGCATGCTTCCACCGTGTGTTCCCCACGTCCACAGTAAGTACAAGTCGGACGAGGGTTTCTTGTCATACGGTATTGGCAGTTCCCATTCCTTGTTCGGTTATCATTTCGTGGTGTCTTTGGATATCCGGGCCTCCAACATCCTTGTTGAGGTCATTTGTGGGACTATGGTGAGCACCCATCGCTACTGCTCTTTATTTTGCCATTTGATAAGCTATTTCGGTTCTTGTGGTAGCTTCAACTGTAGTAGCGGAACTCATTGGTGGTAGAGGGGCTAGTGCGCATTGCAGTTCTAGTCGTAACCCCTTCACAAACTAGCGTATCTTATGCTCTTCTGTGTCTATGAGATACATATAATATTTAGCTAGACAATTAAACTTTGCAATGTATTGTGCTACTGTCATCCCTTCTTGCTTTAGCTGCTGGAACTCGTCTTCACGACGTTTTCTTATCCAACGAGGTATGTGTTCTTGTTTAAATTCCTCCTTAAATCATCCTATATCTACAGTTAGTTTCTTAATACTCGGGTTTAAAAAATCCTTAGCCACCAGTCTTTTGCTTCTCTCCTAAGCTAAAATACGGCAAAGGTTACCTTCTTTATGTCGTCATATTGCAAAGTATCATAAATATCGTTCAACAGCTCTAGAGATCATTCTACTTTGGCTTCCTATTCAATTTCGCCATAGAATTCTGGGGCCGAAATCGTAAGAATCGTTCCAGGGCCTCGTCATTACCAGTGTTTTGTGTTTGTTCCCCTCTTCGATTAGCCAAAGTAGCTTCCAACAACTCAGTCATTTTTGTCATGAATTTCCAATTATTTCATGACTGGTAGGTTCCGGAGGGTGAGTTGCTTTTCTCGTGGTATCTGTCTCTCTGTGGTTGAATTTTCTGACATAGCTTCATTTCCGTGACTTGCGGAGTATGGTCCATACATCTTCCTAAGCCAAGGATAACTTCGAACCTAATAAAATCTTAGGAGTGCTAACCTTAAGTTTGCAGATATAGCTTACACGTAACATCCCATAGTCAAAAGAGATATCAAAACTTAAAACAAAATATAATCATATAGAAAACACACTTTATTCAGCACACCCACTCAGAAGATATTATTTAATATAGGGAAGATCTAATACAAACAGAACTACAACTACGCACAGAAAGCATCCAGCTTATTTAGTAACTATTATCCAAACATCGAGATCATAAAACGTCATGTCAAGAATTTAACCCTATTGGTAAAAACTACTACGAAAACCCCTTTGGCGAGCTTCGGCCTCCGCCGAGGTCCCATTCGCCGATCTACTTGTCGTTCCTAACCAATGTTGTCAGGACATACCATGTTGCTGTGCTTCAAGGGTCCATCTCATCTGTGCTACCTCAGCTGCCAACATATCTACCCTCGCAGTCTATACCTATTTCGCCTGATGAGACGAGTGAGAACATCTATTCATCCTAGCTAACTGCGCTTGCAGAGCTGCAATCTGGCTCTCTACAGCCTGAAGTTTATGCTCTAAACTAAGGCAGGGTACAGGAAAACATGACCCTGCGGTCTCAACTAAAGGTGAAGAAATAGGCAGACCGAAGGTCGAACCCTCGTACAAACCAGCAGGTGATATAGGGATAACAGAGGTAGACTCTATCAAAGGTTCCTCGGACGTCTGAGCTCTTAGTACATCCTCTAACCACTCAGTGGTACCCATTGTGAACCCTGGGGTAAGCTCACTAGGATCCTCCTCTATATCCATCATGGTGCCGGTTGGTCCATCTACTATCTCAAAATCCGAATCAAGGATATATGCTACTGCCACTTAAGGTTGTTCCAGATTGATCTCCTTAAGGGAATAAGAGGAAGAAGGTATTCAGATGGCTAAACCTCTAACTATGGTGTCGTCCTGGTAAATCCATCTGTGACCGGGTCGTGATATCTTCTACGTACAAAATAAAAGCTTAACGTCAAAACTATAAATATAACACTACCAAATCTCCAAGCCCTAGAGTCTAAGTGATCAGCTCTTAAAGTTCATCTAGGATCTAAAGAACCTAGTGTCGAACCTAGAGCTCTAATAGTACCTGTGATACCTCGTACCTCTCCGCTACGTAATTGCGGTAGGGTAATGTACCTGCGTGCCTCTTGGCACTGGACTTATAGAAATATAAAGCTAGAATACAAGCGGGAGAAACTAGAATGCATCCCTCTAAACTAAACAGGGGAAGAAGAAAATAAAATATAAACATAACTTTATAATAAAAGACTTCTCAAAACTTATACATAGGTTTAAGGTCATAAGGGCCAAAATCTTCATAGACCAAAATCTCATGGCTAGAGGTAGAAGACCCCAAGATTAAAGAATCCAGTGGGCCCATATTGGCTTAACTAGCCAGATCTGGTTACCGAGTTATCCAAAAAAGGGGAAAAACATTTGAAAGACATGAATGAAATGCGCTCAGTGAGTTCAGGTACACGTGTGTTCTCGTGAGTATTCCATATGGGTAAAATAATCCTTATGTAATGGTTTGTCATACAAGAAAAGCTGTGTGCCTCTTGGCACTGGACTTATAGAAATATAAAGCTAGAATACAAGCGGGAGAAACTAGAACGCATCCCTCTAAACTAAACAGTGGAAGAAGAAAAAAAAATATAAACATAACTTTATAATAAAAGACTTCTCAAAACTTATACATATGTTTAAGGTCGTAAGGGCCAAAATCTTCATAGACCAAAATCTCATGGCTAGAGGTAGAAGACCCCAAGATTAAAGAATCCAGTGGGCCCATATTGGCTCAACTAGCCAGATCTGGTTACCGAGTTATCCAAAAAAGGGGGGAAAAACATTTGAAAGGCGTGAATGAAATGCGCTCAGTGAGTTCAGGTACACGTGTGTTCTCGTGAGTATTCCATATGGGTAAAACAATCCTTATGTAATGGTTTGTCATGCAAGAAAAGAAACCCTTTCATAAAATCTCTGGTATGCGAGTTATAAATTTTTTGAAGGGTTGGGGTGCAGCCAGAAAGTCTGAAAGAATCAAGACACATCGACGCTGCCACGACACCGGAGCTTTCAAAACTATGCATGTACCATAATAGGCTCAACGGACAGAGTTCAGAACTTTAAACGGAGTCATCGGACACAAGTTTTGGTATCTCGTAGTCAATACCAGCTGGAAATCCAAAGCACATTGGACGAATGTTCGATTTTATAAACCATCGCACACACCATTTACACACAAAACAGGTAACGAGCCCTGGGTTACCTACCATGTCGCCCTGTACTACCCTAGCGGTGAGTCCTCTTGACTCAACCTACTAGAAAGTAGTCCCACCGTAGAGCATGATACGGAGTCAAACGTAATACCGTCTTGGGCCTAACTCTCCCACAGTACTACTCCCCCTATCAACTGGATCCAGATCAAGAGCACACCTACCAAGCATGTCGTTCGGAAGAGGCCCTTGTACGGGGACTAACCACGTACACTACAATCTTCTCGACATGTTGATCAAAAATATATATACAAAGCTCCTTCGGCTGGACTAGGGTTTCACTTGATTTTTATAAAATCATAGGCCATCTCTCGGCCACACAAATCTTTTTCATGTATCGAAAATCTCTATCCGCCGGACAAAACCACAAAATCCGTAGACATGACAAATGTAACATGCATACAATTCACAATGTCTTTATAAAATATCATAAAAACATTTGAATTTCTCAGATATTTTCAAAATCATGTACAGAATGAAAATATGCGTAATGACCTTTGAATGTAACATTTAAACAGAACATATTACCAGATATAAAATAAGTTTCGTTAATTTGTTTTTAAAAAAAAATCATGATATATATTTCTCAAAATGAATTATTAAATACTTCAAAAAATTATAGTAATATATGAATAAAAGGATGGAGAAATATTCCTTAAAAAGAAACCGTAAATTTTCTCGAAATCATAGCATATGAATATTTTACTCATGGTAAAAATATTTCTTAGAAATCTTTTAACTCATGCTAAAGAAAACTCAAAATAATATAAAAATACTTTTAAGAATAATCTCAAAGTCATAAAAAATATTTTAATAATTTAAACATATCTCAAAGCCTTATAAGAATATTTAAAATATTTTAAATATTATTCTAAAAAGAAATAATAAATACTTTTAAAATAATTCCTCCAAATAATTTTAATGAAAATATATAAACAAAATTATAGTGAAAATATTTCTTAAGAAAAGTAAGAATTAAAATCATGATGATATAGAAATAATTTAAACAATGGAAGTATATTCTAAATAAAATATTAAATACTATAAGGATAATTTTAAAATAATAATATAAAATAGTCACAAAATATTATAATATTATATTTAAGATCTTCTCATAAGTTATTAACAAGATTATCTCTTAAAAGGAAATAATAAATATTTTAAATATAGAACATATTTGGCATAGCCCATAATATACACCGGTAAATATTTTGTAAATTTTGTCAAGATAGAATAATGGAGAAATATGCTTTCAAGAAAGTAATTAAATTTTGGGTAAACTAAAAAGGTTGGTGAACTCACATTGAGCCGCGAAACAAGTGAAACCTACAAATAATAGCATTACAAACTTAATCAAATATCACCATAAAAATATAAACATGGCCCCATGATGACACTAGGGTTCACCTAAACTTATTCTAAACCTAAAGGAACTCTAAAAATAACTTCAAAATAATGTCATTACAACTCCTAAAAAATCATGGGTCCCCAAAATAAATCCATAACTATTAAACTTTACTATTATTTATTTTAAAAAATATAACCTAATAATGAAAATAAATAATAACTCCCCATATAACTACATTTAACTTAAAAAAAAAAAACTTTTACCTTAGCGCGAGAGAGAGAGAGAGAGAGAGAGAGAGAGAGAGAGAGAGAGAGAGAGAGAGAGAGAGAGAGAGAGAACGAGAAAGAGAAGAGAGAAAGAGGAAAGAAAAGAGAAAAAATGGGGAGAGAGGAGAGAGAGCTGCCGAGAAGAGAGGGAGAAAATGGGAGAAGAGTAGAGAGAGAGAGAGAGAGAGAGAGAGAGAGAGAGAGAGAGAGAGAGAGAGAGAGATGAGAAATTAGATCATCTTGGCCTCCTCATCACCTCCTTATATAGCCATGTATGCAGGGCCTTGTCACATGTGGTCAAGACACATGGTACTTACATGCCATGTATCCACAAATCACCATCCCACTTGGCACCACTTAGTTCTCGAAATTGCACTAAAGTTCTTCAAATTTCTAGACTTTCTACGTTGCTCCCAAACTTTAAAAATGACTTAAAACCCATATTAAACTTAAAAATCCCAATCCCAACTTAAAGCATTAAACACTAATAATCCTAAAATATGCTCAAATAAGTTTTTCACAAAAAATTCTTCCTTCAATTTTTTAAAAATTACCAAATGACCCCAAAACTTTTATTCTTTTTAATACAATCCCAAAACTTTTGTTTAAATTCACCACAACTTATGTTAACTTTGAGGTGCTTATCGGATGTTACACTGGTTATAGGATACCCAAATGAACTCATATAGAAATGAGCCATACCCTTCTAGAAATCTCAAAAATTCTTCTTTCATTAAGATCACTTATTACTTTGAGGTCTTTGATTCCGTCATAATTGAGTTTTTCCAAAAACTGGTCTAGAAATTCAAGTTTGCTTCTGATGTCTTCATTTCAACAAATTTTGTAGCTCCATCTCTTGGACTTGAAACTTCCAAGTGTTCTTCCATGGCCATGGTCATATCAGTAAGGAATCTGTATAGGAAAACACAAGATCACAACTTTAAGAGGTTGTAGAAATTGAGCTCCCAATGATTGTTATTGAGAACTCTTGCTAGAAACTATATTCTAACTATTCATTGAACCTCAATCCAAGTTGGAATCAAGAGACCCAAGTGTTGACATTAGAAGAATCTACAATAAATTTAAACAAAGAACCTAGAAATCAAAGAAATCACAAGAATCTCAATCAATAATTCAACATCAAAGAACTCAACAAACACAAGATAATAATTTTTTTTTTTGAAAATTTTGAAATTGGCCAAAAACACTAAAAAGTTGACAATGAAAATGAAAGACAAATCATGGAATAATAATAAAAAATCAATTGGAGCTTATTTGATACCAAATGCTAAGCATTAAGTTAGGGGTTAAATATTGAGTAGAAGTTTCAGCTTAGAAAGACCCATTTGATCCCCCAAAAGACAAAATCAAGAACCACTCTTCAAGTCCTCAAGAACCCGTATGGAACTTGCCAAAGAAATTCAAGAAATGTAGCGAAAAAAGTCTTCTTCAATAAAGCAATTAAAACCCTAGGCCAACACAGAATCTAGAACCCTAGCCACATTCATCAAAGGCTTCATCAACAATATATATATATATGTATAAACCTAAGTAGCTAAGAAACTAGGACCCTTAAATGAGTTTAAAGAATGAAATTGATCCACTAGAATCCCTTGAGTAAGAACTCTAGATTGAGACACCACGAGCATGAATCACTCCCTTGATAAGACAAATAAGAGCCGGTTAGGAGATGGTTTCCCTCAAGCTCTCAAAAAGAAGAAGAGAGTATTTATACAAAAATAAACCCTAGATCATTAAGGCATCTAAGCTAGAGATTTTAGGGCTTAAATCCCCATCAAATACGCTTCAAAACATAATAAAAGAGTTTGGAAACAAAAGAAAACTGAGCTGGAAGCTTAAAACAATAATCTGGATTTTTTTTTCCAGAGAGGATCCAACCCCAGATCCCCTAAGGAACTAGTACCGAATGCGCTTGGCACTTGGTTACTGGGTGTTCTGCACTGCATTGGGGACTAGTTTCCCCAGGGAGCTCGCAGCAGATGTGCTATGCATGGGTGCCTTGCAATCTAATGTCAATCCCTCACCAATTTCATCTTTCTTGAATTTTGGCAATTTTCTTCAACTTTGAAGTTTCCCAACTTCATTTTTTGGTCCTCCAAATGTATGATCATGCAATGGAAACTCCTTTTGGCCTTGTTTTGAGCTCTCAAATGGTTGAGAAGCTTCCATTCTTTGGAGAAAAACTCAGCCATCATCTTGAAGCTCCTTCAGCTGTGCCCTTGTAATCAATCCTTTGTAAACAACATCGTTGGAGTCGTCTTGATTCTTATCACATCTTCCTCAGTATGGTCACTTATAACAACTTCTATCTTACTTTCGTTAATACTTAGTTTTCAATACTATGATCTTTGTTCATAGTTGTTTTTATACCTCTGAATGGTATTCGGTATGTGGGGTAAAGCTTATTTGTTTGTGCCCTCGTAACCAGTCGTTTGGGAACAACATCATTGGATTTGCCTTGATACTTATCACATCTTCTTCAGTATGGCCTCTTATAACAACTTCTACACATATTCTACTTTCTCTTGCTACTTAGTTTTCAATATTATGATCTTTATTCATAGTTTTTTTAATACGTTTGAAAGGCATCTGGTATCTAGGGGTATACAACTCTGACTAATCTAGACTTAACTTCGGAGCACCCATAAAGTTTGTCAGTTAATTGGGGCTTAAGAGCTAACCATGGGCATTTTACGAAGCAATGAGAAAGACTCAAACATTCAACATTCAAGACATGCATTCAGAGTGAGGAAGATTATGATCTTTATCCATAGTTTTTAAGTCAAGTTTTGACAACTTAATCTTCTTTGTAGAAACTTTTCGAAGACTTTGCGAACAATTTGATATAATCTTGTTGTTCCTCCTCGAACTCTTAGATTGTTTAGATATTATTTGATGATCTCGTTGTTTGTGAAATTCTTTCGTACACCTTTATTAGGTCGGGTTGATAAATATAGCTACTCTTTTAAATATATATACATAACGAATCATAGCCTCATAACTCGATTTTTCTTTCTCACTATAAATTTAATTCTTTCAACTCTTTTCTAATTAAAAAGTCCTATTTTTTTAAAACGAAATCTATAAAAAAAAATCGTTCAAAAGACAAATTAAAGAATGAATGACATGTTTTCCACCAAAAAGTTATAAAAGTTGATTCTGTTGCGAGAAATATATGTTTTCCACGTTTTGGTGTGTACTTGAAATTTAAAATTGATTTACAACTATTGTTACTAGTTAAATTAGATGATGTAAATGTACTTCTCCATTGAGTGGCCAGTTTAGGAACAGTAAGTTTATTAGGGTCCATATTGATATTTAGAAGAAATTATTAAAATATGGATTAACGACAATTTATAAATAAAGTAGTGGTACGTATATTTCTTCTCTGACGCCGAAACTGGCATGAATGCATTACTCTGAACTCCTCCACCAACTCCGGCAATGTATAAACCGCCAAACCCCTTCTCGGAGCCAAAAAATCCATGCGCACATACTCAAGACCGGCCTTGGCTCCCGCTCGACTCACCTGTCCAACATCCTCATAGATTTGTATGGCAAATTTGGCCAACACAGAAACGCCCAGAAGGTGTTTGACGAAATGTTCCAAAGAGATTTATTTTCCTGGGCATCAATTCTTACAGCCCACAACCAAGCGAACCTTTCCCACCAAACTCTCTCTCTTTTCACCAAAATGTCAGCTTTCGACGGTTTAAGACCTGACAATTTCATTTTTGCCAGTCTTGTCAAGGCTTGTGCTGGCTTGAGTTATGTGAAATTAGGCCGGCAAGTGCATGCGCAGTTTCTACTGTCAAATTTTTCGCATGATGATGTTGCTAAGTCATCTTTAGTTGATATGTATGCAAAATGTGGATTACCTGATCAGGCGCGGCTGGTTTTTGATACAATTGGCTCTAAGAATTTGGTTTCTTGGACTGCGTTGATATCAGGATATGCGCGGAGTGGTAGGAAATCTGAGGCTGTTGAGATGTTCAAAACGTTAAAGGATAAGAATTTGTATGCTTGGACTGCTTTGATATCAGGGTTGGTGCAAAGTAGCCATCTGGCAGCTGCATTTGAACTTTTTATTGAAATGAGAAGAGAAGGTGTTGGTATTCTGGACCCTTTTATTTTATCCAGCATTGCTGTTGCTGCTGCTAATGTAGCTGCATTGGAGCTCGGAAGGCAAGTGCATTGCTTGGTTTTCTTACTTGGTTATGATTCTAATTTGTTTGTTTGCAATGCACTTCTGGATATGTATGCTAAATGTAGTGATGTGTCAGCAGCCAAGAAGATTTTCGATAGCATGTGGAAGAGGGATGTGGTTTCCTGGACTTCTATTATAATGGGCATGGCACAGCATGGGCAAGCCAAGGAAGCATTATCCATTTACGATAACATGATCTTTGCTGGGATGAAGCCGAATGCGGTGACTTTTGTTGCACTACTATATGCTTGTAGTCATGTGGGGTTGCTGGACAAAGGTCATGACATTTTTAAATCAATGATAAACGAATATGGACTGAATCCTTCTCTGCAACACTATACATGCTTGTTGGATCTCTATGGTCGATCAGGAAACCTTGATGAGGCAGAAGATCTCTTTAACACAATGCCATTCAAGCCTGATGAGGCTGCATGGGCTTCTTTACTAAGCGCTTGCAAGCAGCATGGAAACACCAAAATGGGGATCAGGATTGCTGATAACCTTCTGAGCTTAGGACCAAAGGAGCCTTCGACTTGTATACTACTCTCTAATGCATATGCTGTCGCTGGCATGTGGGAAAATGTTTCTAAGGTGAGAAAGTTAATGGCAGATATGGAATCAAAGAAGGAACCTGGGTATAGTTGCATTGATCTAGGAAAAGAGAAGCTTGTGTTCTACGCTGGTGAGTCTATGCATCCAATGAGGGATGAAATTGCTACTCTGCTTAAGGAAATAGATGCAGATATGAGAAGAAGAGGTTATATGCCAGACACTAGTTGTGTTTTGCACGATATGGAGTATCAAGAGAAGGAAAGACAGCTTTTTTGGCATAGTGAGAGATTGGCTGTGGCCTATGGGCTGCTTAAGTCTGTTCCTGGAGCTGTGATACGCATTGTGAAGAATCTCCGTGTTTGTGGAGATTGTCATACTGTTCTGAAATCAATTAGCTTGATAAAAGGTCGTGAAATTGTTGTTCGTGATGCCAGCAGATTCCATCATTTCAATGGTGGTGTATGTTCATGTGGTGAGTTTTGGTAATGATGTAAGTTATCATGTTCTTTGTGGCATATTCTCATTGAATGCTCCAAAGGCTTCCATTTGGGCTTATATTTCCTTCGTTAAATTCCATAGAAGTCAACTGTTTATAAAATTATAACTTATCTCTTACTCAAGCAGTATCTATCTTCATTTTCTCAATGTGCAGATCAATTTGTTAGCATATTCTAAATAAAGAAGGGAAAAGAGTTTATAGTCAGATAAAAGTATCTTTCCATAATTTAATACTGAGAACTTATGTTGAATTTCAAATACAGCCAATAAAAACGGAAAGCAGACATTTAGACTTTTGTTGACCATAACTAATTATGGAATTTCTAATCAAGCAAATCTGGAGCTGGTTTAAGATTTCCTCATGATTCATTCTCTTTTTCATAGTAACTCCCTCTAAGCCTACGAAGTCCAAGTTTCTTGTACCAGGATCTTACTTTGGACATATCACTACATCTGTTTGGTGGTGTAGTTATTGTAACCAGAGGCCTTGATCTACTATTTATGGCTTGGGTTTATTTGGTTAACTGTGACTGCACTGGAGCATTGCATGATGAAATATTTTGGTCACTAGGCTTCTGATCAGCAGAAGATAGTGAAACAATCAGTGGTAGCGGTCATGGAAGTTTTTGGGCACTGGACTCTCTCTCTCTCTCTCTCTCTCTCTCTCTCTCTCTCTCTCTCTCTCTCTCTCTCTCTCTCTCTCTCTCTCTCTCTCTCTCTAAGCCTACGAAGTCCAAGTTTCTTGTACCAGGATCTTACTTTGGACATATCACTACATCTGTTTGGTGGTGTAGTTATTGTAACCAGAGGCCTTGATCTACTATTTATGGCTTGGGTTTATTTGGTTAACTGTGACTGCACTGGAGCATTGCATGATGAAATATTTTGGGCACTAGGCTTCTGATCAGCAGAAGATAGTGAAACAATCAGTGGTAGCGGTGGCACTGGACTCTCTCTCTCTCTCTCTCTGAAGTTTTTGGGCACTGGACTCTCTCTCTCTCTCTCTCTCCTCAGATCAATTGAATTAAAGAACAAGAACTCTAAGACTCAATAAATGAAAGGAATTAGAATGATCAATTGAATTCCATAGATTCATCAACCTAAGGCAATCAATTGTTCACTACTAAGGACATTAATCCTTAGCAAGCTAACTAAGCAAGGGTGAAGAACCCTAGAGACAGAATTATTTCTCAACAATTTCAGCAAAATTTATCAATAATTGTTTACAATGAGCCTATAAATGGGTATTTATAGGCTAAGGATTTAACCTAATTAATCTATTGATTATTGGCTTAAAATACACATTATGGCCTTGATTAAAAGCTGAAAATGAGTTCAAACAATAAAAATCTCTCCAAAAATAAAAAAAAAAAAATCATGTTTTCCTCCTAAGGCCTACTGGCGACAGTAGGGTAGAACCTACCGTTCGCGGTAGAGTGTGATCTTCAAGGCTTTGCCATCTAGAAGCCTACGAGCGATGGTAAGGCAGGCTACTGTCGGCAGTAGGGTGGTCCCCTTCAAGGGCTTAGCCATTTTCTCCTCCAATTTGTTCCCTTGATTGGTCATTGCTAATTGAACACATTAGAACAACTTGGAAGCCTTTTCTTGACATTCAAACCCTTCAAGTTTTCTCTTCAAAGCTTCCTCCATACAAGCAACCATGTCATTGTCTTCAAAATTCTTGAGTTTTCTTCTTTGAGCTCTAGTGATTGGTCTAAGTTTCAATTCCATAAGTGATTGTCGCATTCGGTTCCCATCATCCACCCCACCTTTAAAAAGATTCATCATCGAATCTTTACCTACATTAAAAGGAGACCAATCAGAAACATTAAAAGTGGTGCTAACATTATATTCACCTGAAATATCAATTCTATAGGCATTATTATTAAGACACTCAAGAACTTGAAAAGGTCCATTGCCACGAGCATCAAGCTTATTCTTGCGTTGAGAAGGAAAGCGTTCCTTCCGAAGATGAACCTAAACCCAATTACCGGGTTCAAACACTACATGTTTCCTTCCAACATTCCGTGTAGCCACCAACTTCTTATTTTGGGACTCAATAGCGTCATGCACCTTGGCATGTATAAACTTGACAAGCTCCACCTTTTGTTTTCCATCCAGACTGACAGCATGATCTACAGGCAAAGGAACCAAATCAAATGGAGTCAAAGGATTAAAACCATAGATAATCTCAAAAGGAGAAAATGAAGTGGTAGAATGTTTAACCTTATTGTAAGTAAACTCAATATGAGGAATGACTTCTTCCGATTGGCGCAAATTCTTCTTAAGGATAGCCCTAGGAAGTTGTCCAATAGTCCCATTGACCACCTTTGTTTGGCCATCTGTTAGTTCAATACCGCACCGATCAACTTTTCACTAAAGTAAGCCAGGGGTCTTTTGTCTTGCATCAATACTTCTCCAATGCCAACACCCGAGGCATCACATTCTATCTCAAACATCTTCTCAAAGTTAGGTAGTGCAAGTAGAGGTGCACTACTCAACCTCTCCTTTAGTAGTTTGAATTCTTCTCTTGACCCTCTCCCATTTGAAACCATTCCATCTTCTTTATAACATCCGTCAAAGGACTAGCAATAGTGCTAAAATCATTGATGAACCTCCTATAGAAACTCGCCAATCCATGAAAGCTCCTCACTTCGGATGCATTTTTTTTAGTATGCCATTCTTTCATTGCTTTTAGCTTTTTTTGATCCACTTGAAGGCCTTGAGAACTCACCACATAACCTAGGAAAGTCACTTTTTCCAAACAAAACTCACATTTTCCGTTGTTAGCATATAGTTTTTCACTTCTCAAAACGAATAAAACTTATTTAAGATGTTGCAAATGATCTTCATAAGTTTTGTTATAGATCAAAATATCATCAAAATAGACAGCAACAAATTTACCAATGAAATTTCTCAACATATTATGCATAAGTCTCATGAATGTACTAGG
Source organism: Catharanthus roseus (assembly GCA_028651295.1). NCBI lineage: Eukaryota > Viridiplantae > Streptophyta > Magnoliopsida > Gentianales > Apocynaceae > Catharanthus > Catharanthus roseus. Next base: position 9,563,270 of record JAPQWS010000102.1, read on the forward strand.
AGCATTAGTTAAACCAAAAGGCATGACTAACCATTCATAAAGATCAAAATTAGTTTGAAAGCCGTCGTCCACCCATTCCCTTCACTCATACTAGTTTGATGGTAACCCGATTTTAAATTAATCTTTGAAAATATTTGAGAACCATGCAATTCATCAATCCGATCATCTAATCTAGGAATAGGATACCTATACGTGATAGTTATGTTATTCATGATTCTACAATCTACACACATACAACATGTGCCGTCTTTCTTTGGAAATAATAAAACGGGAATGATGCAAGGGCTTAAGCTTTCTCTTACATAGCCTTTGGAGAGCAATTCCTCAACTTGTCTTCTTAGCTCTTTGGTCTCTTTGGGAGAATTTCTATAAGCCAGTCTATTTGGCAATACAGCTCCGAGTACCAAATCAATTTGATGCTCAATCCCTCTCAAGGGAGGAAGTTCACCGGGCATTTCATCGGGGAAGACATCCTTGAATTCTTCTATAACCTTTACTCTAGCATTGGACAAAGAAGAAAAGTTATCATTAGTAGAAACAAATGTTCCCTTTCAATAGAGAAGCAAAACCAACTCTTCTTTTTTAATGACTTCTACGATCTCGTTCTATTTTGCATAGAAGCATGTTTTCTCTCCCTTATAACTATCACTCTTTTTCTTGTCTCTTTTCGAATTTTCCTCTCTAGGTTTTTCCATACTCAATTCTTCTTCATCAATTCTTTTTTCCTCTTCAATACTCTTTTTCTTTTTCTCATTCTCTAGTCTCTCTTTTTCTATCATTTTTTTTTCTACAAAGACTTGACTAGGAGTCAAGGGATTCAACATGATCTTCTCTCCATCCTTTTCAAAAGTGAAGGTGTTCTTTATACCATCATGAATAGCCTTGCTATCATATTGTCAAGGACGTCCCAACAACAAATGTCCCGCTTGCATAGGAGCCACATCACAAAGAATCTCATCATTATATGACCCCTTAGCAATAGATACTGGCACTTGTTTGTTCACTTTCACTTCTCCACTCTATCATTCAACCAATGAAGCTTATAAGGCTTTGGATGCTTGAGAAGAGGTAAGTTCAACTTTTTAACAAGATAGGTACTAGCCACATTAGTGCAATTACTGTTAGTATATGCCCTAAAATCAATTGACTCACATTTATGATTTATGAAGCATGTATTTTTGAATTGTATTTTATGCTCTTGGTCATCAAGTATGTGACTTGATAGTAAAACCCTTATAGCTAATAAAATACTATTCTTATTTGTCCCTAGTTTATTACATCTTGTAAACTAGTGTGAAGTTGATTGATGGTCAAGTTTTACTGATCATGAATATGAGATATAAAATGAATTCATAAATACATATTGAGAATATTGTATTGGACATGACCCAAAGTGAAGAAGAAATATTGCATGGGTTTAAGTTATAAGTATTTCTTCTCAGTTTTATATTTGGTGTCCTTCGACCTAATGTTTCTAATGTTTCTTGCATGGGGAGAAAAATATGTTTTGACATAGTCAAACATCACTTTTAATTAGGTGATCATTATGATTATTGGTTGGCTTATTTTCTCGTCATGGCTTGAATATTGGAGATAGTGAAAGGGATTTGTCCCTCTCTTTTTAGAGAGAGATATCCATGGCCCCTTGATAAGGAAGATTGAAAATATGCATGGCCATGCTCAAATAAGTATTAATAAGGTGTTATTAATATTATTTGTTGGAACAGTTTGCCTGGTGATCAAGTAAATGGTTAATTAAGTTTTATAATGATGACTTGATCCATGTCTTATACTTAATTAGGATATCGTGTGACAAAAGGACTAAATATTAAATCTGATGCTAGGTTATTATTACATTTACTTAACTTGGGTAAGCATAATGTCTTGCTAAAGGCCGCTTATGTTTTGTGAATAAATGTCTAGGACACTTTTTCATTCGCTGCCAACGTTAAATGAACCTACAGGGTCACATGCATAGACGATCTTGTGAGCATAATGTACACGTTCAATGAATCTAGATTGTGTGCAGATTTGTTGAACGTATACAAAAGGGGAATCAGATTCCATATTATATCTTCTGGTAGGTTAATAAGTAATTAATTTTATTTAATAGAATAAATGAAATTAATTACTTAATATTACTCATCCAACCGTTGGATGATTATGAGAATAGACGGACGAGATTAAACTGTCATTAGATGACAGTTAGGGTTTTTATATTGACAGCTATAAAAGGTTATGTTAACCTTTTCTTGGTAGCCGTCCTTTATCTGATTAAAGAAAAACAAAACCTTAAACCCTAGAACGGCGATATAGTATCTAGCCTCCTCTCTCCGAAATACGACCGATTACCAGATAGTCAAGATCAGTTCTGAACAGTTTTCAGAACACAGAAGGGGCTAGCATCCCGATCGCTTGCATAGGAGTTCGTCGCGTGGATACCAGTAGAGGGAGAAGCGTACAAAGCAGCACCTCCACAACGAACAATCAAAACATTGAGGTAATTTCTATCCAATCATTTTTTCTAGTATGTGCAGATCCTGTTGGTGGATCTCCGTAGTTTAATTTTACTTTGTTTTTGCCTACGGTTTCCAACAATTAACATTATCAATAATAAGGTTAGCAATCTTACCTTCCACTAAGTATTTAGTGCGAAAGATGTTTTCTCTTCGAACGCTAGTCTCCTCCTCATGGACTTAGGTAGACAAAGCTGTAGTAGTCACCAAGCTCATACCCTCCTCATCGGCTTCAAAAGAAGCAATCTCTTGGTCTGCACTACTATCTTCTTTGTCAACAATACCCTCTTCGCAATCATCACTTCTCTTCTCAATCCAACCATATAAGTCTTCACTAAAAACCTAAGTTCTCATGGTAGGACAATTTATAGCAATATGCCCCACGCCAATGCACTTGAAGCACCTTGTTGGATTTATGATCAACCTTCCTCTCTCTTCCACCTTAGGCTTAGAATGATCTTTGAAAGCCACCTTAGGTGTATCATCTTTCTTTGGCCAACTCTTGTAGGTAGATGCTTGAGGTTTAGGTACCACACTTCTTGTAGAAGGAAGATTAGTTTTAGAGAAACCAATCCTCTTCCTTTGACTTTCAATCTTGATAGCCAAATGACAAATATCTTTATAAGTGGTGTAAGGGTACAACTCTAATTGATTAGCAATATCCCTATTGAGACGACTTAGAAATCTAGAAATTAAAGCATTCTTGTCCTTCTTCAAGCTCAATCTCAATGTGTACAACTCTATTTCCTTACTATATTCTTCCACACTTTTGTTGCCTTGCTTAAAAGTCATCAACTTGTAGGGAAGCTTCCTATAACAATATTCCTGTACAAATTTTTCTTTCATGAGAGTCTTCAACTCTGCCCAAGTTTCTACCAATTTCCTTCTATTTCTCAACCTTTAAGTGACAATCCTTTCCCACCAATAGAGTGCATAACCAGAAAATTCGGCAATGACTAATTTCACCTTGTCAATGTCACTATAACTTCTCACTATTAATAGGTTCTCTACTTGTCTTTCTCTATCAATGAACATATTTGGATCACTCTCACTCTTGATGCTAGGCACCTTTTACTTGATTTTTTCTAGAGCTTTATCCCCTTGTTGATTACCATAGTAGTCACCATGGTATGCTTGGTCAACATTAGGATTATCTCTATAATCTTCATACAAGTTATCTTCAGACCATGCTTCATGTCTTGGGAATTCTTCTTGTGGTCTATGGTATCTTCTTCCTCCTAGACTTCCTCTTCTTCCACCTCTAACTTGTGCTCTTCCATGGTATCCACCTTCATGAAATAGATCAGAATTCTGACCCGGCATGTCTTGTCATCCATAACTAGATACATTGTTAAAAGGTCTTTGATGGTGAAGTGAATTAAAACCACCAAGGTTATCTCTAACTCCTTGCTCCATTGTAACACTACTCTCACCTTTCTTAAGCTCTTCAATATCTCTAACAACACTTTGGAACTGTCTTGCAAATCCTTCAATTGAATTAGTATAAGACAAGCTATGCTCGGATTAATCAACACTTTCTCTATAGTCGCAATTCTGAAACACATTTCACAATTTAATAAAATTGAGCAATCAATTGGACTCTAAATTAAGAAAAACTTATTTCAATTGAATCCTATCTCAATGGAGAACATCTCTATCACAAATCAATAACAAATTCGCACATAATTCATCCTAATTTTCAATTGATTTCAGAACAATTTCTTTGTAATTTTTTTTTACTACTATGGCATGATGTTCATGTATTTTTTTCATAGATCATCAAGTACTTCTTCTTTTTCTTTGATTTTCAACGAATTTTAAACACTTAAAATATAAATTGACCTTCAATTGGAGGTTGCTCATATACCACTTTGATGTGGATCTTCAGTTGCATGTAGATTTGATTCAACACATTCCCAAGATCGCCTCCTTTGATGAAGAATATCTATTGAGGATTTTGTAGCTTGTACACTCCAATTGAAAACCTATGAGTATCTAAGCCTCAAAAACCCAATAAAGACTAAGCAAACTAACTAAGCAATGGTGAGGAACCCTAGAGACAAAGAGAATTCTCTCTTAACAATTTCAGCAAAATACATCAATAGTTGGTTACAATGAGCCTATAAATGGGTATTTATAGGCTAAGGACTTAACCTAGTTAGTACCTATAAAGCCTTTGATTAAAAGCTGGAAAATGAGTTCAAGTAATAAAATCCCGCATAAAAATTACAAAGCATGTTTTCCTCTTGAGTGCTATTGGCGACGATAGGGTAGAACCTACTGTCCATGGTAGGGTGTGATCTTCAAGGCTTTGCCATCCAGAAGCCTACCGGTGACAGTAAAGCAGGGCTACCGTTGGCAGTAGGATGGTTCCCTTCAAAGATTTAGCCATTTTCTCCTCCAATTTGTTCCCTTGATTGGTCCTTGCTAATTGAACACATTAAGAACAACTTGGAAGCCTTTTCTTAACCTTCAAACCCTTCAAGTTTGTTCTTCAAAGCTTCCTCCATGTAAGCAACCATGCCATTATCTTCAAAAGTGAGTTTTCTTCTCTGAGCTCTAGTGATTGGTCCAAGCTTCAATTCCATGGGTGATTGACTCATCCGGTTCACATAAAAACTTGATGAACCTTTTGTGTGCTTCTTTTCTCAAGAATTTGTGCTAGAGTAGGAAAGAGGAGAGTTCAATTTTCATCCACATGGCTGATGGAATGAGGGAGAGGGAGTTCTTTGTTGTTTGGATCACCTTCAATGAATTCTTGATAGGTTCCAACTCATAAGTGATCATAACCACCTCCTAGATTCTCCCTTTGACAACTAAGACCCCAAGGAATCAATTAGTCACACATGGTGGCTGCCACCCTAGGCTGAAACGACCTAGGGTTTCGGCCATGGACTTGTTCTTAGCCTTGGACTTTTTGGTCCAACTAAGAACAAGCCCGATCCTCTCTATTTGTTCCAGTTACCTATGGCTTCTTTTAATTAAAAAATTAATTAAAACCCAATAACCACCAACTCATTGTGTGCTAAAGCCTTTCGGCCTTTTTTATCATTAAATAGCTTGGCCAGTATACTTAATAAATAACCCCGGTCCTATTAATGAAATAACCTTTATTTCTTCTCTAGTCCTGTTATTCTTGCATTGTGATAATTAAGTCATCGAGCTTTCATGCGCTATTCGAAGGTAATAAAATACATTTGCCGTAGAATAATATTATTTATATTTAAAATATCGCCATTTAGCACCATATAGAGATACTGACAGGACAGTGTCTTACAGGTGTAATGACGAGAATACCCCTCTATGTAACACCCATAGTTGAATATAGGTTAATTTTACTAACTTTTTCTTCAATGACGTCTATCGTCCTTAAATGTCTAGTCCAACTATAAATGACTCCTTAGGATGTTTCTTGCTTATCTTAGGAAGTTGCCTTAAAACCAAAAATCCAAAGTCATTTCACAGCCTTCAATCTTATCGATTATCCCGAACAACCACAAGGGGGTGATTCCAGTAGAAGTGATTATATGAGTGGATCTTGAATAGCTAATTCCAACTAGCTAACATACAAGGATTTTTGACCTTATTGCTAGAAGTCTTATCTACAGAACATCTTAGCAGAAGAAAGTTAGCTTGTTAGACCTCCAACTCATACTCTAACCATAGAGTACTTATCCATGTTATAGCTGTGATATACTGAGTTTCTTTTCCTTTATAGTACTTTGTAGGAAACCTCGATCATAGGTCCAGTCCTATACTCTCCAAGCATACCTGTATAATAGTCATACGATAATCTAAGATACAACATCCATAAAGAAGATTATCATACAGTGACCTTTAATTGAATGGCTTGCCTAACTCTGTCGCCGACCAAGCACAATATTTCTTGTACTTTAAGTAACAACAATCCGCACCTTACTTTGAAGTACTACATAACACGTGGATTACCTACTTAAAGTACATGGACCTTATTTGTGTATGGAAAATAAATGTATCCATACAAACACGTAATCATAAAGATTATTTCATATAAATTCCATTAAGTATACAGTTTTACATCAAATATGTCTTTTTTAGCACAATTCCCAACAAACTCACTTGCACAATAAAGACTAATTGAGCCTTTAGTTCTCTAACCCTAAAGCATCAAAGTATTTCTTGAACACCTTCTTTGCTCAAGGCTTGGTAAATGACTGCCATATTTTTTTATAAAAATACCTTTTCCACCATTATCTAATTCTTGATGATCTCCTGAATCAGGTGGCTCTTCCTCTCGATATGCTTTCTATCTTGTGGTTCTATGCCTCGTGCGATGTGACATTGCTTTGGATTTGTTACGAAACATAACCATTGGTCTGTCCATATTAAGAATTACTCCAAGTTCCAAAAGAAACATTTAGAGAGACCGCCTCCTTGGACGCTTCAGACGCTGCTACACACTCTGATTTTATGGTAGAATTAGCAATACTCGCCTGCTTGATTCTTCTCCATTGGCTCTTTAAACTAGCATATAATCTCCAATACTTTTCCAGTATTTAAAAATAAGCTTTACATCTAACCAACAGTTTCCCCTTGATTTGACTAATATATGCTTACTATGCCAAAAGCAAAACATATATTTGACATTGTACAACGTATAGCATTAATGAGATTTTCTATCTCAATAGTGTATGGAATCATTCTCATTCTCTCTTTCACTTCTTGTGTCGAAAGACACATTTCTAGAGAAAGATAGACTACGCCTAAAGGGGAATGGAAGTTCTCTTACCCTGGTCCATGCTAAACTTTGACAAAAACTTGTCAATATATTTGACTTAGGAAAGAACTAATGTTCTTTGCTTTCTATTGCTAAAAATTTTTAACTTAGTATGTTCTTCTCCCATGTCCTTCATACTTAGTTGACAAGATACTCAAACTTTTATAGATGATAACATTCCTACTTCATTTCCGATCAGTAGGATATCGTCTTTATTAAATACCAATAAAGATATATTAGCTCCATCCAGTTCTTGTAGACACATGATTCATTCAAATCTTGGATGAAACCATAATCCTAATGCTTGCTTGCATTCACAAATGGACCCTTTAAGCCTACATACCAAGTGTTCCTTGCCTCTGGCAATAAACTCGTCTGGTTACTACATTTAGACATATCTTGACTAAGAATGCACTTAGGAAAAAATTCTTTGACATCCATCTGCCACATCTCGTAGTCATAAATAACACACTATGACAAAGTATCCTGAAGGATTTAAGCACATCTATAGTGCAAAAGTTTTCTCATAGTAGATATCTCATCTTTCTAAGTACAACTCTTTACATGAACCTAGCATTATAGGTTTTCACCTTTCCCATCTATACCTCTTTTCATCTTGTAAAACTTACTTGCATCTAATGGGTTTAATCTATTAGGTGCTGGGACAAGATTCCAAACTTGATTAAAGTCAAAAGACTCAATCACAGCTTTCTTGGCCCCCTTGCCATTTATCAGTATCAATATATAAAATAGCCTCATCATACCTTTGTGAGATCCTATTCTTGATAGTTAGAGACCAGGCGAAGGCCTTTCATTTTCATCCCTCATGAAATCTAGGAGTCCTCCCACTACGATGTTCTTCCACCACTTGCGGTGCTTGGACATTCATATTATTGATACTTCGATTGGGTTTAGAAGTCTGAGAGTTAGACTTTCTAATTTCCAAATCCACCTTCCTAGAATCATTAGGAGATCTTATTTAATCATCTTCAAAGTACCTGGCCTTAGTGCTAACAAACAGTTTCTGCTTTTTAGGATGATATAAATATACTCCTCTTTTAACCTTTGGATACGCAACATAGCACAATTATGATCTTGTAGGTGATGAAGTACTGGTTTTGTACCTGGGGTAGTCTTAGACTACATATATGGATATGACGCAGTATTTCCTCGAACCTTTATGCTTTATGGAATCTACTGGACATCATTCCCATTAGAGAAAATTCATACTGAGGCCACTTTGAAAATTTCAATTAGCATAAGGACCCATCTTGGATGAGTCTTTGAATCATAACTTAAGGTGCCATCAATACAAGTCATCTAGAACAACACTTTCTTTTTACTTTGTTTCGATTTGTGTTATTTATTTAGTTTGGGATAGGATGTATTACTTTCCATATTTACTGCGTTAGAAAAATGAGCTTTCCATTTCTACTGATATAAATATCAATATGGAAATTCAATCTCCATCCCTTATGAATTGGGAAATGGAGACCAATATTTTCCTTAAAAATAGGCACATATATAATATCCTCAAAAATAATTTTTCTCCATATTATAAAACAAAATCCCCCACTGAACAGGCCCACACATAAGCTTCTAGTATTAACCTGCAAACTACAATTCCTTTTACTAAGTATCTTTGTCTGTCTAAACTTGTATAAGGAGTTATGGACTGAACTGGTGTCTCTAGAATACAATATCTTTGTGTATGTGGATCCTACCAACATAACATTACTCAAGGAAGATAGCTCGGGATAGTCACGTTTCTTGTGACTTTTACATCACATTTGAGACACTTACCTTTGGGTGTAGTACTGGGTTGAAGAGCATCCATTTTGCTCTTACCATGGACATCTAACTCCATTTCTATAGTTGCTTCTTCTACTTGAACTTCTCGGTATAAACCTAAGTTTTAGAAGAGAAATCACTAGAGATAAGGGCCATAGAAATGAATCTGTTGGACCTAGGCATCTGTCTAAGACTCAAGTCAAGTTCATATCCAATGGCCATATGCCTAGTCCTCATGTTCAGAGTAGCATACCTTGAAACTAACACAGAGTAATTGGACTCTTTAGTAAGTGTGCTTCCATGTTTGCTTAACTTTATGCTCTTCTTAAGTAAATTTATACCCAATCTTTAAAAAGGGTTTGTCCAGACATACTTGTACTCAACGAATTTAAGTATTATATCCAAATTCCTTTTTAGTCCTTGTGACTTGAGCTTGGTAAGCTTGTTCTCAAAGAGAAATACTCTCAAAAGGCTAAAAGAACCTCCACTAGACATAAAATGTAAACTAAAATAGAATAAAATAGTTTGCAATAAAGCATTTAAACACACATATAACATTTCATAGAAATACTATTCTTTTTATATTATCCTGGACGGAAGATTACCCCTAACTTATAGTCCATAATATGGTAGTTTAGCATATTGATCTATGCAGTGACATAACAATATCTAAGGATCACATTTAAAGAGTAACAACAGAGCTCTTTTAGGAGGTTAATGCCCTCGAAGTTGAGTGTATAACCATTACTTGACCAAACACCTATAGCTCATTTGTCGAGGTACCTCCAACGTGTATTAGCCGATCCTAACACATGTCCACGGCTTTAGCCTAGAGTTTAACTTGTAATGTCTAAGGCTTAGAAAACCATCCTACACAGGGTCACTTCCAAGATGACACGAGAAAATTTGGGACTAGTTACTTCAACCACCAACGGAAGCCATAAGACTCTTGGAGTTCTTCTCCCACTTAATATTTTATTTATAAAAGGGTTTCGTCAAAATGTTCCATTTCTAAAACCTTTTAGAAACTTAGTAACTTAAAACAATTTTACTTTCCAAAGGATTAATCCTTTACAGAAAACTTGTTGTCTTTCTTTTAAAAAAGTTTCTTAAGGAAAACATTTGGACAAGTTCATCCGTATAAGATGAACTTCCTTGATGTAGACACATATATAATACAAAGAAGTAAAAACCAACAAAAGAAACATGTTACATTTTTTTCTTTCTTTTAAACCTATGTGACGAACAACAAAAATAGATAAAAGCACAGAGTAAACAAATATGTCCTTTTATCCGAAAGTGGCTTTCTAAATATACAATAGACATGTATAAAAGCAAGTAAAACCATCTCAAGTGATAAAACAAAAGCAATTAAAATTATCTACTACAAAAGTTTTAACTTCTTGGATCTTCACTTGAATTCTTGGCAATGCAAGTGCACGAACACTTCTATTTTGGCTCGACCATTAAAACAGCCCATGAACCCCTTAACCTTGTTTCGTTAGAAGCCCAAAATAGTGCCAAGAACACTGCCCAAAGATTGGTAACCTCGGCCCAAACCAGCCAATTAGTGCATTGCCAAAACTATCCACAATGCTAGTGGTCGGGCTGCTTGCATAACAGGGTGTCCGGCAGTCCGTTTGGGGTCTTTCCAAGCTCTGTTTTTCTCTATTCACTCAGTCCTCAATCTAGCTTTGATTTCCATCAACTCACCATCCAGAAAATTTGAAAAACAGTAGACCAAAGAGGAGAAAAAAGGAGGGCAAAAGATAAAAGGGAGGGAAACAAAGGAATCTTTATATATTTGGAGCATGCTTCAATTGGTTGCTGTCAAAAAATTGTGTAGCCGTTGGTTTTGCTTCTGTTGATCAGTTTTTCATCACATTAGCAACGTCCTTCCAATTATTCTCTTTTTATTCTGCATCAATCTCACAGGTTTCTAAGGCCTTCTGGAGTATTCTTGGAGCTCGTAAGAGTCTCCAATAAAAGAGAAAACAAAGAACTAGAAGAGAAGAGAAGAATTGTTAAAATTGTTTTTGAGAAAACTTGAAGAACCTTTTGTGTTCTTTTTTTCTAAAGAATTTTGGCCAGAATAGGAGACATGAAAGCTGCAATTTTTGTCCGTACAACTGATGGAATGAGGGAGAGGGAGGTCTTCATTGTTTGGATCAATTTCAATGAATGTTTGATAGGTTCAAACTCATAAGTGATCACAATCACCTCCTAGATTCTCTCTTTGGAAACTAAGACTCTGAGGAGTTAATTATCTCACATGGTAGCTGCCATCCTAGAATGAAATTACCTTGGGGTTTTGGCTATGGGCTTTTTCTGGGCCTTGGACTTTTCAAGCTAACTCAAAACAAGCCCGGTCCTCACAATTTGGTCTAGTAATCTTTGGGCTCTTTTAATTAAATTATTTCAGGCTGCTAAAATGACCAAAATACCCTTGCTATAGAATATCATTATTTCTCATTTTAAATACACACATCACTATATGGAGATATTGACCCCCAAAATAATAATGCCTAAATAGGTCTTTGCTCTACAGGTGTGATGACGAAAATACCCCTCTAAGTAATAGCCATCATTGAGTATAAGTTGAGTGTACTAACTCCTTCCTCAATGACGTCTATCATCATTAGATGTCTAGTCCAATAATCAATGACTCATCAGAATCTTTCTTGCTTATCTTAGGAAGGTATCCTAAAGTAAACATCCAGAGACATTTCCAAGGCCTGGATCTTATCTATTATCCTAGACAATCACAAGGAGATGATTCACATAGAAGTTATGATACGAGTTTGTCTTGACTAACGTACAACGTACAAGGATATAGACCTCATGTCACTTCTATAGTGCATCTAAGTAGGAGCTTAGCTTAGTAGACCATCAAGTCATGCTGTAACAATAGAGTACTCGTCCACGTTGTAGTTGTGATAGACTAAGTTTCTTCTCCTTTATAATACTTTCTAGAAAACCTTGATCATGGGTCTAGTTTATTATACTTGAAGCATACTTGTATAATAGTAAAGACAAGGCCAATCATTGATCTAAGGTACGATCATCCATAAACGAGGCTATCAAACAATAGCCTTTAATTCAATAGTATGCCCAACTTCATGACCAGCCAAGAACATATTACTTGTAGTTTAAGTAAAAACAATCCGCACATTACCGTGAAGTACTACCTAACACGTGGATTACCTACTTAAAATACGTGAACCTTATGTGTGTATAGTAAATAAATGCATCCAAAAAAACACATATAATATAAAGATTATTTCATATTAATTCCATTAAGTGTAGAGTTCTACATCAAATGGAAGTCTTTTGTGGCATAATTCCCAACAATTTACACACTGCTACTGCCAGAATTTGAACCTTCGCTCTTTGTATCAATTCTACAGTCCCAAAACCAATTGAGCTATGCCCATTCGGCTTCTGTATAATTTTCTAATTTTAAGGTTTTTCCTCTTTTTGAAGGTGGTTGAATGGTGGTTTGGGAGATTTTTTGGTCCTTTGGTTGATTAGCTGGTTGGGCTAGGGATTTACCTTTGCATATCATGTTTTTTATTTTGATTCGTAAATAGAGTTCTTTTTGTTGTGGTTGTTGCCTTGCGAGGGCGAATGATAAGGCTGGTGTTGGGTTGATTGGGGTCTTTCCTGCCTCGATCGTATGTGTTTTCTTGTGTCATTGTAGCTTGGGCTTTTTAGATAGCTTGTGTGGATCTTGTTTTTGGGGGGTTTTGCTTATGGCTTATGCCGTGGTGCTTTGCGGCACGTGGTATTCAAGGGCATGATAGGTAGATGGGTGAACCAATGAGGTAACTAGTCTTGGTCTCGGATGATAACCGTCCTCTGAAGAGGCCAGTTAGCTCGATGTGATGCCTTTCGAAAGTATTGCTTTCCCCCACAAGGTTTGAGTTTTCTATTAGATTCGCTGCCCTGGGCTGTTGGCTTTAAAGATGATGTTCTTCTGGTTGTGACAGTCACGAACTTGCCTTCTAAATCTTGATGTCTACAGGTAAGGTAATCCCTCCTGCATGCTCAATACACGGAATTTTACCCACGAGTTGCAAGGGGGTTATGCATTTTGAATAGTATTATTGTGGTGGCTAGGGATGTGTGGTGTACTTTGTTTTCTTGTATGCTAAATAGTTTCTTCTATATAGTTAAGTTGTAGTATATATTTGGCTCCAATGTGATAGAACTTAAGGAGATTTATAAGTACAACATCCCAAGAATATTATTTTGCAATCTTTAGTTTATGAGGTAAAATAAAAGTTGGGGAAATATTGTAACTCTTAAGTGAATAGCTCCAAACTTTAGTTTCAAACTAACTCTTGGGGAATAGCTAAAATTGTTTTGGTTTAAAGCTAACTCTTGAGTGAATAGCTCTCTTGGTGTATAGCTACGAAATTTGTTTCAAACTTAATGGTTGTGACTCATATTTTCCGAATAAACTTGCTAGTGAATATCTATAATATGTGACATTCTACAAAGTTTGAAATTATTAGTTTTTGAGCGTTCTTACACTCTTAAAGAATATCCGATCAATTGCAATATTTTACGTTTTTTTTGTATCCTAGAGACACTTTGCCATTCCAAACATGTTTTGCAAAATAGTGGGGGAAAATATTGTCTTAAGGACAATCTTAAGACACACCTAGAACGTATCACCATTGTTATCATTTTCCCATTGTGATTCTTACAAATTTCTTTAATAAAGTGTATCTTGGTTCTTGTTCTTTTATTTCGTATTGTTTCCGAACCTTCTGCAATTTATTTTGGTCTTAAGACAATATTTATCATGCATTCAACACAAGAGTTTTCCATGAAAATGATGAATCAAGGTTTTGTCAAAAGTTGGATCGTCTAGATGGATGATACACTAACTTAACTGTTGGAAGGACAAGTTGATGTTCTTTCTTAAAGCACTAAAAGTGACTTCCATTCTTAGCCTAACTTGAAGGAGATTCCACCACCAAAAGAAGGAGAGTCTGAGGAGATCAAGAGGAAAAGAGCCAAGCGTGAGGAGGACGATATGATTTGTCGTTGTCACATTTCTCACTAATCTTTTTTACTTAGTGTATAATCTTTTCACAAATGGTACTAGCCCAAGGGAGATTTTGCTAGTATATGCCCTAAGACCAATTGACTCACATTTATGATTTATGAAGCATGTATTTTTGAATTGTATTTTATGCATTTGGTCATCAAGTATGTGACTTGATAGTAAAACCCTTATGGCTAATAAAATACTATTCTTATTTGTCCTTAGTATATTACATCTTGTAAACTAGTGTGAAGTTGATTGATGGTCAAGTTTTACTGATCATGAATATGAGATATAAAATGAATTCATAAATACATATTGAGAATATTGTATTGGACATGACCCAAAGTGAAGAAGAAATATTGCATGGGTTTAAGTTATAAGTATTTCTTCTCAGTTTTATATTTGGTGTCCTTCGACCTAATGTTTCTAATGTTTCTTGCATGGGGAGAAAAATATGTTTTGACATAGTCAAACATCACTTTTAATTAGGTGATCATTATGATTATTTGTTGGCTTATTTTCTCGTCATGGCTTGAATATTGGAGATAGTGAAAGGGATTTGTCCCTCTCTTTTTAGAGAGAGATATCCATGGGCCCCTTGATAAGGAAGACTGGAAAATATGCATGGCCATGCTCAAATAAGTATTAATAAGGTGTTATTAATATTATTTGTTAGAACAGTCTGCCTGGTGATCAAGTAAATGGTTAATTAAGTTTTATAAGGATGACTTGATCCATGCCTTATACTTAATTAGGATATCATGTGACAAAAGGACTAAATATTAAATCTGATGCTAGGTTATTATTACATTTACTTAACTTGAGTAAGCATAATGTCTTGCTAGAGGCCGCTTATGTTTTGTGAATAAATGTCTAGGACATTTTTCATTCACTGTTAACGTTAAGTGAACCTACAGGGTCATACGCATAGACGATCTTGTGAGCATAATGTCCACGTTCAATGTATCTAGATTGTGTCCAGATTCGTTGAACGTATACAAAAGGGGAATCAGATTCCATATTGTATTTTCTGGTAGGTTAATAAGTAATTAATTTTATTTAATAGAATAAATGAAATTAATTACTTAATATTACTCATCCAACCGTTGGATGATTATAGGAATAGAAGGACGAGATTAAACTGTCATTAGATGACAGTTAGGGTTTTGATATTGACAGCTATAAAAGGTTATGTTAACCTTTTCTTGGTGGCCGTCCTTTATCTGAATAAAGAAAAACAAAACCCTAAACCCTAGAACGGCGATATAGTATCTCATCTCCTCTCTCCGAAATACTACCGATTACCAGATAGTCGAGATCGCTTTACGAACAGCTGGGAACACGAAGGGGCTAGCATCCCGATCGCTTGCAGAGGAGTTCGTCGCGTGGATACCAGTAGAGGGCGAAGCGTACAAAGCAGCGCCTCCACAACTAACAATCAAAACATTGAGGTAATTTCTATCCAATCGGTTTTTTCTAGTATGTGCAGATCCTGTTGGTGGATTTCCGTAGTTTTATTTTACTTTGTTTTTGCGTACGGATTCCAACAGTGGTATCAGAGCCACGTACATACTAGTTTTACTGATTTTATCTGTTACCGCTTTGATTACATATGTTGTTTTCAATCGGCCTTATAGTAAGGTTTCTGATTGGTGTAATAATCAGAGTAAATTGAATTATAGGATTTGCATATATCATATTCTGTTTTACTTATTAATGTGATTAATTAAACGATATGTTGTTACTGCCAAATTGTTTGGCGTACTGATCGTAATCTGTGCAATTTAATTGTTAAACTAATATGCGTAATCACATGATTTAATGTTTAACTCGTTAAACAAAATTTCCAGCGGCATGATTTTAGGGTTTATGACGGCAATAACTTATTCAATGAGTTAGAAAGAAAAAAATCGTTTTTTCTTTCAGGGCGCCGCCTCCCTGAGACTCCCCGCAAAGTGGCGCCGCCCTTGACCCCTTCCGCTAACGCGGCATGGGACCGCAGTTTTCTTAGGGGCTTCGCCCCGAAACCCCCTTGTTGTTTCTTTGCATGTTTCTTCCTATCTTTAGATGCATGGTGCATAGCATGGCCCTATACCTCTTGTGATTGATTGGCTTATTTTGTTAATGGGTTGTATGTTTTTAAATACGGCCTGCGTGTCGTTGTTTTCGTTGATGTAATATTATCAAGCTTTACTAGAATAGGTTAATTTTATTTCCTATTCCTTTGTATATTTTTCTGTCCTATGTAACAAGATTAGAAGGCTAAGACGTTGGAGGCAAGCTCATGGAGATGAAGACTTACCTAGATTGACCTTTGACTTCCATGAGGCTCGTGAAAGTCAATATAGGATTGGGGCCATGCTATGACACGTTTTATTTGACGTATATATATTATGCATGTGATGTTTAGTTTATTTCCTTTTATTTTTTATATATGTTTTGTGAAATAATATACAAATAAAAAAGGAAGAAGGTTTTTGAAACCACGTAAAAAAAAAAAAAAATTTAAGTCGTAAAATGTCTTCCATGATCATAAGCACTTCTCCATGCTTGGATCATCATTTTGTGTCATTGCCAAAGCAAGAGATAAATGGTTACCTAAGTAGGGGAAGATGGAAAATGGTGATTTCCATATGCTTGGAATGGTTTGGCTTAACTAGGCTATCAAAACGGTTTTGAGCCTAGGACATCATATGGGATTTTGCCGGTACATTTAGATGTAAATCCCATTAATATATTTTTCTCTAATTATGGGTGTTAAGACAAAGCTTACTTATGATTAGAATAAAAGAATTTTATACCCATGATTTATATCAAGTGTTGAATATTTCAGGGAAAATTTAATGCTTCATTTATTTAATTTTACTTTGCAAATTCTATGTAGATAATGGCCTCAAACAATTCAAACACATCGTTGTGATCTGTGCTTGAAAAGAATAAGCTTAGTGGGACTAACTTTCTTGATTGGGCACGAAATTTAAGGATTGTCCTTAAACAAGAAAAAAAGCTATATGTACTTGAGAACCCTATCCCTAATCAACCAGCTAATAATGCGCCCAGAGTCGAAAAATATGCTTATAGTAAGCACAAGGATGATTCTAACGATGTGACATGTCTCATGTTGGCTACGATGGAATCTGAGTTGCAAAAGCAATTCGAGGAAATTGAGGCTTATGAGATGATAAAACAGCTCAAGGAAATGTTCCAAGAGCAGGCACGTCAAGAGAGATATCTTACCACTAAGGCGTTGAATAGCTGCAAAATGACCCCTGGCACTTCAGTTAGTGCTCATGTCCTTAAGATGAAAGGGTATTTTGATCAGCTTGAAAAACTTAGAGCACCTGTAAGTCATGACTTGGCTACTGATATTATCTTGGCCTTTTTTACCTCTAACTATGATCAGTTTGTCATGAACTTCAATATGCATAATATGGAAAAGTCCATAAATAAATTGCACGGGATGCTCAAGCAGGCTGAACAAAACATTAGGAAGTCTACTCCTAATGTTCTGATGGTTCAGAAGGGGCAGTTCAAGAAGAACAAGGGAAAGGGAAAGGGAAAGGATATGGCCAAAAAGGGTAAAGGCAAGCAGAAGCCCAAGCCCAAGGTTAAACCACCAAAGGAAGGGACTTGCTTCCACTGGAATGAACCTGATCATTGGAAGAGGAATTGCAAGCTCCACTTGGAAGAAAAGAAGAAGCAAAAGGCCAGTGAGACTGCCGCTTCAGGTATTTTCGTTATAAAAATTAATATGTCTACTCCTACTTCATAGGTATTAGATACCGGATGTGGAGCTCACATTTGTGTAAATGTGCAGGGACTCAAAAGGAGTAGATCTTTGGCAAAGGGGAGAGGTGGACCTACGAGTTGCAAATGGAGCAAAAGTTGCTGCTGTAGCCGTAGGGACATTTGATTTACTTTTGCCTATTAGGCTTATAATTGAACTTAAAGATTGTTATTATGTTCCTGCTATGAGTAGGAACATCATTTCAGTTTCTTGTTTGGATATTGATGGTTTTGAGTTTAATACTAAGAATGGTAAAAGTTCTATTTATAAAAATGGTATTTTCTATGGGGATGCCTCTTTATGTAATGGACTTTACATTCTTAACCTACATGATTCCATTAATAAGCCCACCTATAACACAAATACAAAGAAATTTAAATCTAATGATTTAAATCAAACTTACTTCTGGCATTGTCGTTTGGGCCATATAAATGAGAAACGCATATCAAAACTCCATCAAGATGGACTTTTATCTTCATTCGACCTTGAGTCTTATGAAAAAATGTGATTCTTGTTTATTGGGAAAAATGACTAAAAAGTCCATTTACAGGGCAAAGTGAAAGGGCTACAGATTTATTGGAACTCATACATACTGATGTATGTGGGCCAATGAACACACAAGCCAGAGGAGGTTTTCAGTATTTCATTACATTCACAGATGATTTCAGTATATATGGTTATGTCTATCTAATGAAACATAAATCTGATTCCTTTCAAAAGTTTAAGGAATTTCAAAATAAAGTACAGAATCAACTTGGAAGGAGTAGCAAATTACTTCGATCAGATCGAGGTGGTGAATACTTAGGCCAAGAGTTTGACGAACATCTAAAAAATTGTGGGATATTATCACAATTAACTCCACCAAGAACACCACAATGGAATGGTGTGTTTGAACGCAGAAATCGAACTCTATTGGATATGGTTCGATCTATGATGAGTCAAACAGATCTTCCAATTTCTTTTTGGGGTTATGCTCTAGAAACTGCTGCATTCATATTAAATAGAGTTCCATCTAAAGCTGTTCAGAAGACACCATATGAGATATGGACCGGAAAACAACCTAGTTTAGCATTTCTCAAAATTTGGGGATGTGATGCTTATGTGAAGCGATCATTATCTAAAAAACTAGCACCCAAATATGATAAGTGGCTGTTTGTGGGATATCCTAAGGAAACTAAAGGATACTACTTTTATCTTCCATCTGAAAACAAAGTGTTTGTTGTTCGGAACGGAATTTTCCTTGAAAGGGAATTCGTTTCCAAAAGAGTCAGTGGGAGTAGAATCCATCTTGAAGAAGCTCAAGGACAGCAGACCATTTCTGAACCGAGTATGGATACTCAGTTGGACTCACGTATTCATACTGTGCCTGAACTTTTGACACAAGGGCCAAGAAGGTCTAGTAGGATTTCTCAGATACCACAGAGATATGGATTTCTTGTGACTGAGGATCACAATATTGATCTTATTGTTCAAGGTGAACCTAATTCCTACCAAGATGTTATTCGTAGTCCTGAATCTAGCAAATGGCTAGAGGCTATGAAATCAGAAATGCAATCCATGCATGATAATTAAGTTTGGACTTTGATTGATCCACCTAAAGGTAGCAAGACCATAGGGTGAAAATGGGTTTTCAAAAAGAAAACTGACATGGATGGCAATGTGCACACTTACAAAGCTCGATTGGTAGCAAAAGGGTATAGACAAACTCATGGTATAGACTATGATGAAACCTTTTCTCCAGTTGTAATGCTTAAGTCAATTAGAATTCTACTTGCCATTGCAGCATATTATGATTATGAAATATGGCAAATGGATGTTAAAACTGCTTTTCTTAATGGAAATCTACTGGAGGATGTGTATATGACACAACCTGAAGGTTTTATTCATCCTTCGAATTCTAGTAAAGTGTGTAAACTTCAAAGATCCATTTATGGCTTGAAGCAAGCATCTCGAAGTTGGAATCTTCATTTTGATGAAGCAATTAAAGAATTCAATTTCATCAAGAATGAGGATGAACCTTGTGTCTACAAAAGGGTTACAAAAAATGCAGTAGTCTTCTTAGTACTCTATGTCGATGACATCTTGTTAATTGGGAATGATATCCCCACTTTGCAAAGTGTAAAAACTTGGTTGGAGAAGTGTTTTTCAATGAAAGATTCAGGCGAAGCGGCCTATATTCTAGGCATTAGAATCTATCGAGATAGATCTAAAAAGCTTATTGGCCTAAGTCAGAGTGGATATATTGACAAGGTACTGAAAAGGTTCAGTATGCAAGATTCTAAGAGAGGATTCTTGCCAATGTCACATGGCGTTAAACTCAATAAGTCTCAAAGTCCTACCACAAGGGAGGATACAGAACGCATGAGTAAGATTCCTTACGTTTCCACAATTGGATCTATCATGTATGCCATGTTATGCACTCGTCCAGATGTCTCGTATGCATTAAGCATGACTAGTAGATTTCAGCCAAATCCTGGTGAACCGCATTGGACTGCAGTAAAAAACATTCTCAAGTACTTAAGAAGGACTAAAGAGATGTTTTTGATCTACGGAGGTCAGGACGGAGAGCTTATTGTAAATGGTTAGACAGATGCTAGCTTTCAGACTGATGTAGATGATTTTAGATCGCAATCTAGATTTGTGTTTTGTTTGAATGGAGGTGTTGTGAGCTGGAAGAGTTCAAAGCAAGCTACCGTGGGCGATTCTACTACAGAGGCTGAGTATGTGGCTGCTTCTGATGCAGCCAAGGAGGCAGTTTGGATCAGAAAGTTCATCACAGAACTAGGTGTAATTCCTAGCATTGTGAACCCAGTGGACCTATATTGTGATAATACACGAGCCATTGCACAAGGTAAGGAACCTAGATCTCATCAACGATCCAAACATATTCTCAGGCGGTTCCATCTCATTCGAGAAATTATTGAGCGTGGAGATGTTAAAATTTGCAAAGTAGACACCAATGACAATGTCGCAGATCCATTGACTAGGCCACTCCCACAACTTAAGCATGAGAGTCATACTAGGTCAATGGGTTTGAGAGTCATGTCAAATTGGTGGTAGGGCAAGTGGGAGATTGTTAGTATATGCCCTAAGACCAATTGACTCACATTTATGATTTATGAAGCATGTATTTTTGAATTGTATTTTATGCATTTGGTCATCAAGTATGTGACTTGATAGTAAAACCCTTATGGCTAATAAAATACTATTCTTATTTGTCCTTAGTATATTACATCTTGTAAACTAGTGTGAAGTTGATTGATGGTCAAGTTTTACTGATCATGAATATGAGATATAAAATGAATTCATAAATACATATTGAGAATATTGTATTGGACATGACCCAAAGTGAAGAAGAAATATTGCATGGGTTTAAGTTATAAGTATTTCTTCTCAGTTTTATATTTGGTGTCCTTCGACCTAATGTTTCTAATGTTTCTTGCATGGGGAGAAAAATATGTTTTGACATAGTCAAACATCACTTTTAATTAGGTGATCATTATGATTATTGGATGGCTTATTTTCTCGTCATGGCTTGAATATTGGAGATAGTGAAAGGGATTTGTCCCTCTCTTTTTAGAGAGAGATATTCATGGGCCCCTTGATAAGGAAGACTGGAAAATATGCATGGCCATGCTCAAATAAGTACTAATAAGGTGTTATTAATATTATTTGTTGGAACAGTCTGCCTGGTGATCAAGTAAATGGTTAATTAAGTTTTATAAGGATGACTTGATCCATGCCTTATACTTAATTAGGATATCGTGTGACAAAAGGACTAAATATTAAATCTGATGCTAGGTTATTATTACATTTACTTAACTTGGGTAAGCATAATATCTTGCTAGAGGCCGCTTATGTTTTTTGAATAAATGTCTAGGACATTTTTCATTCACTGCTAACGTTAAGTGAACCTACAGGGTCACACGCATAGACGATCTTGTGAGCATAATGTCCACGTTCAATGTATCTAGATTGTGTCCAGATTCGTTGAACGTATACAAAAGGGGAATCAGATTCCATATTGTATTTTCTACGGTAGGTTAATAAGTAATTAATTTTATTTAATAGAATAAATGAAATTAATTACTTAATATTACTCATCCAACCGTTGGATGATTATAGGAATAGACGGACGAGATTAAACTGTCATTAGATGATAGTTAGGGTTTTGATATTGACAGCTATAAAAGGTTTCTTTATCTGAATAAAGAAAAACAAAACCCTAAACCCTAGGACGGCGATATAGTATCTCGTCTCCTCTCTCCGAAATACGACTGATTACCAGATAGTCAGGATCAGTTCTGAACAGTTTTCAGAACACAGAAGGGGCTAGAATCCCGATCGCTTGCAGAGGAGTTCGTCGCGTGGATACCAGTAGAGGGCGAAGCGTACAAAGCAGCGCCTCCACAACGAACAATCATAACATTGAGGTAATTTCTATCCAATCGGTTTTTCTAGTATGTGCAGATCCTGTTGGTGGATTTCCGTAGTTTTATTTTACTTTGTTTTTGCCTACGGATTCCAAGAGATTTAGACTATAATTGAGCGAGAATATGCCGCACAAAAGCAAAGCTCACATAAGTTTTTAAAAAGTATTTTGAATTTAAGTTACTAGATAAGTTACCTCTTATGGATCAAATTCATAGCCTTGAAGTTATAGTGTCAAAAGTGAAAGACATTGGTGTTGAAATCTCGGAGTCATTGCAAGTTGGGGCGGTTATTACCAAATTACTTGAAACTTTGAATGACTATCAAAAGAAGCTGTTACATACTTCCAAGAATTTGACAACATCTAGTGTTTTGAAGTGTTTAAGAATTGAAAAAGGTGCTAATAGTCTTTAAAAGATGGAAATTATAGGGCAACCAAAAGTGAATGTTGTGGCTGAAAAAAAAAACTAGTTGAAATAAGAGGAAAAAACTCGACAATTCTAATCACAAGAAGAAAAACAGTAATGTTACAATGGTACTAAAAATGGCCATTATAAGGATGATTATAGAACTAACAAGAAGCAAAAGGGAAAAATCCGAAGTGTAAATCTTGTTGAAGATTGTGCATAAGTTATGGTGGTTTTATCGCTTAGAATTGTGAATCAGTAGAACATGGCTACACCACTTTCTTTAAAGACTGCTGGTATGATTCTGGAGCTGATATAAATGTGTGCCACAATGATCAATTCACGAATTATGTTGTTCTTGAAGGATATGAAATAGTAATGGCTACTGGTGTAAGTGCTAAAGTTCATGGCAAAACAGAAGTGCACTTGAAATTCACTTCGT
Organism: Catharanthus roseus; assembly: GCA_028651295.1. Classification (NCBI taxonomy): domain Eukaryota; kingdom Viridiplantae; phylum Streptophyta; class Magnoliopsida; order Gentianales; family Apocynaceae; genus Catharanthus; species Catharanthus roseus. The sequence goes on from JAPQWS010000102.1 coordinate 9,586,459, forward strand.
ACAAGAAACTAGCTCTTACTAATGTACTTCATGTTCCTAGTGTTGTTAAAAATCTTGTATCCATCGATATCCTTAATAAAAAAAAGATTTGAAAGCTTTCCCAGAATCGGATAATGCATGTAATCTTGTCAAAGAAGGGAATTTTCGTAGGGAAGGGTTATTCTTGAAATAACATTTTCAAGTTAAGTATCAATAAGATGAATTATTTTTCTATTTATTCAATTGAATCTTCATATTTTCTTTGGCATGGTATATTAGGACATGTCATAAAGAGATTTCTTATATGTCTAAAAATAGCTTGATTAACTTAAGTGACCTAGAAAATAAGAGATATGAAACTTCTGTACAAGCGAACATAACAAAATTAACCTTTTTCTGAAGTTGAAAGAAATACATCGTTGCTTGAATTAGTGCATTCGGATGCATGTGAACTTAAAGGTTTTTTAACTAGGGAGGTAACAAATACTTTGTTACTTTTATAGATGATTGCTCAAGATTTGTCCATATTTATCTAATGAAAAACAAAAAGGATGAAGTATTTGATATGTTTAAAGCATATAAGTCCTTAGTTGAAAATCAATTAAGTTGGAAAATTAAGATTTCGAGAAGTGATAGAGGAGGTGAGTACTTTTCAAGTGAATTCTCAAAATTTTGTGAAGAAAATGGCATTATACATCAAACTAGGGGGAACCTTACACACTCCACAACAAAATGGCCTATTTGAAAGAAAAAATAGAATATTGCAAGATATAGTGAATACAATGTTGTTAAGTTCTGGCTCACGAAAAACTGTATGGGGTGAGCCTTAATTTTTTGTTGCATGTCACGTTTCATAATAGAATTCCTTCTATAAAACTAAAGTTTCACCTTATGAAATTTGGAAAGGTATAAAAACCGAACTTGAATTACATTAAGGTTTGGGGTTTGTGGCGTATTCTCGGATAATAAAAGAATAAAGTTGGGACCTAAAGCACTTAAAGGTGTGTTTGTAGGCTATGCTGAAATTTCTATGGCTTATAGGCTACTAGATGTTGGTTCCAATGTAATAGTGGAATCAAGAGAAGTGAAATTCTTTGAGAATTTGTTTCTTAAAGTTTTCTAAAGTAAGTAGCGATTTAGTTTTTAATCTAATTCTTTATAAGATGTGGTAATTCCTGGTATTTCCTCAAGTAAACTGAAAAGAAAATTACTCTTTTATTAAACTAAGGAGAAGAAAAAGGCAAAGAAAAAGAATAATTGGCTTCAGATTTCATATCTTCACAGGCTATTGTCTTCCTTGTTGAAGGAAATAGGGATTCCTTACTTAGCAAAATTATTATATTTCTTAGTGTAGAGAAAGATCTAAAGACCTATAAAGAAAGTATGAATTCTAGAGATGGTGCATTTTGGAAGGAAGCTATCAATGATGAATTGGACTCAATGTTATCTAATAATACTTGGGTCTTAGTAGACTTCCCTTAAGATTCTAAGCCTATTGGTTGTAAATGGGTATTTTGACGGAAATATGATAGAGATAGAACTATAATACTTACAGGGCAAGACAAGTAGCAAAAGGTTTAAGGAAAGAAGAAGGAATCGACTATTTTAATACATATGCACCGGTGGCTAGGATTCATTCGCTTAGAGTTATCTTGGCTTTAGCTTTTATTTGTGATTTACTGTACATCAAATGGATGTTAAGATGATATTTTTAAATGGTGATTTAGACAAGGAGACCAGAAGGCTTTATGCTACCGGGAAATGAAAACAAGGAGTTTAAACTAGTAAAGTCATTATATGGACTAAGACAAGCCCCTAAACAATGGCAAAAGATATTTGAATATGTTTTTATTTACCCATGGCTTTAGGTTTAATCATGACGATAAGTGCATATATACTGAAGTGTGTCATGAATACACTGTGATTATTTGCTTGTATGTTGATGATATGCTCATTGTAAGTACCACTATGAAAGTTGAGGTAGAAACTGAAAGTATCTTTCTTCTAAGCTAAATATGAAAGACCTTGGTAAAGTAAATACTATTTTAGGGATAAATGCTAGGATGCATAGTGGGGGGTTTTGTGCTTTCTCAATCACATTATGTTGGTAAGACAGTAAATAATTATCAACATTTGAATGTGAAAGTAACTACTACTCTTTTTTATCCCAGTTCTAAGCGTTATGATAACGAAGGCAGTCAAATTGCACAAAAAGAGTCTTCTAGTATAGTTGGAAGCCTTACACGTATGCAATAACTTGTACAAGGCCTGATATTTCTTATGTGGTTTGTAGACTTGGTAGATATACCGAGTTCCCAAGTAGAAAATATTTGAAAGTGATAGATTAATATTTTTACTAGTTTTTAGGCTTAATTTGATATTTATTTTAATTAAATTCTAGGGAAAATTGAGTTTAATTAGAATAAATAATTTCCTTTATACTTTATTTGATTTGTAGCCAAATTGAAGACGAAGTAAACTTAGAGGGTTAAAGTGTAAATAGTGAAAAGAAAATTGAAAGCAGCTACTCTAGTTTTTTATTTTATTTTTTTTCTTTTTAGAAATTGTTTATCTTAGTAATTTTAGAGTTATAGTTTTAAGTAACTTCCTTTTCCGTTTTTAGTTTTGATTTGAATTTTTGTTTTTAGTAATTTCATAATCCTTTTTGGGGGTTTTGATTTGTAACATCTAAAAGTAGAGGAGTTTAGACTTTAGTTTAGATCATCTCTCTTATTATTGAAGACTCAGAAGACGGATTCGGGAGTGACTTTCCAGTGTTCTTCTAAACCTTCTTTTTTTTTATTTGTTTATTATGAGTAACTAAATCTTTTGTGACTAAGGCCTTCTTTGAAGGTCGAAACTTTGATAAATATGGTTGTTTTTATTTAATGAAAGATTTTACCTTTTATCTTGTTCTTGGTTAGTTATTATTATTTGTTCTTAATAATTGCGATTTTCTGGCCAATTATTACATGTTCATAAATTGTTTTAAGTGACCGAAAGGTACTAGATTTAATTGGAGCAAGGTAATAAATACATATGGAAAAATTTACTAGAAATAGATTCGATTTCTTTGTGCGATTTATAATAAGCGGGAAATGAAAGTTAGGGAAGATCCACAGAGGTGTATGCGGTCTTGTTTCTTAAAATTACGTAGAGATACGATTGGTTTATTAGCAAGGCTAGGAGCTTTATTGCACGAGAGTGAGTCTAGCTTATTCACGGGAATTCCACCGTTTAACCAAATCAAGAATTAATCAAGAATAAATCAACAATAGGAATAAAAGGAGTAGACTGGATTAGGGGTGCCTTAGTCCATTTTTTTTATAAACTTTTCTTAAACTAGTTTTCCTTTATTTTTAATTTTTATTATTAATTTTCATTAGTTTTTAATTATTAGATAGAAACAAATCCCTATTATTTATTTTTTGTTTAAGTCTGGTTAGAAGTAGACGAGTTTAACAGTTAGAAAGCAATTCGTGTGGAACAACCTTTATTCATCATTATATTACTTGTCTAACATTTGTATACTTGCAAATTCAACATCAAGTTTTTGGCATCGTTGCCGGGATTGTTTTTATCTAGTATGGAATTTTAATACTAAACATGAGTTTAAACTGTTGTATTTATTTTCTTTTCATTAAAAAAAATAATTTTTTTCATTAATATTTTTTCAAGTGTTTTTATATTCTTTATTTTTTTTAAAAAAAATTTAAAAACAATTAATTTTTTTTTTGTTTTTTTATTTGTTTCATGCATACGAAAAGTTTTGCTAATAAAGACACCTTAGAGTTTATATCTGAAATTGATGCTTTTGCTCGTTCTCACAGGAAACGCAAAAACAAAGTCATCTAAGAGGTGACTAACTCATCCGAAGAAGAGTATTTCTCTGAATCTAAGAGGGAGAGTCCTAATATGGCAAACCCAATGACTTTAAAGGATTATACCAAGCCAAATATGTAGGGGTTCAATCAAAAAATAAACTGTCTAGCAATCACGATTACAACTTTTAAGATTGAACTGGCATACGTACAGACTGTTCTAAACAATCCTTTCTTTGGGAAGCCACACGACGATTCACAAGCTCTCATTGAGGATATTTTTACAATTTGTGATACTTTTCAAATCAATGGAGTCTGTGAAGAAGAAAAAAGGCTAGAACTTCTCCCTTTCTCTTTAACGGATAACGCTTGAGGATGGCTAAATTCTCTCCCTTCTAATTCTATTGATTCTGGGCTAAATTGCAAGAAGACTTTTTAAATAAATTCTTTCCTCCGATTAAGACTATCCAAATGCGATCTAAAATTTATAATTTTGTGCAGGAACCCATGGAGTTATTACATGATGCTTGGAAACGTTTTAAGGAATATCTTAGAATGTGTCCACATCATGGGATGCAACTAGGAATGCAAACGAACATTCTATAATGGATGTACTTTGGAGGTTAGATCAGGATTAGATGCTGTGGGTGGGGGAGCTTATATCCAATTTGGAGGAAGATGCTTGGAATCTAATAGAAAATATGACGCTCAATAGTTCTCAATGATATAGTCCAAGAGATCCTCTTACCAAGAAAGTAGTAAGTTTGATGGCGGCAAATCGCAATAGAGGAGATATAATGGCACAATTTGAAGCTCTTCATCGAAGACTTGATGCATTACAAGTAGCTGCCATAAATTACCAAATGCGACTCTATTATGGACCACCCTACAAGCCAATGTGGACAAGGTAATATCGTAAATTCCAATTTTGAAACTAATAATGTTAAGTTTGTTAGATAGAATAACAGAAGAAATTACCTATATGCTCCTACCTATAATCCTGGGTGGAGAATTAATCCTAATTCTGGATGGAGACAACAATCTAATCCAGATGCAACCTCCACCACTACCTCCACAAGAGAAGAGGAATAATTTTGAAGGATTAATGCTTCAATTCATGGAAAAAAAAAAAAAACCACTGCCTCTTTGGAAAACCAAGAAAAACTCTTCAAAGCCATAGAGGTGGAAAGCAAAATATGTAGGCTGCCATAAGGAATCTTGAGGTACAAGTAGGGCAACTATCATATGCCATGCTTAATAAATCTCCAAGAGTCTTGCCAAGCAATAGGAACGGAATCTTAGAGAACTTAAGACAATAACATTAAGGAGTGGTAAAATATTGGAAAAAGAGGAAGAAACTCCAAAGTTAGATTCAGAGGAAACTAAGGTGGAAAATAATAAGGAGGTTTAGAAACAAATAGACACAAAAAAATTTGCAGAAGGAAAAGGTAAGAAAGGTAAGTTTGAACACAATAAGGATAATATTGATACTAATTCATTTTCTTTTCCCAAATACGGACTAAAACGACAAATTATGGATTCACACTTTAAAAAATTCCTTGAAGTTTTCAAGAAATTAGAAATTAACATTCCTTTTGTAGAAGCGCTAACGCAGATGCCAACTAATGAAAAATACCTGAAGCATTGGCAAGCAAAAAAAAGCTAAATGAATTCGAACAAATTTATTTGAATGAAGAGTGTTCACCGATTCTGCAGAAAAAATTGCCACCTAATAGTAAAGATCCAGGGAGTTTTCAAATCCCTTGTTATATTGGTGATATTTTTTTAGGAATGTTTTATGTGATTTGGGGGCTGGTATTATTCTTATGCCTTTTTTGGTTTGTCAAAAATTGGGTTCAACTGACATTAAAAACACTTCTATGTCCCTACAAATGGTTGATAGATCAATTAAGTATCCTAGAGGCATCGTAAAACATATTATTGTTAAAGTTAATAAGCTCTCTTTTCCGTGGATTTTTTGATTTTGGACATGAATGATGATTCTGATATGCTACTATTTTTGGGGGTAGACCTTTTCTAAATACTGGTAGAACTTTAATTGATGTTCAAAAAGGAGAAATAATTTTAAAGGCTGGGATGAACATATTACATTCACTACTAGATAATACCCCTATGGTGACGCAGAAAAACGTCACCATACTCCCTTTATAATGATGCTATGCCTCTTGCGACGCTTCCGAACAATGTGGCTTAAAGTTTAGTAGCAATAGACCCAATAACGCTTCAAAGCGTCATTAGGCCCCGTGTATATGTACACTTTAAATGTTATTAAACACATATTATGCCCATGTTTTATAGAGTAACAAAAGACATTAAAATGGTAAAAATTTTAAAATTCTTCAAAATTATATTGCACTTAAAAGCGTCACGATTGTTATATGATGATGCTATAAAAGCCTCATTATATATTATTAATGTTCATGTATAGAAGCTTCACTAAAGAATACATATTACTACGTTTTTCAGCTCAACAATAACCTATTTATTAATACGCTATTTTGTGTCACAAATGCTTAATTGACTAACATATTACTGCATCTTTTTAAATGTTATATTAAGTTTCTTTTTTTTGAAAAATATAGAATACTGATTACATATTTATATACTAGTTGAACTGAATATAAAATGAGACACTTGAACTGAAATATAAATTAATACTCTTAGAATTAATATCAAAATATTACAATATACAAATCTAAATAACAAATCCAAAAAATAAACAACCATATCCATATAACTTCAAGTCTTCAAAACACTACATAAACAATAACAAAATCCAAAAAATTACTACATAAACAAAAAAAGGAAATTGTTCAAACTATCAAACCAAAAATCTCCACATGTTTCAATTTTTGAAAACTCTTCATAAACAAAAAGCAAAGTGTCCAACCATAGAACTTGACTCTTCAACTATAACCTTTCATGAACAGCCACAAAAAAATCAGGTATTGCTCCCCATGTGTATCTTCAATCAAAACCTTCCAATTCAAGCTCCATTTATAGAATGGCATGAAAGTTACGGAATGGAATTTCAGATTAGTTATAAAATTACTATCTAATTCTTGCTTTTGGTAATTTCTGGTAAAAGATTCCACAAATCACTTATTGCCATTACATATTTATATAACTCATTTCTATTCAATACTACAAAGATCATGATTCAAGAAAATAAATTCACATATTAATTTAGTTGATAAGTAAAGCATGCTTTATATCTAAGAAGTAAGACAAGTTTTTTGGAAAGTTTAGCAGCCATATATGAGATTTTACTATGATTTTGTTCTTGTTAATTCTCGTTAAGTCCCGTAGGTGAAACTGAGAAAGAATAAACATTACCAAGTTGCTTGTAAAAGAAAATATGATACCAAGATTAAAAGAAAAAAGACAAACATTTTAATATTCAAATTGAATCCGAATAGAGCCCTAGGCCTTAGTATTCGAGTCATACTATTACCTATTGAAAAGTTAAATATGGTCGATGCATAACATCATTACACCTAAAAAACTCTGATAATTTGGAAATGAATCATGCACACATATCTTGCAATCAACAATTAAAGACTGTATCATTTGATTGGAATTCCCCTTGGTACGTATTCATAACTTAGCAGTTCTCATCTAAGGTGAACATAATATCTTCTAAACCACACTATAATTAGATAATTTATCTCACACAAGATGCATGTCTTCTTATCTCTAATATAAGAACACATATAATTTACATGAGTTATTAAATTCTACTTAAAGAAAAAGAAGTTGATCTTAATGATGACAAAAATAATTTATTAGTATAAAAGTTAAAATTTATAAATATTCTGAAAAGAGTTAAATGGTCTATTTGGATTGAGTTTTAATTCAAACTTTCTTTTACCTTTTTATGTAGGTCCCAAATCTTCTTTCATAGATATTTTAACTGTCACAAAATTTAAAAATAAAAAGACTCACTTTTTTCAAACTAAATCAATCCAAATAAAGAAAAAATTATTTGAGTATTCAAAATATTGTTTCCTAATGAATTATTTGGAAGATGACTCATCTCAAAACTTAACCAAAATTATTCACCTCACCCGAATAGTTTCTTTGGCAACGAATTTTCAAATTTTAAAATAGTGATTAGTAAATAAAACATCTTTGATGACTTGTAATTACCACCCTTCTAGTTCTTTTGGTCTTTAATTTTTCTCAAAAGTAAAAGAAGAAAACCATTACCGGAAGGCTTATATTCCTTTTAATAAACACTACACATGAGAAACAAAAAACCATCTGACAATATAGATCAAAGATAAGCATGCAAGTCCAGCTTTTAGAACCATATCACTGCAAATATTATCAAACAAGTGAAAATAACTCAGTCTTGAACATAAATTAGTACACACATATTTTGCTTCCAAAAGGAAAAAATAAGACTTAATCTACAGGCTCATATTCCTTTTAGAACTCTGTTTGGATCAATATATAGCCTAATATTGATATGACCAATTAACTGAATTCACTAGTGAAATGAGGGCACATCCCAGAAACAAGTTATCAATCTAAGTATTCCCTCAGAGATATATTGCAGAAAACAAACATTACACACTTTCTACTTTTCAATATTCTTTTTACGTATATAGTCTATCCCTACATACCAACAACAAGATCAAAGAAAACAAGACATGTATATTCATAATAGACTTCGAAAACTAGGCACATCGATCATCTGACGAAGGCATTCGAATTTTCACAAAATTCACATTACAACAACTTGTGACAGCACTCTAGAAAGAATTTTTTACTCTACAATCTTAATCTCGATCAAAAATCTCAAACCTCTAACTTTTTCCAGAAAAGAAACACTCTTAAGCTAAATTTCCTCCCATTAGATTTTAAGTTGACTCCAGAATGCAAGAACTACATCATCAAACTTCCAATCCCTTTAGCAAAGGTTAAATTAGTTTAACCCTCTCATAGTATGCTATCTTTGATTAACCAATGCTGAATTCATTTGATTAACTTGACAATTAACACCTCACAGTCAGCAACAAATAATTTGGTTTAATTGAAAAAAACTCCAAAATACCTTAAATTTCCATTGCTATTTTTTTTTAACAACGGAAAAGTGAAAGGTGTCTTTTATTTCATGGAGATATATTATGGAAATATATTGTTGTTGTTGTTGTTGTTGTTGTTGTTGTTGTTGTTGTTGTTGTTGTTGTTGTTGTTATTATTGTTGTTGTTGTTAATTCATTCATTCCTTCATTCAAGGGAGAGTTAAAGATTATTCATTCAAGACCTCCTCAATAGTAAAAAAACTGCCCATATCAACTCCTTTTCCCCTCACCCTTTCTAATATCAAGAAGAAAAGATGTTTCTCATTCATTTTTACTAACTTTAGCAAACAAACACAAGTCCAACACACCCTACGTACCATTATCCAATTCAAAGCATTAGCAATAATGTTAGACACCTTCCTATCATATATTTCATCTCTATGATTAACATCTATGGCTCCAGAAGCCATTACTCGGACAATATTAGAACCCACAAAATAACCCCCTCAAGTAAAAGAAAACCAATTCATTTTGTGCTATTTATAACCAACCAAATCCTGGCATGTTTTCAAAAGATTTCATCTTTCAAAAGATTCCATTATTTTTTAACAAAAATAATCAACTAAGGATCATGTTTTAGAATCAAAAGAAGCCTTTTTGATCAAGATATACTCTGTTCAAGAAACCCAAGATGACAAGAGAATATAATAATAAATTGAGGAGGAGATTTGAAGAGTTAATAGAAAAAGCTTACAGAGGTTGGAAAGCAGAAAATTTGAAAACATATGCTTACTAGAGAAGGCTCTCTTGCGTGCCTTAGACAGATTTTGTGAGAGATGATCTTTTAGCGTCCACAGGGGGATTGAGAGACAGGACTTCTCTCTTTCCCTCCACTTGTGTAAGGTGTGCAGAGAAGTAAAGGGGAAAGGCAAACTTTTTTACTGAATGCTTGGGAGGGTTTTGACCTTTAGGCTGCCTCTGAATAAAAATTTTGGGGGTAGACTTGTTCTTGCTCTCGCTTAACGTTTTGTTATGCTTTGCGAAGCGTCATAATACAAGTTTAGTGACGCTTTCAATTTTTTTAAACAATTATTCTTCAATTAATATTTAAAACTACGTTGTTTTATATTTGTTAACATTACACTAAATAAAAACGTCACCTATCTATGGTTACGCTTTCATAAAAGCATAACTAAAAAAGTGTCACTATAATTTTATTTTCTAGTAGTGATTTAATGTTTTTGACTCCATAAAACACATGCCTGATAAAGAATGCTTAAATTTTACTGATGTTTCTTAAACAATGGCACATGAGGATTTAATGTTTAATATCTCTAATGACCACTTAGGGATATGTCCCAAAGATGCTGCCACGGAACATCACAATAGTGAGGAAATTGTGGAATGTGTTTCTACATTAGAAGCTAATGAAATCTGTACACCAAGAGGGAAATTTAAGTTGGAGGAATTGGATGTCAAAAGGGATCGCTCAAAACCAAACATTGAGGAGTCTCTAACTAATTTGTAATTAAAACTCCTACCTCCTCATCTCAAATATGTTTTTCTTGAAACTAATAATAGGCTCCCACTAATTATTTCTTCATCTCTGGTAGATCCTCAAGAAGAGAACCTCCTTAAGGTGTTGCAGGCTCATATAGGAGCTTTTGGTTGGCAATTTTCTGATCTAAAGGGCATTAGTTCCTCGATTTGTATGAACAAAATCCTTTTGGAGGAAGACCATAAACCATCAAGACAACCACAAAGGCGGCTCAATCCAATAATGCAAGAAGCGCTAATGAAAGAGGTCACTAAACTACTCGATCTAGGTATTATCTATCCTATCTGTGATAGTACATGGGTAAGTCCGATCCAAGTAGTACATAAAAAGGAGGTTCTATGAGAATGATGATAATGAGTTACTTCTTACGAGGTTAATTACAAGGCAGCGTGTTTACATTGATTATCGTAAATTAAATAGTATCACTCGTAAAGTCCACTTTTCCCTTCCCTTCATTGATCAAATTCTTGAGTGTTGAGTGGTTGTGCTTTCTATTGTTTCCTTGATGGGTACTCCGAATATTTTCAAATAGCTATTGAACCTAAGGACCAAGAAAAAACAACATTTACACCTCCCTATGGTACTATTGCTTATAGGAGAATGCATTTTGGTCTACGTAATGGTCTAGGAACTTCTCAAAGATGCATGACAACTATTTTTCATGATTTAGTTGAGGTTCTCATGAAAATATTTATGGATGATTTTTCTATGTATTGCAATTCTTTCAGCGATTGTTTATCTAATCTCGATAAAGTCTTAGAACGTTGTGAGAAGTCTAATATTTGTTTAAATTGGGAAAAGTGTCATTTTATGGTATAGGAAAGCATCATTTTAGGACACAAGATTTCTCACCAAGGTATTGAGGTTGATAAAGCAAAAGTGGATATCATTGCAAAATTGCTACCTTTATCAAAGTTAAAAACTTTGAGAGGGTTCCTCGAACATGCTGGGTTTTACAGACGCTTTATAAAAGATTTTTATAAAATTTCTAAACCCTTCACTTCTCTTATATTAAAAGATGTACCTTTTGATTTTACCGATGATTACAGGAAAGCCTTTAATCTTCTGAAAGGAGAACTGATTTTGGCGCCTATCTTGATTGCCCCAGATTGGTCTCTGCCATTCGAATTAATGTGTGATGCTAGCAATACCGTGGTGGATGCTTGTCTGGGGCAGTGTAAAGCTAAAATCTTCCAGTCTATCTACTATGCCAATCACACCCTAAAACCCTGCCCAATTGAACTATGTCATCACGGAAAATGAACTTTTGGCTATTGTTTTTCCCATTGTTTAATAGGTGCTAAAGTAACTGTTTACACTGACCATGCAACTCTCAAGTAACTATTTGAAAAAAAAAAAAAGAAAGCAAGCCAAGATTGATGAGATGGATTCTCTTTCTTTAAGAATTTGACATCACAATAAAAGATAAAAAGGGATCCGAGAACGTAGTTGCTGATCACCTCTCAAGATTACCATGGACAGAAATCGAAAGGGAGAACAATGATGGGGAAATCAACAAGGAATTTCAGGCCAAAAAATTGATGCGAATAACTAAGTCTTCTAAATCAATTTCTGATTTCATCTCTTAAGCCGGTGTACCAAAAACTGTTCAATTTGTGAATGCAGTATCAAAGACAAGCAAAAATGACAAATTTCAGGAACCATGGTATGCAACTTTTACAAACTACTTAGCTGGTAAGTACATCTCTCCTGAATTAACCTATCAACAAAAGAAGAAATTCTTCCATGACCTGAGGTATTTTTTTGGGAGACAACCCTTACTTATTTAAGATTTGTGTTGATAATATTATTCATAGATGCATACCTGAATGGGAAATACATGATGTTTTGTCTCAATGCCATGATAAGAAAGTAGGAGGCCATTTTAGACCTAATAAGAATGCTCAAAAAGTGCTTGAATCTAGTTTATATTCGCCAACTCTTTTTAAAGATGCTTTTGAGTATGTTAAACATTGTAATACATGCCAACGAAGTGGAAATATCTCTAGGAAACATGATATGCCTTTAATTAATATTCTTGAATGTGAATTATTTGATGTATGAGGTATTGATTATATGGGACCTTTTTTGTCTTCACATAGTAATAAATATATTCTAGTTGTTGTTGATTATGTCTCTAAATGGGTTGAACATATTGCTAGCGCAACTAACAATGCTAGGATGGTTATAAAGTTCTTAAAGAAAAATAATTTTTTTCTAGATTTGGTGCTCCTAGAGATTTAATTAGTGATGCCAGAACCAACTTTTGTAATAAACAACTAGAAAATTTGTTACACAAATATAGCGTGCATCATAAAGTGGCTACGCCTTATCATCCACACACACTAGTGCGTAAGTTGAAGTTTTTAACAGAGAGATGAAAAACATTTTGGAAAAAACTGTTAGTACTGCTGGGAAAGATTGGTCTTTGAAGCTTGACGATGCTTTATGGGCTTATAAGAGCTCTTTTAAAACTCCTACTGGTATGACCCCTTATTGTATGGTCTATGGTAAAGCTTGTCATCTTCCTGTCGAACTTGAACATAAAGCTTTTTGAGCTATTAAATTTCTTAACTTTGACATGGAAGCTATTGGTGAGAAAATAGTTCTTCAATTGAATGCTATAAATGAACTTCATTTGCATGCTTATGAGAATGCTAAACTTCACAAAGAACGAACAAAAGCATCACATGAATAAATCTTCAGTTGGAGATTTGTGAGGGCTAAAAGAGTGCGATTTTCTAGAGAAAATCCCTTCTAAAGACCTCTTTTAACTTCTTTAGATCATTGTTTAGTTTTTAAATTCAAGTTTTAGAGAGTAGATTGAAGCAATTTCGGGGTTCCTTAAGCGAATTGAGAGAAAAGCTCGGGTGACAATCCAGACCGTGGATTCTTTAATTCAAACTTCTAAGCTTTCTAAAGTCTTTTCTGTTACGGATTCTACATTGAATTTTATGATTTTAGTGATGTTTAGTGGCTAGGTTTTCTATTGTGTTTAAATGGGGATAAATCTTTATTGGACATAGCTCTGATTCTATTGGACTTTATGGATTGAATTTGTTGAATCAGTGTTGATTGTAGCTTAATTTCTTCGTTCATGCTTAATTTTAACCGGTGATTGATACTTTCGTGTTAGTTATTTACAATTGAAAAAGGAAGAACATCTAGGGCTTATTTATACAATAGAAATTGGTATTTAATTAGAGATAATGGCTACGGTTTTTAGGTCTAATAGAAATATCGAATTAACTCTGGCACTTTATTAATTCATAATTGAATTAGGGAGAGAAGAGATTCTTCTCTAGTAAATCAGGAGAATAATGGGTTTTCGCCTAGAGATAGGGTTTTTCATAACAAACGAGTGAGATCCGATTCATTATTCAGCTGTTTTTCAAAGTTTTCCAACAAATTAGCTAAGGGATTCTAGGAGGATTCCACCTTTTAAAAACTTCTTCTCAATCTTGAATTAAAAACCATTTTTTCATTTTCATAGTTTATTTGTTTTGTTTTATAGTTTATTTTTTGTGTTTAAAACGTTTTTCCAAATATTCTTAATTGATTAAACTATAAGGAATATTAAGTACTATTGCTTCTCCGTCCCGAGAGATCGACATTCGAGGACTTTCCTAGCTATATTACATCCATAGGTACACTTGCCTATAGTAGTAATTTGTTAGAATAGAACCCACAACAACATCGATCGTTTGTTTAGCCTAAACTCTAATATATAACTTTTGCAATTTGACTCCAAATCCCTCTAATAGCTTATTATTTATTCCTTAGTCCTAAATTTTTATAAGTAGGTAAAAGATAACCTTATACATTCTAAAACATTCGAAAAGCCGCCATCAACAAATTGAGCTTCATAGAAAAATCCCAACAGCTATTTCATCGAGCTATTCAGGGTCGGGTAATTACAAATAAAATATCCAAAGCATACTTCCTCTGACATAAATAAATTCCTTTTTTATTTCTAGCAACCTCTATACCAAGGAAGTATTTCAGGGAGTCCAAATCCTTCATGTGAAAATAGGCATCTATGCGGGCCTTAAATTATTGAAGTGAATGAAGATCATTCTAGTTATTATCAAATCACCCACATAAACTGGAACACAGAGAAAAGCTTCATCAGAAGAGTAGGTAAAAAGAGTGTAATATGAATAAAACTAGCAAAAACCGCATTGTTTAAGTGCACCAGCAAATTTTGCAAACCAATACTGAGGAGCCTATTTTATTCCATGTAGGGAATTTGGAGTCTGCACACATTCCCTTCTTTTCATTTGGAAAAACTTGTAGGGAGCTTCATGTAAACATCTTCTTATAAATCTCTGTGGAGAAAAACATTATGTACACCAATCTAATGTACTTCCCAGTTTCGAGCTGCTACACCAGATAAAAAAGTCTGAATTGTTACCATTTTTAATACAGGAGTAAAGGTTTTAATATAATCTAACACTTGTTGGAATCCGTAGGCAAAAACAAAGTAAAATAAAACTACGGAAATCCACCCACAGGATCTGCACATACTAGAAAAACCGATTGGATAGAAATTACCTCAATGTTTTGATTGTTCGTTGTGGAGGCGCTGGTTTGTACGCTTCGCCCTCTACTGGTATCCACGCGACGAATTCCTTTGCAAGCGATCGGGATGCTAGCCCCTTCTGTGTTCTGAAAACTGTTCAGAACTGATCCTGACTATTTGGTAGTCGGTCGTATTTCGGAGAGAGGAGGCTAGATACTATATCACCGTTCTAGGGTTTAGGGTTTTGTTTTTCTTTAATCAGATAAAGGACGGCTACCAAGAAAAGGTTAACATAACCTTTTATAGCTGTCAACATCAAAACCCTAATTGTCATCTAATGACAGTTTAATCTCGTCCGTCTATTCTTATAATCATCCAACGGTTGGATGAGTAATATTAAGTAATTAATTTCATTTATTCGATTAAATAAAATTAATTACTTATTAACCTACCAGAAAATATAATATGGAATCTGATTCCCCTTTTGTATACATTCAACGAATCTAGACACAATCTAGATTCATTGAATGTGGACATTATGCTCACAAGATCGTCTATGCGTGTGACCCTGTAGGTTCACTTAACGTTGGCAGTGAATGAAAAAATGTCCTAGACATTTATTCACAAAACATAAGCGGCCTCTTGCAAAACATTATGCTTACCCAAGTTAAGTAAATGTAATAATAACCTAGCATCAGATTTAATATTTAGTCCTTTTGTCACACGATATCCTAATTAAGTATAAGGCATGGATCAAGTCATCCTTATAAAACTTAATTAACCATTTACTTGATCACCAGGTAGACTGTTCCAACAAATAATATTAATAACACCTTATTAATACTTATTTGAGCATGGCCATAGCATATTTTCCAGTCTTCCTTATCAAGGGGCCCATGGTTATCTCTCTCTCTAAAAAGAGAGGGACAAATCCCTTTCACTATCTCCAATATTCAAGCCATGACGAGAAAATAAGCCAACCAATAATCATAATGATCACCTAATTAAAAGTGATGTTTGACTATGTCAAAACATGTTTTTCTCCCCATGCAAGAAACATTAGAAACATTAGATCGAAGGACACCAAATATAAAACTGAGAAGAAATACTTATAATTTAAACCCATGCAATATTTATTCTTCACTTTGGGTCATGTCCAATACAATATTCTCAATATGTATTTATGAATTGATTTTATATCTCATATTCATGATCAGTAAAACTTGACCATCAATCAACTTCACACTAGTTTACAAGATGTAATAAACTAGGGACAAATAAGAATAGTATTTTATTAGCTATAAGGGTATCAAGTCACATACTTGATGACCAAGAGCATAAAATACAATTCAAAAATACATGCTTCATAAATCATAAATGTGAGTCAATTGGTCTTAGGGCATGTACTAACAACACTTCCACTTGAATATTTCACAAAATGACCAAGCAAGGTTTATAACGCTCAATGCTCCCATCAGATTTCCTTTTGACTTTTCTGAACTATTTACAACCAAGAGCCTTTTCACCAGGAGATAGAGTATTGATAGGCCAAGTCTGATTTTGCTCAAGGGCATTAATTTCACTGCACATTGCATCGCGCAAGTATGGAACGGAAAAAGCATCAGAGAACCAAGATGACATGTGAGCAACGGTAATTTCTGCAAGAAAATCCTTGTAGCATGGGAGAAATTTTCACTTGAGAGATAATGTAAAATAGGATAGAATCAAATACGTGAGGTTGGAGATGAAGCGGAAGAAACCTTCAAGGGTGGAGAACTTCTCACAGTATTGCAAACATAATCATTCAATTTAATGATAGGACGGCTAGCACATTGGCTGGGTCAAGATTTAAACAGGAAGAGGTTCATTATTTTTAACCGTTGGAGGAATAATGGTATGTGGCCTAGGAGAAGAAGAAAGAATTCATGGTCAATAGATGGGCCTAGCGTGGCTGAGTTTTGAGGTCTCACGTGCAAGGGTGAGTATTTTGAATTGAAGAGAAAGGAGTATATGGGGATGGTAAGGAAGAAGTAGGCTGGTGGCTGGATGGGCCTACTGAAGTGGAATGGACTAAGGCCAGGATGTTTAAGATTGAACACCAGTATTGGGTTGGGTTGATGTGTTTGGAGAGTGACCTATAGCAGTAAAACAGAAAACAGAGTATGGGTTGGGTTGACCGAGGCCTTTCGTAAATCAGAAAACAGGAATAAATCTAAGGAGGAACCAAAATCTCTTGAGGAAAGATCACTTAATTGTTTGGGAATTTGAGAGAAAGGGAATTGTTTTTCAATCAAATGCACATCATGGGAAACAATAAATTTATTTTCCTCTATATCATGGAGTGTCTATCCTTTTTTACCAGAAGGGTATCCCATGAAAACATAGGGGTAGCTACGAGCTTGGAATTTATCATTAGTACGAACATGTGCATAGTATAGACAACAAAAAAACTCTTAAGTGAGACAAATCTTGAGGCTTAGAGAAAAGAATTCCCAAAGGAGATTTTCCTTTAAGAATGGAAGAAGGAGTGGATTAATTAAATAAACCAAATTTCAACAGATTTTCCCCAAAACTGAGCTGGAAAAGATGCTTAAAGAACTAAGGCTCTTTCAACATTTAAAATATGACAGAGTTTACATTCAACCCCATTATTTTTTTAAGGGGTATAGACTACTGTTATTTGATAAATTATACCATAAGAAAGAAATAAAAATTTTAACAGAAAAATTCTGTACCATTATCTGTGTGAACCCTCTTAATGTGGTTTTATTGAATTTGTTTTGGATGAGCTTAAAGAAATGTTCAAAACTAGGGCTAACAAAACTTTAATCAGCAAGCAAGTAAAGCAAAGTAGCACGAGAATAGTCATTCGCTACAATAAGAAATTAAGACGAACTACATGAAGATTTTTTAGGATAGGGTCCCTAAATATCGCAATGAACTAAGTCAAATAAATTACTTGCAAGAGTAGCACTAAGAGGAAAAGAAGTTCGAGTTTGTTTGGCCATAAAACAAACTATGCATGGTGTAGATAAAGAAGAACGCGTAGAATGCAAAAGAGAATTATTAAATTTTGCGAACACAGAAGTAGAGGGATGCCAATTGGTTGTGTATCAAGTCTAAAGAAATGATGGAAGTGTAATTAGTCAGCTCTTGTGAGAAGTGGCACACCTCATAAGCCAATCTCCCCACTCCAACATCCATCCCTGAGGTATAATCCTATATAAAGCATACCATTAGAGCATTTCACATCATACTCAAGGTGAGATTGCCAAAATTGAGAAAAATAGAGCAGGTTGCAAGTGAAATTCAGAATGTAGAGAACATTAGTTAACACAAATCAAGGCCCCAATTTCTTAGTCCTCTCATAATCAGTCTAGTGTGTGCACCATTTTGTAGCCCAATATAACAATGAGAAATCAATTTAACATCACACATAAAATATTTCTCTCCAGTTATATGGTGTGAAGCATTGGAATCAACAAGCTATGAACCAGGACGGTCCTTATTTTTAAATTGTTGAATATTGTGGGACTTAGTATACAAAGAAAATAAACAGGACATATCAATAAGGATGTCAGTCTTTAGGGAATGGTTCTGCAAATTGAATAGAAAGGAATTGTAAGAAAATGTTAGCATCACTGACAAATGATATGCATTCTACAAATTTAATAATCCACCTCTATTTTATTTTTGAAAAATTGGCACCTCCATATGGATTGGAGGTCTATGCAGGCATGGTGGATGACGGAGATGCAGTGGCATGAGCATAAAAAGAATTTGTATTTCATGAAAGCACATGGATGGCCCAACGTATGTAGGATGAATTTGGAACAGAAACCATTCTAGGGCAAAAAAACCTCCATTCTAAGCAATTGGAGCTTGCATAGGTGACAAGATTGAGTAGAAAGTAGGCCTTTATCATCACCAAGATTTCCATAACTAAGGGTATAGGAGTAGGGATCAGAATAGATGTAGAAAGGAACTATCTTGCTTGTGACAAAGGTGCATCATTGAAGCCAGAGTTCGTGTTCAAGTTATCGACCTCGACAATCTTGGAGAATTTTAGCTGACATGTTTTGGTATGTATTTTTTTTTAAATATTTGGCTCTGATACTGTGTTGAAGCTATGTCCAAGTATCGAATCAAGCTGCAATGCTTGCTTTTCTATTATGTGAAAGTTATATATATGTGTGTGTGTGTATGTGTGCGCACGCGCGTGCATGTGGCACAGGAAGGGGGAGGGGGGCTAAGGCTAACAAACAATAATTACAATATTCTAACATCCTAATTATAAAGTAATCACAATAATTGAGGATTCTAAAAATAATCTAAACTAGGAAACAATATATACAAGATAATTGCCACAATTGTCATTTCTCAACATTTAACAATCCAATGAATTTCGAAGCCTAGACATCTATATCTATACAGAGGGGTGGACGCATGATTAAAAATTAAGAGAGATTGAAACAAAAATTTAATAACTTTGTATGTTTCAAAATAGGTTCGAATTCCCTCTAACATCCTCTGTAATATTATCTTTATAACATTCCTACTATAATAGTTTACAAATAAACTTATGCCAAAAAAAAAAAATCCTATAATGTAAAAGATAAATACTAAAAAATATATATTATAGAAGAAAATATTACCAAAACATTTTACAAGAAATGGTACACAACTTTTATATACAAAATGATCAAATAAGAAACAAAGAAAATATATACCAGTTTTCTGAGCATCATTATATATAAGCTTATACATATTTTTATTAACGTACCTAATTGTCACGTTTTGCATCCGCAAGATGAAGCATGGCTGTGCCCAAGGCAGAAGGCCTCTTACATGTCATAACTTAAAAAGGAATCGATTCTATTTAAACTACAAATACATAATAAAACCTCACTAATAAAAAAAATCATAACTTATTACACGGTTTTGTACCGTGGAAAAAACTAAAACATACAAAGAGAAAATCATAAGCTCCAAATTCATCTAAGGCTTCTTCAAGAGAACTCCTCAAGTCGCCTCTCTAATGTCTTCCTTAAAATTCTTACTATTTGCATAGTGGGTAAAAAGGGGTGAGTTTTAAACTCAGCAAGCAACACTAACCTATACCCAAGAGTCAAACATAAATCGTTTTCAAAAATAGCTTTGAAGTTTTAAGAAAACACTTAACTACTTGAAAATGAATCTTTAGAAAACATCTTTTACTTTTTGGAAATAACACATTTTGGGACTACTTTAGGAGTCCAGGAAACTTTGGGGTTGATCTTGAATTTTATGAAAAGTTTATGTCCTCAATTGTAATAATTCAAAAGTTTTAAGGCCAAAATGTAATTTTGTAACATTCAATAGAAATCTGAAAACCTGGTACGAATAATATGTAGAAAAGAAGGATTATTTCTCTGAAATTTCAAGAAAACTTCTACATATTTGATCGAGCAACTTTGAAAGTTTTGGTGCCAAATTGTAATTTTTGAAACTTTGGTGCTAAATTGAAATTTCTGAAAATCTTCACTAGAATTCCAGATTTTGGAACGAACAGTATGAACAGTTAAAAAAATCCTTCATCTTTCCTCCCAAATCAAATTTAAAAACTTATCATTCAATCCAAATTTCAATTAAAAAATATAAAATACCATTAATCATCATATAATTATTAAAAAAATCCAATTAAACATTTACATGGCTCAATCATGATATGAGTGATGGCAAATTTTGGTTCCATAGAACTCATAACTTCGTTTGAACATATAAACTTCATCTGAACATAAAAATACTTCATCTGAAAAAATATCACAAATAATCATGCTTCGGTTCTCATTGAGCCATGAAAACATCATATAAATCATTCATAATCATAAGAAGTTAGGAAATTTAAGCTTTACAAAAATCAATTATTTTATTAAATTGAACATTACAGAACATTGCGCATGCCCTAAGGATTGAGAATCAATTGTTACTTACATTAATCTGTCGAAAAATTGACTCTGATCGGAAGTTCTAATTGTTCCTCTCTCCTTTGGCGGCTTTATGACGTCTGAAACTATTTTAAGTTTCAGAGAGAGTGTCAAGAAAAAAACACTTAGTCTCTTAATCTCAAATCTTTTTGTAAGATAGGTCTTCTCAAATATTTTTCAAATTCCTTACGGTTCTAATTTATTGACCCCAACATTTCCTTCATTATTGAAACTCGAAAACTCCATGATTAATCACTATAAGCTGAATATTAAATATATTACTTATAAGTTAAAATCCAATTTGTTCCTAAAATTTTCTTCTATTCCAGTATTATCTTATTGTAACTAGGCTCTCAGATACCATTAAATATCACGCTCCAAATCCGCGGGACAAAATATGATCGTATCAAGAACAAAAGGCCTCTTACATGTCATAACTTAAAAGGAATCGATTCTACCTAAACCACAAATATGTGATAAATCCTCACTAAAAGAAAATTAATTACTTAATTACATAGTTTTGTACCGCGAAAGGAACTAAAACATACAAAGAGAAAATTGTAAACTCCAAGTTTATCTAAGGCTTCTTCATGAGAACTCCTCCAATCATCTCTCTGATTTCTTTCTTAAATTCTTAATATCTGCATAGGGGGTGGAAAGGGATGAGCTTAAAACTTAGCAAGCAACACTAACCCCCTATCCAAGAGTCAAACGTAAATCATCTTCGAAAATAACTTTGAAGTTTTAAGAAATCATTTAACTACTTGGAAAGGAATCTTTAGGAAACATCTTTTATTTTTTGGAAATAAAGTATTTTGGGACTACTTTAGGAGTCCAAAAACTTTGGGGTCAATCTTGAATTTTAGAAAAGTTTATGTCTCAATTGTAAGAGTTCAAAAGTTTTAGGGTCAAAATGTAATTTTTCTAACTTTCAGTAGAAATTTGAAAACCTGGTACAAATAATATGTAGAAAAGAAGGATTATTTCTCTGAAATTTCTAGAAAACATCTATGAATTTAATCGAGCAACTTTGAAACTTTTAGGGCCAGATTTTAATTTTTAAAACTTTTGGCGCTAAACTGAAATTTATGAAAATCTGCACTTTAATTTCAGATTTTTGGAACGAACAGTACGAACAGTTCAAATAAAAAAGGATCCTTCATCTTTCCTTCCAAATCAAACTTAAAAACTTATCATTCAATTCAAATTTCAATTAAAAAATGTAAAATACCATTAATCATCATATAATCATAAAAATCTGTAGGCCAATTTTGGGCCATTTTTCACACTTTCTCATTTTATTTTCCCAGCCCAAAATATCCCTATGATGTATTTAGACTGGGCTTTACTAAAGGAGATTGGACTTTTATTTTTGGGCCAAGATGTTGGGCTGGGCCGGCCCAACCTGGCCTGCCCATAGTGACTTGTGCTATTTATATCTCTCTTTCTATTTTGGGCTGCCCTAAGTTTAGGACAGCCTCCACTTCATTCATTTCTCTTCACTTTGTCTTCTTCTCCTTCTTCACTGTCGACAAGGTTGTCGCTGCTCCCTCTCAAGGAAACTCCGCTGCCGACGTCGCAAGTAGGCTTCGTCGCCTGACTGCACGTCGGGTGCTGCTACCTTCGGGGAGAGAGAGAGAGAGAGAGAGAGAGAGAGAGAGAGAGAGAGAGAGAGAGAGAGAGAGTGCTGAAGGAGAGAGTGTGAGAGTGTGAGAAAGAGAGAGAGAGAGAGAGAGAGAGAGAGAGAGAGAGAAACCATTCTCTTGCTGTGAGCTCATGTCCGACTGAGGGACAGTTGGATCGGCCACCTCCGTTTTTGTTTTTGCTGCTGCAGTTGCAGCTATTCTTTAGTCCAACTTCTTTGTTGCTATTGCTACTGGGAGCCACGCCGCAGCTTGTTGTCGCCATCACCGCAGCTCACGTGCTGCTCAGAGCTTGTTGCTGTTCGCCGTAGCTCGTCGCAGGTCGCTGCTGCTCATGGTCCACTGCTTGGTCGCTGCCACAACTCACCTCCGCCGCTGGATCGTCTTCCCAAGGTGTAGGTAAGCTCTCTGAGCTTCTTTCCTTTTCTTTTCTGCTAACTGGTTTCTGTTGTAGTGTCTTGGAATCATCGACGCGGTCTTGCCGGAGAAAAAGAAGGCAGTTTACCGAGAAAGAAGAAGAAGGACCAAAACATTATTCTGTAATAGTTTAGGGGTGTTTTTGTTATTCTTTTTTTCTTCAAGGACTGTAATATTAAATATAAAAGTTGTGTAATAGTAAATAGGTCCGTGAATCTTCAGATTCGCACAACAAAAACATTCAATTACATATTTACATAGCTCAATCTTTATATGAGTGATCGTAAATTTTGATTCCACAGAACTCATAACTTTGTCGGAATATATAAATTTCTTCTGAACATAAAAATACTTCGAATGAACAAATATCACGCATAATCATACTTCGATTGTCATTGAACCATAAAAACATCATATAAATCATTCATAATCATAAAAATTTAGCAAATTTAAGCTGTATCAAAATCAATTATTTTTGAGAAATTGAATATCAGAAAATATAGAGCATGCTCCAAGGGTTGAAAACCAATCGTTACTTACTTTAATTTGTTGAAAATTTAACTCGTATCGGAAGTTCTAATTGTTCCTTTCTCCTTTGGAAGCTTTTGTCATATCTTAAACTATTGTAAGTTTTTGAGAGAGAGTGCCAAGTAAGATATTTTAATACTTAGAATTAAATAAGAGTTATCCTTATTATGATTAAATATTCCAAATTTTTATAATTCTTTTTTCCAATAAACATAATTTAAATTAAAATCCCTTTATCATTAGAAATTAAACTTTATAAAAATAAAGTATTAAAAACTCCAAATAAAACTTAATTTAAACTTCAGTAAGTTACAAGGTTGGGATTTTACACTAATATGTGAAGTTCGTTTAAAAAAAATAGGAGGGGCCAATGGTGTTTAAATCTTGACTTTTTATACTTTTTAATTATAAATCTTTATAGTAATATTTTTTAAAAAAAATACGTGAGGCATTGGTCCCCCCAAAGCTGAGAGTGCGTCGCCCTTGCATATGAACGAACATGTGCTTGAAGCAAGGACCAAAATGAGTTTTTTCTTTATTTAGCCAATTTTTAAAAAATAGGTACTTAACAGGTCTTTTTTTTTTTTTTTAATTCGAAAGTGGTCATAATAATGTATAATGGTTGTGCGTTATAGCTAATCACCAGCTTAATCCGCGTTAAATTGTATTTTCAACGACGTGGCACAGGTGGTGAGGTTTGATGCTGAGGTGGATGATAACGCACAATGGTTGTGCGTTATCTTGTTTATGTTGATTAGGAAGAAAGAATTTTTGTAGGCATTTAGAAAACTTGAAACATGAATAACTTTGTGATCGGAAGTCCGTTTCACGCGTATGATCGCTCGTTTTGATGGTTCTCGTAAAGAGAAACGCAACGTCAACGTCGAAAAGTGATCCGGACGTGTTTTGGGACAAAAAAATTGTCTCGTATAGTCGAAAACTTTGACGGGGCATAATTTTACGCTCGGATGTCCGATTGAGGCGATTCTTGTGGACATTTACTGTACTTTTTCGATATCTACGCGTCGGAAGCCGCTTTAGGAGGTTTCCACCAACCGTTTCCGCAAAAACCTCTTATTTTCTTTTTAATTTACGTTTTTGTAATTTTCTAATACTTTCTCTCTTGTTAACTAAAAAATTACGGCATCAATTTAAAAATTAAACAGAGGAGGAGTCTTCTTTTTGCTCTAATTAAAAATTCAAATGATTGAAGTTGGTAAATATTGGAATACGTAAGTAAGTTATTATTAAATAAAATCTCATTCACTTACTATAATGAGGTGTCATGTTGGTTTATTGGTTAGTTTTCTATGTATTTTTTTATGAGGTCAAGGGTTCAAATCTTATTATAAATATTTTTTAAAAAAATAAATAAATGAAAGGATGATGTGACAGATAACGCACAATGCGTTATCATCAAATTAGGGATAAAAAAAAATAAAAGAATTTTGAAGCTGGATATAAATGAGCCTCCTTAGTGAGGGATTGTATTCCTTTCTTTCTCTCTATAGCTATTGCTGCAGAATGCAGATTTCGTTTAATGAAGTTTTTTTCACTCTATTAAAAAAAAAAAAAAAAACCTCTTTTCTCTATTAAATGGGCACGATTCTCCCTCATAAGAACAGATAGGGCAGCGCTGCTGATTGTTTGTCTTCCTTTTTTATGGGTATGCACGTATAATATTTATTTTGTGAACTTATCAATTGTAGAATGAACACTTTTAATTATTATAAGAAAAAAATGAATCACCAATTTCTTTATTTACGAAATAATATGTATATTTACTTTTTGAGACGTTATTTTATGCTTTTTAACAAAAAAGAAATAGTTAACATCGTAAAAAAATATTTTAGAATATTAAGTTAATACTTATTTTGACCCGTAAATTATAT
Source organism: Catharanthus roseus (assembly GCA_028651295.1). Lineage (NCBI taxonomy): Eukaryota > Viridiplantae > Streptophyta > Magnoliopsida > Gentianales > Apocynaceae > Catharanthus > Catharanthus roseus. The sequence goes on from JAPQWS010000102.1 coordinate 9,611,836, forward strand.
CTTTATAATATAAAATTAATACTTATTTTGAACTGTTAATATTTTACTCTTTATAATATGAATTGAAGTAGACCAATATCACTTTTGTTAATCTTCCACTAGCAATTAAAAAATCCATTCAAGATATCTATTTTGTCAAGTTAGGAAAAAATTAGGAGAAAATTAAAAATTTCTATTCCATCAAGTTAGAAAAGAATTTTGAAGCTGGATATAAATGAGCCTCCTTAGTGAGGGATTGTATTCCTTTCTTTCTCTCTATAGCTATTGCTGCAGAATGCAGATTTCGTTTAATGAAGTTTTTTTCACTCTATTAAAAACCTCTTTTCTCTATTAAATGGGCACGATTCTCCCTCATAAGAACAGATAGGGCAGCGCTGCTGATTGTTTGTCTTCCTTTTTTATGGGTATGCACGTATAATATTTATTTTGTGAACTTATCAATTGTAGAATGAACACTTTTAATTATTATAAGAAAAAAATGAATCACCAATTTCTTTATTCACGAAATAATATGTATATTTACTTTTTGAGACGTTATTTTATGCTTTTTAACAAAAAAGAAATAGTTAACATCGTAGAAAAATATTTTAGAATATTAAGTTAATACTTATTTTGACCCGTAAATTATATCTTTATAATATAAAATTAATACTTATTTTGAACTGTTAATATTTTACTCTTTATAATATGAATTGAAGTAGACCAATGTCACTTTTGTTAATCTTCCACTAGCAATTAAAAAATCCATTCAAGATATCTATTTTGTCAAGTTAGGAAAAAATTAGGAGAAAATTAAAAATTTCTATTCCATCAAGTTAGAAAAGAATTAAGAGAAATAATGTGATATTTTGCATTCAAGTATTCATTCCAGAAGAACAAAAAGTTACACATCTTCGGATGTTGCCTTGGAACATAATATTATCAAAGTACGACTTGTATATATGATAGAGAAAGAAATGTATATTTTTGAGGAGGGGATTATCAATGTATATTTTAATAATGATTTTAACATATGGATATCAATGTTCCTCACAGCAGTGCATACAGATGTGAACAGCTTGGTTGAAATCGCAGCTACAACACGCTAAATCGCACTTGTTTGTGCATTTCACACCTGAAAAAAATAAAAGAAGATTGCAACAGTAAGTCATAGCATGTAGCAAAAATCAATCCTTTTCTCCGTGCAAAATTGAACGCCTCTGTATATATTTATATTGTCGAGTAATAAATGGCCAGCAAAAGCAAAATAAAAGAAAATCGAAAATGGAATAAAGAGAGAATTACCATATATAACTTCATTCTTCGTGCTGGCAAGGTTCTGGATGTCGGCAATGAGGGGAAGACGAGAACCAGATACATTAATCTCCATTTGAGGCATACAAACAAGAAAGAGAAGCACAGAGAACGTTGCATTTGACCTCATTTTAAACTTTTTTCGAGTTTCTTGATTTCTAAAGCTTAAGTTAATGCTCTCAGAATTTGATGATGGTATACATATATATATATATATATATAGGAAATTTGTGGGCAAAAATTAAAGAATAAAAAAGAAAAGTAATTATTATGCTTTTAAGGAAGAAAAATCTGCCCCAAGGAAAAAGGAAAAAATTCTATCCTTGGGATATGAACATCATGGATCATATAAGGCACCTTACATAGAAAATTTAAAATATTAATTACATGAGTAACGTGACTTAATATGATTTAAATGGTTCATATATTTAATTATAAATTGATTAAGGGATAAATTTTTTCATTTTTATAAATGAACATGATCCACGCAAAAGACTTTACATAAAGTGTTAACCACATATAATGTAGTTTAATATGATCCAAGGAGTTTATGTCTTCATTCACAGAACGTGTTTAATATTATATTAGGCTAATTCACTATTTTTTTGGGAGGTAATTGAAAGGAAAAAAGACAAGGAAAATTCCCTACAAATGCCACGAAACTATTTAATTATAGGGTCACATTATGCCTATAATATTAAATTTTACATATTTATACTTGTAAATTATTTTTGTATATCATAAAGTAGTACTTCATCCGCAACTAAGTGAAAATCTAAAAAGATATTGCGCTTGAAATCCGTTTATATTTGTTCAGGGATAGTTTCTTTTTAACACAAAAAATTACAATTATACGTTACTTAAAATAAACTGGTTAGAAGAACATATACAATTTATACTAGGGAGAAAAATGGAGCACATATATCATTTTTTGAGGGAATTAGATGTTGGGACAAATTCATTAAAAAAAAATTGAGCACTAGTTGAAAGTTGAATTATCGAATTGGTAGTCGAAGATCTATTTTATCATACACAAAAATAATTTACGAATATAAATAAATTAAATTCAGTATTGTAAATAGTGAGATTCAATTGATGGTATTATGATTAAAAAATAAAACCAAGTTTTATCGCTTAAAAAAACCATGTAGTAGTACCATATTCCCATCCCTCTATTTAATGAAGAGAGTTCCGATTTCAGTGCAGATATTATTGATGATTTGTAGTAAGAAGTGTCACCATCTTTTAATACACATTTTAATATTTTTGTTATTATATTTTCTTTGCTACTCTTTTTATATTAAAAAAATGTATCTTAACACTATATTAAAAAATATAATATACCATTTTGTATATTTTTTGTATTGTTCGTTATGTATTAAAAAATAAATATGAAATATATTAAAAGATATAAGAGATAATATTGGAGTGCGAATTTAGCATTATTAGCAAGGTTTTTTCTCTGGAGATATCTATGCACAAGAAGATCATAGACTCATATTGGGCCAAATTTCTTTAGAAGACTAAAGATGGCATTTCATGACCGACCAACAATAACGTACCTATCCTTGCCTATTAAATTAACAGGAACTCAAACACTATAAGACATTACGATTCCCATCTAGAAAATTCTTATACGGTAAATGTTCATAACTAGAAATATGAATCTCATGGTTCATATTCTGCCATAGTAGTCATGATTTAATATATTAAATTTTTTATGTAAATTTTATATTTATTTATGGAGGTAAAAGACCATTATATTAACTACATGATGATGTGATGGTATATGGACTGCGTCAATAGAAAGTGGAAGATGGACTGGAAATGATATTTTGATGAAGGGAGGTTGGAGAAGTAGAAAATTCATATTTATGATATATGACCTATCAAATTTGTGTGTTTTGAAAGGTTTCACTCCTATCAAATTTGTGTGCTTTGAAAAGTTCCTAAGTGGAATGATATTATTTCATTAAGAACTTTTCAATAAAAAATAAAAAAATACCACGTTTTTTCACTTATCTTCTTAAAAGAAATATAAAAATAACCCATGTGACTTGCTCTGAATTGCAACAATGATTAACGAATTTTTTCGTTGATTAGACCTGTTTTAAAATATAGCTATTAAAGTAGTCAACTTCCTTTTTATACCTGAAGGGGTCATAACACACAATGATTGTGCGTTATAAAATTAGAAAACGCACAGTCATTGTGCGTTATACGTAATAACAAAATTAATAGGGCCGCTAATCATGTTTAATGACGTGGCATGTACGTGGCGACGAGGTGACGGTGACGGTGTTCGGTGTTGAGGTGGAAGATAACGCACAATGGTTGCGCGTTATCGTCAGTGATAACGCATGATAACTATACGTTATTACTGATTATAAAGCACAGTCATTGTGTGTTATCATGTTATACGAAATCCTCACCTTAGCTGCAGCTACCATTTCTCTCTCATTTTCCTTCCTTACCATTTCTGCGCCGCTATAGTACACTTATCCATTTTCAATTTTTCTTTCATCTTTAGCCGCCATTGCCGCCGCTTCTGCTCTTCATTTTCCTTTAAGCTTCAGCCACGGTTTCTAGTCTTCATTTTCCTTTAAGCTTCAGCTTGCCGTTGCTGCTCCAGTTGAGGATATCAGAACAAAAGTTCCGCCATCTTCGTCACTTCTCTTTCCGATGAGGTATGCCTCCTTTCTCCTTCTCTTGTTCTCTTCCTCTTTTTTTATTCCTCTACTTCTTTTTATTTGTATTTTCTAATTTTTTTAAAGTTAAAATTTTTCACCTTTCCTTTTATTTATGATTTTACAGTAAAAATTTCTCGAATCTGATCGATTTCTGAAACTCAAGTTTGGGTTGCCGGCACATCCCTTGGAGTACGAAGGTTTTTATAGTTTTGGAGTGGAGAACAGTGGAGAAGCATTACCAAATAACCAAATAATGCTAAATTAATTTATTCAATTTTTCGGGTAAATTTTCTTATATTTATAATTTTTTTTAATTTTTTTGTGAGTATGTTTTAATTTTTACTATTGTTTATCTGAAAATTGTTGTTCATTGTGGCGTATGAATTATTTTTATGAATTTTATTTTGATTATTTTTAGGGTTTTTAAGGTTTTAATTTTGTAAACGTGAATTTATGATTTATGTTTAGAGTTGTTGTTATTGAATTTTATTTGGATAATTGATCAATTTTTTTTAGTTTATTTTTGTAGTTAGAGGTTTTATGATTATGTTAGAGTTGCTATTAGTAAATTTGTGTATATTTTGATATGCTATTAATCTATTTGTTTCTATTGGAAATGTGAGTTGTTAAAATGTTTGGGTTTGATTATGCTATTATATAATTTGTTTTTGTTTTTGTCATAAATCATGATTGTTTAGGGTTTTGTAAAATATTGCTATCATGTTTATATTTTTCTATTAATTTCATATAATCTTGTATTGTTAGCATTTATATTATTTATGTTAATAGGATAAAAGTTTATGAAGACTTTTATTTAAAAAAAAAGATTGAGATACAGTTTAGGCTATTTCGTAAAACCCTAAAACCCTATATTGAATTCATAAACCCTAAACCCCAAAATGGGATATTGATTTCATAAATCGTAAAACCCTAATAATAGGTACAAATATAACTTCCAAAGTACAATCTCAGTCACGGAAGCTGCGCTAAATTCCTTCTGAGTCGCCAAGGCAAGAGAGGAGAATGATCATGACTTTATTAATTAAACTATTTAAATCACCAGCTATATATTAGCCAATAAAGAGAAAGATATATCCACCATAATATATAATCTTGTAATGATCACTTAAATTAAGTTTCTAATTAATTCACAATTTCTATGGCGGCTTCCTCCGTAAGCATTCCCATTGTAGCCTCAATCTTGTAGCAATTAGACCTTGCTCTTGCAAGCCTAGAATAAGCCATCTTTTATCTTCCTATTGCTACCATCCTTTGCCAAGAAGAGTTAGTCCAAGTATACCCCATTTAATGGCTTGTTAAACCTGCACAAAACATTAGAAAGCATGGATGAAGGACCTTTCCACTCCCTAAGTGTTTCACTCAAGAAGAATGCACTCAACTCTCGTGTTTTCTCTCAATCTCTACGGCTTTTATAACAATAATCTCACCCTCTTTCCTTTTACTATTACTCAACCACTAGACTTTCTTAGTGATTTCTAGAACTTCCAAGTTATAAGAAAATTTCCCAAAGCAATTCTTAAAAGATAAGAAAAATGAAGTCAAAGAGGAAATTTATTGAATATGTAGAATGCAAAGAGTTCCAAGACAAATTAAAGAATGTGAGTCAAAGATAAGTTCAATTCCCCACAAGGAGATAAGCAAAGCACTTAATAAATGTGTTCAAAAGAAGTTGCAAATTCAAAGCAAAGACAATTGAAAGCTCAATTCAAAGAATTCATGAGTACTACGCAAAAATTCCAGAAAACAGAGCATAGTGACTCTTTGTCACAAAATTCACAACAACTCAGTGAATATCACTCCAAATCAAGTCAAACCAATTTAGAAAAGATGTAAAACTTAAGAGGATGAATTTAAGCACAAGTTTCGATCACTTTCAGATTGTATAACACAAGATATGAACACACAAATCTACATGTTTTCAACAATCGTGATTTCTGGACACTTTCAAAGTTTTGAACAAATTGGTCCAAATCAAGTCCAAAGCGCCCAAAACTTATGTCTAAAGAACCTCCAATGAACAAGGAATCAAACTGAAAACGTTCACACAATTTGGGTTTCATTTGATAGACTTTTCATCTAAATTTTTTCACATGCAATTTTCTATCTGAGAATTCCAGAATACTTTGCCTTTTTTAATTTCTTTCAATTGGCTTTTATATAAATGAAATTCAACAATCAAAACACATGAATATCACTTCAAAAAGAGCTTTGCTCTGATATCAAATGTTATGAACCTCCATAGGTTTGAATGAGATCCAATTTACTCTAAAGATTCAACTCTCTTTAAGAGGCTTCTTTGAACTCTAAGGATGGGAAAAGTGAGATTCCAAGAACAAGTTTCAACAGAAACTAAAGAGACTTCACCTATCCTCAGGGAGAATCAAGAAAGCCTAAAGAGACTTCACCTATTCTCCACACACAAGGAAGACGTCACTCCAAGCAACACTAGCTATATAAAGCTAGCACTTCAAGAAGATAAAAGGATTCGGGAATAGAACAAGAACTCTTGAAATGGATTCAGGAATCACTTGCCTACAATTGTACTATGGATATAAATCTCTAATTTACAAGGAAGTGGGAGAAACCCCAAGAACCCTAGGTTCTTCTCTCAGGTTTTTCTTTCAAATATATCATTAATGTTGTGCTCAATGGCTAAAAACTACATATATATAGTACTCCACATCATTAACTCTAAACCCTAATTGTTAATCTAGCTTATGATAAGTAGATGGACACTTAGATCACTCAATTACAAGTCAAAATAAACTTAACAATTAAAATGATGGGTCAAGGGAGTTAAAATTTGCCATATCTTCAGTCTTTTGAGACCTACCGTCGATGTTAGGCCTCGCCCTACTATGGACGGTAGGTCAAACTTCCCAAGCACTTTTTTAGCGAGAACCCTACCGGCGACGATAGGGCGAACCTACCGTTGGAGGTACATAGTATTTCCTCTTCCCTTGCTATGAACCTACGCTTGTGGTAGAGTTCATTTCTTCTTCTCCATTGGATGTTGAATCTTCAAGATTTTCCAAACTTGTTCCTTTGGCTTTCTCTAATTTCATTATAGATATTAGGAATGTTTAGTGCTTCTTTGATCTTCATTTTCTCCTTTCAATGCATTCCACGTATAATCTTAAAGGTCCTTCTGAGCAAAGCTACTATTTCTTCGTTCTCCTCTTCTAGCTTATTTGCCCTCGACCTTGTAGCCGGTCCATGAAAAATCTTCATATTCTCATGCTTATCTCGAGTCATACAAGGGTCTTTGATCCTGAAACAAGCAAATCTTTTGTCTCTAGTGATGTTAATTTTAATAAAACCGTTCTCCTTTTTTCTTAAAGTCTTTTACGAAAACACATGTCCTTCCTTTTTGTTTACTTGAGCTAATTTCCTTCTCTTGCATCAAATAAATTTTACTTTGTAGCTCAAACTTCTCGACCTTTTTCTGCTTATCCCACTTTTCTTTTTCTTTGGGTTGCGGGGACTTGGAGCCAGTCCCATTTCTATTTCTACCTCAGCTCCACTTACATGACTAGGGACTTCTGATCTACGGGTTAGCCTTCTGCAAACTGATGACTTCACTCTTCTTCCCTCTTAACTTGCAGATCCTTTTACTATTGGATCCTCTCTTACCTCCCTTGCTACGCTGCCACCTTCTAGCTAGCAAAGCGGATCATCACTGTGCAACCCACATAATCAACCCATTTTCTTAAATGAAATCAACCCACTTCCTTACATGATCAAACTCTTTCAAATGATCCAACTTCCTCTAAACAACTCACTTCCTTATATGATTCAACTCCTTCGAATGATCAAACTTCTTCTAGTACTCTTGAACTCCAGCGTAGTCTGCAGTCTTAAAGACCACGGTTAAAGTTAAATGACTATTACCACAACACTATGAGAAGTGATACACCCCTGACGGTATCTTCTTCTCTCCAGTCTTCCTCCTCAAGTAAGTGCTTATATCCTATAACTTGTTATGATGCAAGTGACAAGTTTTCATATGGGTATACAACTTCTCTTGAAGCCATCGAAGTTAGCACTGAAGCTTCAAAATTCTCAAGATATCTCTTCCCCACAGTCATAATCAACCATGAAAAGTAATATTGAAGCCTTGAAAGGAATAAAACATGGAACCTCACTTGTCTTCGTCATGGAAAGGAGGTTTAGGACGAAAATGGCTTTATCAAATAAAAAAAAAAAAAAAATCTGACAGGATCATGGTGGATTATAATGCTTGTCTGGTTAGTTTTGAAAATACTCAGTTTGAGAGTATTGACTATCATGAGACATTTGCACCGTGCAACAAATGGTTACAGTTAGAACTTTATTATATTTTATTGCTGCCATAAAGTGGATAGTCCATCAGATGGATGTTCATAATGCATTTCTCTATGGAGATTTAAATGAAGAACTTTATATAAAGCTTGTATTTGGGTTTTCTCGTGGACATGAAGGGAAAGTATGATGTCTTCATAAATCACTTTATGGGCTTAAGCAGCCTCTAAGATATTGCTTTGCAAAATTATCTCATGCTCTTATGCATAATGGATTTAAACATTCACACTTTGATTATTCTCTGTCTACATATTCTTTTGGGAGTATTTTTCTGAGTGTCATGTTATATGGGGATTATCTAAATATTGCAAAAATGATTTGAGTGCTCTTTAGAAATTCAAAGGACATCTTAGCACCTGTTTCTATATGAAAGATCTAGGATCTCTAAAGTATTTTCTAAGTATTAAAGTGGCTCGCAGTAGTCAAGGCATTTACCTTTGTCAGAAGAAATATGAGATGAATATATTATCCGATTTTGGTTTACTGGGTACAAAGATGATGCACAAAATTATATAAAGTGAACTAGTGTCCAATTTGTTGAGTCAAGTGTTATTCCCACAAAGATTATAACTAAGTACCAAAATTATTAATGATCCTAATTTAAAATTAAATAAATTTTGATTAATGGAAAATATTTTAAAATCTATAAAGAATTTGGACTTGGGAAATACGAGAAAAGGGTTGATTAGGATGTTATCCAACTTTTTGTCTCAATGATTAATTTAAATTCCTCCTAACTTATTCCCTTCAATTAGACCAAAATTCATTATTGTTAGAATCCACTTATTTAGTTTTTGCCAAACCCCTTTGAGTAAACACCCTAATATTAATTAGTGAAAACAATACTCCTTTGTAAATTCAGTTAAAAAAAATTCATTACTAAGTTGTGGAATTCCCTAAGTTCAGTCATGACAACTTGGTTCTAGAAGCAACTTAATAGAAACTGACTCTGTCCCTTATCAGTTTTACTACGAATTATTTTTACTTAGTTCCTAATTATTTACTTAACCTCCCAGTCCTTTGCAATTAATTATGATATAGTGCATAGAGTGATCAAGTCTACACAAGCATTAATATTAACATAACAATAATTAACGGTTTAGAGATAAAGGAAAAAATCAACACAGTTAAATAATAGAAATTATAAACTAAAACACTCTTCAAACCCAATCTTCATATACCTTAATCAACTCAAAAACTAGCCTTCTAAGAAGAAAATGACAGCAACCATACCTATATAAAGCTTGAAAGAATTACGAGGAAAAAAGATCAAATGAATAAGAGAACAAGTCTAGACCGAAGCCTTTGTAAAGCTCTTGCCTTTTTCTTCCCAAATTCCAAAAATCTCCTCTACTACGTCGTTGTGCATGGCTATAAAAAAAGTCAGAGGAGCCTCTGTTCCTGAACTGGGGAAGGACTCCTACAACGGTCACCTAACAAAGAAAGGGAGAAGCAGATAGTATAGAAGTTAAGTCCCCTCAGAGTTAGGGTCAAACCGCTCTTATCTACAGTTACGAAGGGAAATCAGGAATTAGACCAGTAGAAGCAACTAGTTGTTACCATTGCTTCGAATAGAATACTTGCAACGAGCTTCATTAAAGTGTAGATCAGTATGTCTGTTCTGAAAATAAAAAGTAGAATTCCAATTCAGAATTCTGTAAGTGATGTCCGTAAACACTCTACTCATATAGTGTCTTGGAAACCTTTTTGGAAAGGAACCTTCCACTACCGATTGATTGTCATACTGTCGTTAGAAGCTCCAAGTGTCTATTCTGAAGTTAATCATCCGGAATTGACTGTCCTGTGAATCAAATGAAGGGGAGAGTGGATCCGTCGATCTAAGTGGTATAAAGAAAGGATCTATGGATTTTCTCCTCAGTCAACACATACATATATGGGCATCTTCTAGACATTTAATTCCATTTGAAATTGGAATGCATATAGAATTCAATTCGAGTCCTACGTGCATGAGGTTTAGTTCCTCTTACCTCACTTGTCTACCTTTTCCTTTTCCCCTATTCTTTTTCTTTCCACCTAAGCACTTCTTATTGGATTTGGATTGCATTGAACTAACTTGACTTAGTAAATCTTTTCTAATCTCCTTCTTCAAATTTCAGCATAATAATATTAAAGAAAAGAATGTAATAAAGTCCATGCAAAAAACATACAAAACAGAATTAATTAAAATTAACCCATTTTATCTAAAAACTCCAAAATTTATATAATAGGATGAAAATAAATAATTTATAAATTTAACCAAATAAACACTAATATATTATGAATAATATGTAGTAGTAGATCTCCATCACATATAACTCCCACTACTTAATGCATTTTCTCTCATTCAAGTCTCATTATTCCCGAAATGCTTATGTCTATATATGTAACCTTCTATTGTAAATTACATTTATGGGTCATAACCTACATTGTAAAGTAATAATCCTTAAGCCTATAAATAAAGGCTAAGTTGAAAAATAGAAAAAGAGAAGTTGAAGCCCTTCCATATTTTATCTAGTTCTTTGATCATCTCCTCTATATTTCTACTTCTAGTTTTTCTATAATAGTGGTATTTTTATATCAAGTTATACAATCGAAGCTCTAACCAATTGAGATATATCTTTTGGGTAAGTAAGGTATGTTCTTTTGTTTATTTTATATCTGTGATAGTTTATTTTTTATTTATGGCTACCTTGCAAAACTTGAATTTTAAGCTCTTGATATTATAAAAGGAGCTTCTTATCATGTGTACTAGATGCTGGATTTCATCTAGATTTAAATGGATTTGGAAAAACTGTCATAAAAGTAAAAATACTACAAACCACTAGAAGTGAGAGAGTAGTAATAAGAGTAACCACCATAAGTGGATTTGTAAAACAACTAGAATGGGGAAAATAGTGATGAAAAATATGAGAACAAAATGAAATGATAATAAGTATTATTTTTGTGGCATGAAATACCATTGGTCTCGTATCCAGCACATAGATATTCTCTATAAAAATATCTATGAAGATAGAAAAAAAGAAGATAGAGATAAATTTTATTAGAAATGATGTTAGTTTTGAGCGTGGTCATGTGGACACTGGTTTTAATTGTTAGTATATGTCCTAAGACCAATTGAGTCACATTTATGATTTATGAAGCATGTATTTTTGAATTGTATTTTATGCTCTTGGTCATCAAGTATGTGACTTGATCGTAAAACCCTTATAGCTAATAAAATACTATTCTTATTTGTCCCTAGTTTATTACATCTTATAAACTAGTGTGAAGTTGATTGATGGTCAAGTTTTACTAATCATCAATATGAGATATAAAATCAATTCATAAATACATATTGAGAATATTGTATTGGACATGACCCAAAGTGAAGAAGAATATTGCATGGGTTTAAGTTATAAGTATTTCTTCTCAGTTTTATATTTGGTGTCCTTCAACCTAATGTTTCTAATGTTTCTTGCATGGGGAGAAAAATATGTTTTGACATAGTCAAACATCACTTGTAATTAGGTGATCATTATGATTATTGGTTGGCTTATTTTCTCGTCATGGCTTGAATATTGGAGATAGTGAAAGGGATTTGTCCCTCTCTTTTTAGAGAGAGATATCCATAGGCCCCTTGATAAGAAATAAGGAAGACTGGAAAATATGCATGGCCATGCTCAAATAAGTATTAATAAGGTGTTATTAATATTATTTGTTGGAACAGTCTGCCTGGTGATCAAGTAAATGGTTAATTAAGTTTTATAAGGATGACTTGATCCATGCCTTATACTTAATTAGGATATCGTGTGACAAAAGGACTAAATATTAAATCTGATGCTAGGTTATTATTACATTTACTTAACTTGGGTAAGTATAATGTCTTGCTAGAGGCCGGTTATGTTTTGTGAATAAATGTCTAGGACATTTTTTCATTCACTGCCAAAGTTAAGTGAACCTATAGGGTCACACGCATAGACGATCTTGTGAGCATAATGTCCACGTTTAATGAATCTAGATTGTGTCCAGATTCGTTGAACGTATACAAAAGGGGAATCAGATTCCTTATTGTATTTTCTGGTAGGTTAATAAGTAATTAATTTTATTTAATCGAATAAATGAAATTAATTACTTAATATTACTCATCCAACCGTTGGATGATTATAGGAATAGACGGACGAGATTAAACTGTCATTAGATGACAGTTAAGGTTTTGATATTGACAGCTATAAAAGGTTATGTTAACCTTTTCTTGGTAGCCGTCCTTTATCTGATTAAAGAAAAACAAAACCCTAAACCCAAGAACGGCGATATAGTATCTAGCCTCCTCTCTCCGAAATACGACCGATTACCAGATAGTCAGGATCAGTTCTGAACAGTTTTCAGAACACAGGAGGGGCTAGCATCCCGATCGCTTGCAGAGGAATTCGTCGCGTGGATACCAGTAGAGGGCGAAGCGTACAAACCAGCGCCTCCACAATGAACAATCAAAACATTGAGGTAATTTCTATCCAATCGGTTTTTCTAGTATGTGCAGATCCTGTTGGTGGATTTCCGTAGTTTTATTTTACTTTGTTTTTGCCTACGGATTCCAACATTAATGATTTTACTTTTTCAAACATTGCTGATTTTCATGTCAATCAACCCGAAAGTAATACTAGCCACTCGTATAATGATGAAAATATCCAAAAGTAGATTTATTTTTACGTTAGGACTGTAATGTAATAAATTTTTATTTTAATATTTTTCAATAAAGTGCTCTTATAAATATTACCTTAAATAGTTCTTGTAACTTATATTTATTATATTAAAGAGAAAAGAAAACACAACTCATTCAAAATTTTTATTTCTTTTGAGAAAAATGGACGTTCTAATAATCAATGACAAAGAAATGTATCGGAAATATAGTTCAACAACACATTCCATATTTAAAGTTAAGAAATATTTTTCTTATCTCATAATGAAAGAAAACCACATTAGTCCCATTTCTTGGTGATATATATGATTTTACACTAGAAAGTAATTTTTAATTGACAAATATTTTATGTTAATTCTAGTGAAAACTTGTTTTAAAATGAATAAGTAACTCATTTTATACTTATTTGGATTTTTGGGTGTTATTTAGTAGGTATGTAGCTCATGAACATTTATTTAGTTTTATTTACATAAAGCAGCTTTTTTTAGTAATTATATAAAGCAGTTACTATTATAATTATATTTTTATTTTGTTATTATTTGGGAGTCACATGACATTGTATTTATGATGAATTAGTGTATATTATAGAAATTAGTAAATATTGTAATATGGAACTTAAAAATGATGGAAAGAATCTAATTTTTTTTATTGGAAATATGCAATTCTATTTATATATGACGTTGTAGTTATAATGAATTAGTGTATACTGTTTTTTAATATTAGTGTATATTAATGTTTTTCACTCTTGATTTTATTTTTTCGGTTAAAATTTAAGCCATTATTATAATTATATTCTAATTATGTTATTATTTGGGAGTTACATGACATTGTATTCATGACGAATTAATGTATTAAATAGTTGTTAGTGATTATATTATTGTATAAGAGATTATGCAAATATTATTTTAATTCTTGAATTGATTTTTTAGGGTAAAATATAACTCATTATTATTTGTGAGTTACATTATTTTTAATTTTGTTGAATTGGTGTATATTAAATTAAAATGACAAACAACTCATCACTGTCAAATTTAGTGTTTTGTGTTAGGCATAACTAAATTACTTGTGTATATATTTTTTTGAAGAGTTACATGACATGGCTTTTGTGATGAAGTAGTGTATATTTTAGCCATCAATGAATAAATTACTAAATTAGTTTATTTTATGTACTTTATTACTGAATAACAGACAATATTTTTAATTTTGTTTAATTAATGTATATTAAATTAAAATGACAAACGATTCATCACAATCATATGTAGTTTTCTGTATTAGGTATAACTAAATTACTTGTGTATATATACATATATATTTTTGAAGAGTTACATGACATGGCCTTTATGATGAAGTAGTGTATATTTTAGCAGTTAGTGAATAAATTATTAAATCAGTGTATTTTATGTACTTTATTACTGAATAAGAGACAATGATTTGTTTTCAATTTGGAGCTACAGAAATGATAGAAGTAAACTAATTTTTAATTTTTTATTGGAAATATGTAATTTTAGCTATAAAAAAAAAGCATGTGAAACAATCCAACAAACCAACAAACTTTAAACAATCCCGGAAGCTGTTTCGGTTGAGTTTACAAAAATACCTATTGAGAATCAGCTAGCCTGACATACACATTGACCAGTTAAACAAACTACATGGACATGGAAGTGAACTGTACTCTTTATGCTGTGACCATGAGGGAAAGCTTGTTGCTTCTTCCTGGAAGGTTTACATGACCTTTTATGTTTATGTTATGGTAATTAAATACATCAATTCCTTTGCATTGGCTTTTACAAAAATGAAAGATCTCCTAATCATCGTGTTATTTGAATTATGTTAAATATGAGTATAATTAAGCAAGAAAATATCTTCAAAATAATTCAACTTGCATGAAGAAACTTTTATAAGCAAAGTATTTTAGTTCATCAATTTATTTTTTTAGGTTAAAATTTAACCCATTATTATTTGTGGATTACATTATCTAAAATTATGATGAATTAGTGTATATTAAATTATAATGACAAACAATTCATCACTATTAGATTTAATGTTCTGTATACTAATGTTCATGTGCAAAATAAAATTCTAAACTAGATTATACTAAATTAAAAAACACTGAATTGTAACTTCTCCGGCCTTTAAATATTCTTTCCATTTATATCCAAGGGACAACTTCTTATATTGCTGCATTTTCATGTTGAGATTCTATTGTGCAAAATCATGTGACATTTGATGAGTAAAGATGTCGAAGGGTATATTTGGATACCAAATTCATTATAAACCTTTCTCTATCTGGCCCACACTCTCTCGCATAATTTTTAATTTTCGCCAATTCCTAAATTAGAAAAAAACACTTTTCAACCAAAAATAGGAAATAATAAATATAAAATTATAATTAAACTTAAAAATCATATTACTCTAATAATATAATATTTTTGAATTTTGAATATTAGTAATTTTGAATTTTCTCTATTAATGGTGTCTCTTGTCTATCAAAGTGTTTGCTTACATATGGAGTCTAACTCCATAGTTAAAATGTACTAACAACAAATGTTTCCAAACGACAACAACTTGATTACAATATAATAATTAATGAAAATATCAAACTTCAAATTAAAGAAACATTAAAAGATAGTCACCATCAATTGGTAGTTTTTCTACTATAACATGTTAGTACATCAATGTATCTATCCAACAAAGAACTCTTTTTCACTTGTCTTTCAACAGTATAATGAACCTGTAGTTTAGTTTGGCTGGTACTTGAAACAAAAAAATCAAGGAATCATCTCGATATCCATAACAAAGCGTATTTTTTAAAATGAAATATTGAGATCTATTGTGATGAATAATCTATACGGGTACTCCTGCAATGTATTTGTGAATTTGTGAACAGTTGGAGTTTAATATATATTATAATATATAATCAGATACTGTAATCTATTTGATTTTTTAATATATTCAATATTTCTTTTTCTACATGACTTTGAACAGCAAAATAAAGAATCAAACTATAGTTTGTTTTGGCTAGTAAGTGAAACAAAAAAAATATAGAAAATATATATTTTCTAGAACCTTCTTCATTATTTTTAAAATTTTTTAAATATATTTTCTTATCTTTTTTGTTTTCGTCACTTGTCTTCTGATGATTGGAATGACTTTTATGTTGCTTTTTGTCCTATCTGTTCCAAGTACACCTATTACATTTGCAAAATAAAATTCTAAACTGGATTATAATAACTTAAAGAATGAAAATAAGAAACTCACAACAAACTATGACAAACAACAACTTGATCACATTATAATAATTAATGAAAATAACAAACTTTAAATTAGGGTTGTAAATGGGCCGATTCTTACCGTACCTTACCTATTTACGGTGGGTAAGGTTCAATCTTTATACTCGAGATCCAGACCCACACCCATACTCAATTATTTTCTATTCAAAATGGGTGTGGATAAGGTATTATACTACCTATGCCCATTTACCTGGGACCCAATCAAATAAAATAATAATATATTTATTTATATTATAATTATTTTATAGATACATATACATTTAATATAAAATTAAAAAAGACACTGAAAAACCGTAGATCAACTCCAAGCTTCCATTCTCCTAATGAAGATTTTAGCAGTTTTCTAGTTTTAGGGCTCCATCATTTCAAATAAAACAATACTGTGCTTTGTGAAGTATAGACTATGTTATTTTATAATATGAAATTATATTATATTTTTTATTTAATAGGGAAAAAAAAGAAAATGGCTATTTTAAATGGTTATACCTGGACCGTACCTGAGACCCATTAGATTAGGGTCTGGGTCAATAAATTATATACCTATAGGATCTGGGTTTGGGTTCATGTTTTCATCAATATTTTTAAAATTGTTTTAATATGTTTTCTTACCTTCTTTTTTTTTTTTTTCCACTTGTCTTTTGATGTTTGGAATGTATTTTTTGTTTCTTTTTGTCCTGTTCCTATTATTAGTTTCAGCGAACTATAATTTATAAGAGCTGATTGTTCAATAACATACATAAACATAGAATTTATATAGTTTCATACAATACGTAAACACAAGTGTAAGAACTTCCTTATAGACTATATTTTGTGTAGACGTGTCTACTCTTTTTCTGACCAAATCTTATTTGACTAGAACATTTGTTGTTGACATTGATATTCTTCTTGATAATGCTACATATAGTTGCCCATGAGAGAATACAATTTGTGGTAAATATACTCTAGCAGGTGGTATCACTTGTCCTTGTGCCTTGTTGATTGTCATTGCAAAGCAAAACGCACTGGGAATTGTTTCCTTTTGAATTAGAAGGGGTAACCTTCATTCTCTACTGGAAGTAATGGTATACGCGGTATTAATACTTGTTTACCAGCATGTTGTCCAACATCAATTTCAGTATGTATGATTTTTTCTTTCAACTCCTTGCACACTATTCTAGTGTCACATTCCATCAGATGGATCCATGTTCCTCAACAGCATTATTGGGGAATTAGTTTCGAGAACAAGTTTGTGTAGGGGTAGTCTATTTGGTGTCCAGGAATTAAGAAATTCTTCTTGATAATAGTTATGAGTGTCATCAACTGCTTCATCAAAACTATTATAAGCCTTCACTGTTCCTTGATACAAATTGATATTTTTCTCATTAACTTTGTCAACAAATTCATTTCTTGTAGCAAGAATTACTCACCTCGTCATGTAGGTTGCTGAGCTTGAATTTTGTGTTAGTGATGGAAACAGAAGATCAATAAGGCTCTACTAAGATGTTTACTCATCATCATATTTAACTGTAATTTCAGGAGGTATGAGAATATGACCTTCACTATCTGTTGGTCCTTCTTCATTCTCAACTCGCAAAAGGAATTCGCTAAAGTATGGATCTTTCATTGCCCTTATATTTTTTTGTCAAAGTAACTTTTACCATTTCTGGAGATAAGTATAACTTTATCAAGCATGCACCAATACTTTGTTGTACCGTAGCTTTTGGTAAAATAGGAGTTACTTGCCTGAAATCTGCATAAAATATCATTCCCTTACCAGAAAATGGTTCTCTATTATCCATGATGTCCATTAAAGTTTTATCTAGAGTTTCTATAGCCTATCTCTTTGCCATCAGTGCTTCATTCTAAATAATCAATTTAGCTCGACATAATAACTCTTCTATCCCACTTTGCTTAGATATTGTACACATACTTGTTTCATTTTTCATTTATAGCTATCTTAAACATTGAATGTGTTGTTCGTTCTCAAGGAAGGATTGATGCTTCAACACCTGAGTTTGATGTTGCCACTGCTATCATACCTCTTGATCATATGCATGCTAGAAAAGTACGGTGCAAAAAGGTTTTACCCAGTTCCTCGTAGACCATAAACAAAGAAAAGTCCAGCTCTTCCTGAATTTACACTACAAAAATCTACCCTAATACAACGACAGGTTCCTATTGGTACAATCTTACCGATAGCACACCAACGAAAATTACTGTCGACTATTTTACATCGATAAACTCAATTTCCACGCTTTTTCTATCGGCAACTCTATTTCCTGATGGAAAATCGACGGTTTTCTTGTGAGATGTCAGCATAGTAAAAAAGTTTCATTGGCATCATTATATCCGTAACAAATACTGACAAGTGTTTCCGACAGACATGTTTCCATCAGTATGTTTATTATCAACGGAAGTAACGATGGACACTTAATAAATAAATTAAAAAATAAAACATATTACCGACGGCTTTTCTGTAGCTAAGGCTGTCGGTAAGAATTATATATAATTTACAAAATGAGTAAAAACCCCCTGAAAAATAACAAAAATCCTAACACAAGCAATAATATTAAACATTCATCATAATTAACACTGTTCAATATAAAATATTAAATGTTCATACTACGTAATACTAAACATAACATATATATATCCATATATAAACATCCTAATAAAAAACATAAGTAAAAATAAATCAAACATCCTGATCTGTCCTAGCTATAAGGATGGAGGGGTATCATCAGTTCCGGGAGCTTGAATAGAGGAAGAGGGAGTAGAGAAAGATCAAACCGCAACATCAGGGCCCGGGGCCTTTGAGTTCGTAGCAGGGGCAGGGATTTTCGTGTCTACAGTAGGTGCACACAGTGAAGATGTCGAGGAGTGATGCGCACATGAACGAGCATTCACACCAGACAAGAAGGCAAGGATTGGCACTGGTGCCCATAGCCACTCTGATGAGGTCCAATATAGGCAATAGAGGAATGTACACCAAATGATTCTGTTCTATATATGGCCTCATATACTAGTCAAAAGCATCGGAGATGCTCGAAATGGCAGCCTCCACCCTCCTCAACATATTAGCATAGCATGGGCCGATTAGAGATAATCCTATACAAGAACATAGCTCCTTCCCTCTTCTATGAAGTTGAAGTGAAGCAAGCGAGCCTCTCGATTGAGGGAGACCGATCTGAGTCAGTTTATCCATTATTTTAGGAAATGTTCGGGATATTAAAAGGTTTTCCCGGTCTTTTTGCCGTCTTTTTGATAGAAATTAGCGGGCTACGGGTGGAGGGCTATGAGCTCCTTCACTCAATCCCGGGGAAACAACTCCCTTTGAATCCATGATTTTCTATTGCTGTAGAATATTAGGGCAGGCCTTGTACTTGCTGTCGGTGTCGTGCGTTTTGGTGAGTATCTGAACTTGTAAGGGGAAGGTCTCGTCCAGTTCTATTTCTATGTGGGGCCCGATTGATCTACGATGGACATCCTCCGATCCAGCTTCATAGACACGTCCACGCCTCCCGCCTCCCGCTACTATAGCCGTAATGGCAAGATCATCAGGTATAGCTGTGCCCATCACTGCAGCCTCCTCCACCTTCCTCTTCGCCTCGTAAAATCTCCCCTACAATATAAAATGTTAGGTAGATAATAATAACTTATGCAATATTAACTATGTACACTTTAAAACATTAAAACATTATATAAACTTAATTTTTTCATTAACATACCCAGCACTTCTAATGTAAAATCCATGTACTACTCCTCCTTTTCCCCCGACTGATGCTTGTGCACCTCCACCAACTCCTTGCTCTTCGAAAAATTCACAACTAATATCGCTTGCTGCAAAACAACAATTTATTAATTAACGTGATTTAGAA
The DNA here is from genome assembly GCA_028651295.1 of Catharanthus roseus. NCBI lineage: Eukaryota > Viridiplantae > Streptophyta > Magnoliopsida > Gentianales > Apocynaceae > Catharanthus > Catharanthus roseus. Next base: position 9,632,003 of record JAPQWS010000102.1, read on the forward strand.
TTAACTAACCGAAAGATGCAATATTAATAAAATTGAATACCTTCTTCACGATAGACTAAGTGAAGAAAATGGACCCATTGATGTGTTTCCCGGGTCCCTGTCCCTCATTCCTATTCTTCTTATTCTGCTGTAATATTGCTAGAAACTGCGGGCTTTTCCAATAATCTAATATTATCTGCCAATGTCTTTGCTCAATCCACGGGGACCACTTACCATCTTTCCAAATGTCACCCATCAAATCCCTCATCTAAATACTTGCCCTATCCTTCTAAGCATCCCGGACTTTTAGTATGGGCAAGGCTAGGTCCCATACATATTTTTCTGCATTTAATGAAAATCATAAGATTATTAAATTATTATTAGAAAAAACTACACGAATAAAAAAACTTTGAAATTGTATTAATTTACCTGGAACTCTCCCCACCGCAAATCCCAAATCTTTTGAGGGACCTGACTCCATGTACAGTATGCCTCCACAAATCTCTCATGGAATATAGAAGTGATACCAGTGACAGCTCTCGAAGATGGATGTAATCTATTACACAGAGATTGGGTTAGTGTACATTATAGTTTAACAATAACATTATATAAAGTAAATTAAACTTACTGATGAACATTCAGGTCCAATTGCTCCAAAGGTTCACCGAGAGGATTCTTCCAAGCCACAGGAGCCTAGTAAGAAGTGGATGGTTGCGTGGATGGTTGGATAGATGCTGTGGGAACTGCCGAGGAAGAGGTCGGCTGCGTCTGTGTCATAAGAGGTGTGAAGGACTCAGAAGGCAGCGGCAAAGACAACACAACTGCATTGGGTATGGTAGATGGCGGTAGCTCCTCTCAAGATGTGCTAGAATCCTCAGCATACTTTCTCCTTCGTCCATTGGCCGTCGGACCTGCAATATCTGACATAATAAAATTTTTAATATTAAATAAACTTTAAAAAACTGTTTAATAAACTTTCATAATCTTACGATTCATTTTTCTTTGTAACTCATTAAAGAAAAATCTAAGTTTTTATAAGTTTAGAAAAATTTTGGCAGAGTGTTCCCTGTATTATGTGAGAAACGACACTTGCTTTACTTGATGAGCTAAAACAAAAGGATCGTATTCTCCATATCTCTATTACTGAAGGTGAATCCTCATTCCTCGATCTGAAAAATAAAACCAATCACAAACAAACAACACAATCTTTTGAATTGGTGTAAATGGCAGCTCTACCTCAATTATTTCTTTTAAAATACCATAATAAATTGGTTTTACACATACACCATAATTACAAGTTTTCCCCTCCTCACCCCTATCATTTGTGTGAAATCCAAACCCATTCATAACGTAACTAGTTCTATGACTTAACTTTTTTGGAAGGACCACAAGTCAGATTTTTAGTAACTTTAATTAGGGTTTATCTTGCACGGTTCCAGTTTTTTTTTAAAAATCTTTTACACTTTCATTACCAAATCTCCTCTAAAAAATTATATAATTTTTATAAAACTTAAACAAAAAAACCATCAAACTTAATGAGTGGCATTATTGATTGAGTGGAGTGAGGGAATAAAAAAAAGACATGAAAAAAAAAAAAGTAAAAAAGATGGGTTTAATCTATTTAGGCCCAAAATGTTTATATTATTTATTTCAGCCAAAACAGTTAACTCTTTAAGAGTTAACTCTTAAAACACAAACGAAATTCACCAAAAGAACTTGATTGTCACTATCTCAACATTTTGAAGACTCTTTAGAGAAATTTGAAATTCGAGATATTTTGATATACTAATTTGAAATTTATCTTATTCCACACAATCATTATTATATATATACATATCGGAACAATCATTCTTTTATATATATGAGATACCTAATTGACACAAATATCTCATTTTGAGATACTAATTGGAAATTTATCTTATAGAACACAATCATTCTCATATATACGTATATATAGGCAAAATCATTCTTTAATATGTATATATATGTATATATATATATATGTATATATATGAGATACCTAACTAACAAAAATATCTCATTTTGAGATACTAATTTGAAATTTATCTTATATAACACAATCATTCTTTTATATATATATAATCATTCTTTTCTATATATATATATATATATAAAACCAAATACTACTAATTATATCAAACTCCTAAAAGAAGCATATAATCCAATTCAAAGATATTATTTACCAAATGAGAAAAAAACTTTAATTTCATTGTTTTTAAATGGAAAATATTTCTTAACTAAAAAAAAAAAAACTCGACATCAATAGTAGCTAGAAAGAAAAACAAAGAAGAAAAAACAAAGCATTTGCCAGTTCTCTGAAGAACTTCCAGCAAAAAGAGCATTCTTCGGACAAAGCTCACCTGATTTCAATTTCGGCAATCAACTGCTATGGGAATCTCCTCTAGCTTGTCCGGCGTGTTCTTGAGAGAAGAGAGAAGAAGAAAAAATTAGAGAAGAAGAAAAAATGAAAGAAGAAGAAAAAATTAAAGAAGAAGAAGAAGAATATAAAAATGTTTATGGAATCTGTGAGTTGAGAGAGAGAGAGAGAGAGAGAGAGAGAGAGAGAGAGAGAGAGAGTTACTGATGTGAACCAGCTAAGTCAATCACATTTGGAAGCCAAGAGTGGACCAATCACTAGAGCACAAAGAAGGAAACTCAAAGTTCTTGAAGATAATGGCATGGATACTTATTTGGAGGAAGCTTTCGAGAGCAAGTAGGAAGGGTTTAAAGGCCAAGAAAGGGTGTCCAAGTTGTTTTTCCAAGTGTTCAATTAGCAAGGACAAAACAAGGGAACACATTGGAGGAGACGTTTGCTAAGTATTTGATGGAACGTACCCTACTGCCGATGGTAGACCCTACCCTACCATCGCTGTTAGGTTTCTAGAAGGATGGCTCCGTTGAAGACTACACCTACCGCCAACGGTAGGTTCTACCTTACCGTTGCCGGTAGGTCTCGGGTTGGAAGTTGCCTTTGCGGCCTTTTGGGTGGGATTTTGTAATTCAAGTTATTTTTCTAGCTTTTAATCAAGGGGTTTATGGGTAATTTATTTCATTAATCACTTGTTTAGCTAGGGTTAAGGCTTGGCCTAAAAATATCCCATTATAAACTTTTGTAACTAATCTTGGATAAATTTTGCTAAAATTGTTGAGAGAGAATTCTCTTTATCTCTAGGGTTCTTCACCCTTGCTTTGTTAGCTTGCTAAGGGTTAATGTCCTTAGTTGTGAACAATTGATTGCCTTATGTTGATGAATCTAAAGAATTCAATTGATCATCTTAATTCCTTTCATTGATTGAGGTTTAGAGTTCTTGTTCTTTGATTCAATTGATCCTAGGTCTTCTAGATTGTGTAATTGGGGTTTTGAGGCCTTTGTTTCCTCAAGGTTCTTCCTATAAATTTAGAAAAGAGTTTTACCTCTCAATATTGGCTTTATTGGGCTTAGATGCTCATAGGTTTTCAATTGGAGTGTTGAAGCTACAAAATCCTCAATAGAGGTTCTTCATGAAGGTGGTGATCTTGGGAAGATGTTGAATCAAATCTATTTGCAATTGAAGATTCACATTAAAAAGTGGTATCAGAGCAACCTCCAATTGAAGGTCAATTTGATTTGTAAGTGTTTAAAATTTTCTAAAAATCAAAGAAAAAGAAGAAGTACTTGATGATCTATGAAAAAAATACATTAAGATCATGCAATAATAATACAGAAAAATTAATCCGAAAATTAAATGAAATTCAGTTGAATTATGTGGGATTGGATGATACTGTTTTGTTGGAGATGTTCTCCTTTGAGTTAGGCTTCATTTGAAATAAGTTTTTGCCATAATTGGAGTACAATTGATTTCTCAATTTGTTTTAATTGTGAAATGTGTTTCAGATTTGCAATTGCAGAAAAAAGAGTTAATTAATCTGAGCATATCTTGTGTTGTACTGATTAAATTTGGACGAAAGTTGTGCTTAAATTAATCATATTTGAGTGAGGAACTTCTTGTGTTGATTGCATCTGATTTGTATTCGTAGTTTGTGAGTTATCATTGTTTTAGTGACTCGGTGTCTTTATCCCCTGTTTCTTGGAAACATTTGCTTTATTATTCTTATGTTCTTTGCTTATCTTAATTGTTTAAATTGCTTTGCTTTTGACTTCTAATTGTTTCCTTGTGTACTTCTAATATTTTTTTTATGATCAATTATATTTTTTGGCTATTTTCCATAGATTACAGTCTTTGAAACTCTTACATCTCAAGTGTTTGATATTTTGCCTCTTTGAACACTTATCCAACTAAGTGCAATGATTGCTTGCTTGCTTGGGATTGATGCTCTTGGTTTGAGTTGGCTAAGAAGTTTGAAAGATCTTATAGAGTCTTGAGTGTTGAGTGTTTGGAAAAGGCAAGAGTGTAAACACGAGTGACTTGAGTGATCATCAAAGAGTTTAAACACTAAGGGAGTAATTGGGAGGTTCTTTTGTTTTGTTTCTCTTTTTAATCTGCAGGTTTGATAATGTCTACGGATGGTCACTTGCCTACTCAATCTCATCAAAAAGGAACAAGTGATCCTACAAGGATGAATCTAAATGAGTCTTTGAGGTCTATGCAACAATCAATTGAAGGATTGGGTAGACAATTCCAAAGTGTTGATAGGGATATTGAAGAGCTTAAGGAGGGCAAGAGTAGTGCTACAATGGAGTAAAGAGTTGGAGATAAGTTGGTGGTTTCAGTTCACCTCACCATCAAAGACCTTTTGATAATGTTTCTATTTATAGATACCATGACATGCCGGTTCAAAATTCTTATCCATTTCATGAAGGTGGATATCAAGGAAGACCACAAGCTAGAGGTGGTAGAAAAGAGGTCAAGGAGGAAGAGAATACTATAGACCACAAGAAGAATTTCCAAGGCATGAAGCATGGCATGAGGATAATTTGTATGAAGATTATGGAGATAATGCTAATGTTGGCCAAGAATAACATGGTGGCTACTATGGTAATCAACAAGGGGGTATAGCTCAAGACAAAATCAAGTGGAAGGTGCCTAGCATCAAGGGTGAGAGTGATCCAATTGTATTCCTTGGTTGGGAAAGGCAATTAGAGAATCTATTCATGGTGAGAAGCTATAGTGACATTGTCAAGGTGAAATTAGTCATTGCCAAATTTTTCGGTTATGCACTTCATTGGTGGGAAAGGATTGTTACTCAAAAGTTGAGGAATAGAAACAACCGATAGAAGCTTGGGCGGAGTTGAAGACTCTCATGAAAGAAAGATTTGTACCGGAACATTATTATAAGGAGCTCCACTACAATTTGATGACTCCTAAACAAGGCAACAAAAGTGTTGAAGAATATAGGCAAGAAATGGAGTTGTACACTTTGAGATTAAGCTTGGAGGAGGAACAGGATGCTTCAATTGCTAGGTTTCTAATTGGTCTCAATAGGGATATTGCTAATCAATTTGAGTTATATCCTTATACTACTTATGAAGATGTGCCATTTGTCTACCACGATTGAGATCAACGGAAGAGGATTGGTTTCTCTAAACCTAATCTTCCTTCTTCAAGAAGTGTGGTGCCTAAACCTCAAGCATCAATCTACAAGATTTGGAGAAAGAAAGAAGATACACTTTAGGCGGCTTTCAAAGATCATTCTAAGCCTATGGTGGAAGAGAAAGGAAGGTTGATCACTATTCCAACAAGGTGCTTCAAGTACAACGGTGTGGGGTATATTGTTGTCGACTGTCCTGCCAAGAGAACTTTGGTTTTTAATGAAGATTTAAATAGTTGGATTGAGAAGAGTGACAATGATTGCCTAGCGAGTATTTTTATAAAGATGAAAGTAGTAAAGACCAAGACTTTGCCTCTTTTTAAACCGAAGATGAGGGTATGAGCTTGGTGACTATTAGAGCTTTGTCTACCCAAGTCCATGAGGAGGAGACTAGCATTAAAAGAGAAAAAAATCTTTCGTAGTAAATGCTTAGTGGGAGGTAAGGTGGTTAACCTTATTATTGATAATGGTAATTGCACTAATGTGGCTAGCATTGATCTTGTTGAAAAGTTGAACTTACCTTTTCTCAAGCATCCTAAGGTTTATAAGCTTCATGGGTTGAATGATAGTGGAGAAGTGAAAGTGAAAAAACAAGTATTATTGTCTATTGCTAAGGGGTCATATAATGATGAGATTCTTTGAAATGTAGCTCCTTTGAAAGCAGGATATTTGTTGTTTGGACGTCCTTGGCAATATGATTGGAAAGCTATTCATGATGGTGTGAAGAACACCTACACTTTTGAAAATGATGGGGAAAAGTACATGTTGAATCCCTTGACTCCTAGTTAAGTCTTTGTAGAACAAGAAAATGAGAGAAAAAGAGAGACAAGAGAGTGAGAATAAGAAAAAAAAAGTATTAGAGAGGGAAAAAGAATTGAGTGTGGAAAAATCTAGAGAGAAAAAATTGAAGAGAGACAAGAAAAAGAGTGATAGTTGCAAGGGAGATAAAGGATGCTTCTATGCAAAAGAGAGTGAGTTTATAGAAGCCATTGAAAAAGAAGAGTTGGTTTTGCTTCTCTATTGCAAGGGAATATTTGTTTCTACTAATGATCATTTGTCTTCTTTTCTAATGTCATAGTAAAGGTCATTGAAGAGTCCAAAGATGTCTTCCCCATAGAAATGCTTGGTGGACTTCCTCCATTGAGAGGGTTTGAGCATCAAATTGATTTGGTACCCGGAGCGGTGTTGCCAAATAGACTGGCTTATAGGAGTCCTCCCGAAGAGACTAAGAAGCTAAGAAGACAAGTTAAGGAATTACTCTCTAAAGGATATGTAAGACAAAGCTTAAGCCCTTGTGTCATTCCTATTTTATTAGTTCAAAAAAAAGATGGTACATGGTGTATGTGTGTAGATTGGAGAGCCATTAATAATAAAACCATCAAGTATACTCATCCTATTCTAAGATTAGATGATTTGCTTGATGAGCTGCATGGTTCTCAAATATTTTCAAAGATTGATTAAAATTTGGGTTACCATCAAATTAGAATGAGGGAAGGGGATGAGTGGAAAACGGCTTTCAAAACTAATTTTGGTCTTTATGAGTGACTAGTTATGCCTTTTGGTTTAACTAATGCTCCTAGCACATTCATAAGAATTATGCATCATGTGTTAAGGAATTTCATTGGTAAATTTGTTGTTGTCTATTTTGATAATATCTTGATCTATAGAAAAACTTATGAATCATTGCTTTTTCTTAAATAAGTTTTGTTAGTTTTGAGAAGTGAGAAGTTATATACTAACCTTGGAAAATGTGAGTTTTGTTTGGAAAAAGTAACTTTCCTAGGTTATGTGGTGAGTTCTCAAGGCTTTTATGTGGATCAAGAGAAGGTGAAAGCAATCAAAGAATGGCCTATCCCCAAAAATGCATCCGAAGTTAGGAGTTTTCATGGCTTGGCAAGCTTCTATAGGAGGTTCATCTAGGATTTTGGTACTATTGCTAATCCTTTGACAGATGTTATAAAGAAGATGAATGGATTCAAATGGGAGAAGAGCCAAGAGAAGGCATTCAAGCTTCTAAAGGAAAGGTTGAGTACTGCACCTCTACTTGCACTACCTAACTTCGAGAATATGTTTGAGATAGAATGTGATGCCTGGGGTGTTGGCATTGGAGGAGTATTTATGCAAGACAAAAGGCCCTTAACATACTTCAGTGAAAATTAGACCGGTACGACATTGAAGTATGCAACATATAATAAGGACCTCTATGCACGTGTGCAGACATTTGAAGCATTGGCAATATTATTTATGACTGAAGGAGTTTGTGTTGCATACCGATCATAAGTCCTAGAAATTTCTTGAAGGACAACAAAAGTTGAACAAGAGACATGCAAGATGGATGGAGTTCAATGAGACTTTTCCATATATTATTCCTTACAAGAAAGGTAAAAAAGCATTGTAGCCGATGCATTCTCAAGAAGGTACACTCTTATCTCTACTTTGCAAGCTCAAATTCTTGGTTTTGAGATGCTTAAAGAATTGCCTGCTAGTGATCAAGATTTTAAGAATATGTTTGAGAATTACTTGCTTATGCCTAGTGATTAGTACCTTATTCATGATGGTTTTCTTTATGGTGAAGGAAAATTGTGCATTCCATCTTTTTCTACTAGATTGTTGTTGGTTAAAAAAGGCTCACTGTGGTTGTTTAATGGGACATTTTGGCATAACTAAAACTCATGATATCTTTGTTTGAGCATTTCTATTGGCCTCACATGAGAAAAATGCTGAAAAGTTTATTGGAAATTGTTTGGATTGTAAAAGAGCTAAAGTTACTTCCTTGCCTCATGGTGTTTATATTCCTTTAGAAGTGCCTAAAGTTCCTTGGTTGACATTTCTATTGATTTTATTCTTTGTTTGCCTAAATCTCCTAAAAGGAATGGATTCTATCTTTGTTGTAGTAGATAGATTTTGTAAGATGGCTCATTTCATACCTTGTAAGAAAACTGATGATGCTAGCCATGTAGCAAACTTATTCTTTATTTGGGTGGTGAGATTCCATGGAATCCCTAAGACTATTGTTTCAGATCATGACACCATATTCTAATCATTTTTGGCGTGTTTTATGCCAAGGTGCATGACGCTAATGAGGTGAAGAACAAGAAGTTGGTGGCTACACGGAATGTTGGAAGGAAACATGTGGTGTTTGAACCTAGTGATTAGGTTTGGGTTCATCATCGAAAGAATGCTTTCCTTCTCAATGCAAGAATAAACTTTATGCTCGTGGCGGTGGACCTTTTCAAGTTCTTGAGCATCTTAGTGATAATTACCTATGGAATTGATCTTTTGGGTGATTACAATGGTAGTGTCACGTTTAATGTTTCCAATTTGTCTCCCTCCCTTTGATGTAGGTGATGATTTGAGGACGAATGTTTTAAAGCCCTTGGCGGATGATGTGAACCGAACAAGTAAATCACCTTTGGAAGCCAAGAGAGGGCCAATCACTAGAGCTCAAAGAAGGAAACTCAAAGCTCTTGAAGATAATAGCATGGTTGCTTATTTAGAGGAAGCATTCAAGAACAAGTTGGAAGAATTTGAAGGCCAAGAAAGGGTGTCCAAGTTGTTTTCCAAGCGTTCAATTAGCAAGAACCAAACAGGGAGCACATTGGAGGAGAAATTGGCTAAGTATCTTGTGAACCTACCCTACCATCCTACCATCACCAATAGGCACTACCCTATCATCACCAGTAGATTTCTGGATGGACGTCTCTATTAAAGACTGCACCTACCACCGACGGTGCCTTTGCCGCCTTTTGGGTGGGATTTTGTAATTCAAGTTGTTTTTTCAGCTTTTAATCAAGGGTTTCTGGGTACTTCAAGTCATTCAACACTTGTTTAGCAAGGATTTAAGGCTTGGCCTATAAATACTGCATTATAAACTTTTGTAACTAATCTTGGATAAATTTTTCTGAAATTGTGGAGAGCGAATTCTATTTGTCTCTAGGGTTCTTCACCCTTGCGTAGTTAGCTTACTAAGGGTTAATGTCCTTAGATGTAAATAATTGATTGCCTTAGGTTGATGAATCTATTGAATTCAATTGATAATCTTAATTCCTTTCATTGATTGAGGTTTAAAAGTCATGTTCTTCGATTCAATTAATCCTAGGTCTTCTAGATTGTGTAGTTATGGTTTTGAGGCCTTAGTTTCCCTAAGGTTCATCCTATCAATTTAGGAAAAAGTTTTGCCTCTCAATGTTGTGTTATGAAGCTTAGATTCTCCTAGGTTTTCCGTTGGAGTTTTGAAGCTACAAAATCCTCAACAGAGGTTCTTCATGAAGGAGGTGATCTTGGGAAGGTGTTGAATCAAATCTACTTGCAATTAAAGATTCACATCACTTACCAGTGGCGAGACTCGATGGCCATCGGCGGCACCTTCGGCCGTCTGTCGTGGGGTTTGTAATGTGAAGGTCGTCGGGAGAAAGAAGGGCTCGACTGTTTTGTACGTCTGGTCATTATTTTCCAATGGACATAGTGACGACACACTCTTTGGTAACATAACATCATACATTACCGATGGAAGTCATGCTGGTCTCCTATCGGTAATTTTAATAAACATACCGATGGCATGAGAACGCGTCGGTAAATTCGTTAGTAACAAAAAACTTTTAACGATGATATATTTTTCTTGTCAAATATCTGATGGTATATACTCTTACCGATGGCAGTTCCATTGGTATGTTCTATGAATATATGGTGCCACAATTCCCTCCAAAATTTTTTCAAGCTTTTGTGAAAATTGCATTTTGAGGAGTTCTTTAGTCGGAATCCAGTCGCTAGCTTAGCGATGGTGCAATTTCTGCCGGTAAATACCGTTGGTATATCACGAATTTTTTGTAGTGTTATTTGAGAAAGTATTCTTGAAAAAGTTGCATATTGTTCTTCATTTAAGCTTTGTTCAGCATGACTATCAGATTTCGGAATATCAACAAAAAGTTCTTCTCTAACTTCTCTTGGATTCTTATTTGATTCTTCAGATGTTGCAACAAATACTGTTGGTAGATCATACGACATTTTACTCTTTCCCATGCTTTCTAGAAATGAACAAAGACTGTTTAAAGTGTTTGAAACTTGATCTTTTATAGACGAAGTTTCTATTCTTAAAAAATCATCAGGCATTACTTTAAAATAAGTATCTCACAACTACATGACATTAGTTGGTTCACAATGCACCAAAATAGTAGCAAAGAGGCATCTAATTGCATGTGGCATGTTAAAAGTAGATGCATAATCTAAACACTCGAATATGCTTCTATCAGATTCAAGAAATCCTTTTCTTTTAGCTGCTTATATGAAGGTGGGGCATTGAAATACATTGACATTTAACAAACAAACGACTTTTGTCCATGAATATGATTCAATAGCAAGCTCAAATAGTAGTATCTTTCTCCTTCAACAGGATTAGCTCCATTTATTTGGTCAATTACTTCTCCTCTTTGCCTCTCGGTCCAAATTCATTTTTTGCGGTTCTAAACATAGTGTTTCAGGAATTAACTGTAAAGATATCTCCTTGCTTTTTCACTTTCCTTGGAAATACTGAAATATTATGTTAACATTGTCTCACACACATGATCCCAACTTAATATATTTCCCAAGTTTTGATTCTTCTAATACGTCGCCATTGCTTATTTGGTAAATTGAGTTGCAAATTGATTACTGTGAGAGATATTTCATTGAAGGGAAATTCAAAAATCCTCCAAATTACTTCTTGTGGCGACAGTAACGTGGATCCTGGAAATGCTGGATTTCATCAACAATGTTGTCACCCTCTTAATGTGCAATGTTGACAACAACTTTATCATGTCCTTTGTAAATATACTTGTACAAATATTTCACAACTTGAATTCCAGAACATATTACGGCGTTAATATAACAATTGTACCTTATTATTAGGTAAGTATTACAAGGTACTACCCACCTATTATCCAACATTACATGTCGTACATTTACCATGTAATGTGTTTTCCTTCTTCTGTAAGTATGATATCCATCTTTTCCATATATTTGTGATCTCACAAAATGCTCTGGGATAGTGAAATGAACACACTCCATTGACCGTGCAAAAATTCCTTTTATTTTTCTCCCCACAAAGGCCATGCATCTTATGCTTGACAACTAAATCAAATAACTCAAGAAACCTATTTTTATAAGAAAGTTCAACACAAACAAATTTGTCAAAACTGATTTGGACTTTTGATTTTGTACTCATTTTTTAGTATCATTGTAATGTATGCATGAGGTAATCCTCTTTTCTGGAACTCAGTGATGTAGACATGAGCATTAAGTTTTCTTCTTTTCCAAGTTTTCCAAAAATTGGTCTTTTAGATCCTGTAATTTTGCTCTAAACACTCTTAAAGTAAGATCTGGACGATCTTTAGGTCTTGTCCTTGTTGTAATTGTTCTTGGATTCTTTCCATTCTGGATTACACATTATTATAATAAAAATATTAAGTTTCCAAATCTTTGCACCAATGCCATTGCATCAAGATATCTATGTTGCATCTCCCTTGGCCCTGATCCAATACAGGATGCTTGAAATGCTATTCATTAGCCTACTTCCCTTGTCCTTGTTTCTCTAGCCATGACATTGTCCACAATTCCTTGATATAATTCTGACCTTATTTCACTTTAATTATACTGGTAGTAGTCCAATCGAGTTGTTTCCAACTTGATGTATATGTCTACTGCATATTGTTGAAATAATCTCCTAGCAAAAAACAAGAGTTGATTCCCTTGGTGATCTTATTTGAAACTTATAACAATAGTACTCTTGAAAAGAGACCTTATTGTTGCTTTGGTCAATAATACATACGAAAGTTTATGAAACGCGTGTCATTTCATATATTATTATACACAAAACACACAGAAAACTCATTTACAATCAAAATTTGAATAAAGCTTTAATGTACACTCTTGTTTTCTAACAAAAATATTTTTTCTATAGATGTAGAAGACTCTGAAATAGGAAACCTTTCTTGAATTAAGTGTCATTATCTGAAGCATTAACTTTGGGGATACTTTGATGCCAACCTACTTCCCATTTTGAGAAAAGAACTAAATATTGAAGTACATCATAACAACCAAAATAATGTTTTATTTTATCTTTTTCTAGAATGGGAGTGTACAACAATGTCTCACTCAAAATGGATATTGACATTGTTTCCTCCAATCCATATTGCAGCAACTTGATCAGCAGTTGGATTACTGTAAACTCGTTGATTTGATCCGAGCCAATATCTTTTCAAATATTAATTTGGAGATCATCAATTGATGAATATTCCTCTAATCTTCTGAAAACTTTAGCATATGAATTCACCAAAAAAATTCTCATAAGCTTTTATACAATTTTCTCCTTCAAATTTTCATCTGATATTATACTCATTATGTTTTCAATCTCATTTGTAATATTAGGGAAGTACAACTGAAACAATGCAGGACCATTCTCATTATGCACTAAAATAGGAAGATCATGATATATTTGATCCTGCACTCTGAAGGTAAACACACTAGCTCTTCCTGAAGCTAGGTTTAACTCCAAATTATGTGAATGAGAAAGATAGAATTATATGTCTGAATGATCTTCGTAAAGAAATTAGATTCTTCTGATTGAGACGTAAGCAAATAAGATAACTCTTGTAGAAATTCGGTAGAAGCTAGCTTAATTTTCCCATTATCACAAACTTGGATAATGGGTAGTAGCTCTTTAACTAGGTAGTAGCTCTTTAACTACATGAGCACTACGGGTCTTCGATTTTGCTGAAAGAAAGACTTCGTTGAAGCACCAGGAGGGGGAAAATGGTCAGGCAGAGTCTCTTTGTAGTAGCGGTCCTTATATATCATATTAACAATCGAAATAGAAAGGTGTAATTTAGAAGTGACAAGATCCGCCTATGATGGGAAACTACCGCGTTAGATTTAGAGAGAGTACTCAAAACTAAGAGGGGATGCCGCCTACTAGTAAAATCCCAGTTTTTGCAGAAATTCGATAAACAAACTTGGAGGCTCATATTAAAATTTTAAAGAACAACAATGATCATAATTGTTCATTTTCTTTAATTGATGTAATGTTGGGCAAACTGGTTTATCTAATTTATCAACCATTATAAAGATGAAATAAAATCAACCAACTGAATATAAATAAATAAATGCAGTAAGGGAAGTGATAAAAATTAAGTCAATATATCTTTTAGTGGATTATATAATTACGCGAGTTACCTTCTAGTTGGTTATGCTTCGTATTTAGTTGAAAGGAATTAGATTAGAGAATTTAACTAAATATATCTGCCACTATTATGAAGACTTATTCTTTGCAAATAAAGTAGTGATACAAAAAATTTCAACTGCAGGATTATAAAGCATAATTGTCCTCTAATTAAGAATTTAAAAGGCGGCAACATCAATCATATTGCATGCCTTCAAGCTGGTTTAGAATCACTTGAGCTTTTAGAAACCATTTGTTTTGCGGCACTTGATTTCTCTAATTTAAAGAGGATGCCTTAGAAAAAATCATACCCTTCTTCTTCTTTCTCAAAATATTGACATGCTTTGAATATATTTTCTTCTCCTTGTTGCTTAGCCTAGAATACCTGCTCTTCTTACATTGAATAGGGGATAAAATTGACTCACATTTGGATATAGCAGAAGTTTGAACTTTTCTTTTCTTTTTACTTCCTGAAACTTTAGGAATGTATTGTTCTTGCTATTTACTGGTCAAATTTGTATATTTTGTCCTCATATATTTCAGCTTGTGTTTCTTCATTCCTCCTGGAAATAATTAATAAGATATTATGAGTTATAAATTGTGTTGAGTTCTTGAATAATTAATCAATTTGAGACCTAATATTTTGAACAAAAATGAAGGCATTAGATCAAAGTCTATATTCGATGCAAAATGATGTGCTTGCATCCTATTTGTTGTAGGGACAGATCCAACAAAGGTTAAGGAAGGGGTTGAATATGGATATTGAGGAAAATAATAGATTATAGCATTCAGGAAAATTGTCATGGTTGTAAAGAGTGCATTTGTTAAAACACATATTTTACTAAAAATGCTATGGGAAACATGTAATAAATACTATTAAAATAGAGCATAGTCAACATATTAATTTAATATATAATTTACTAGAGTTTCCAGCTCGTCGTAAAATGTTAGATATTTTTTATTTAATGTTTAATTACATTTTCCCCCTTGAGGTTTGTGCAAACTACTATTTCATCCCTCAGTTTTGCATAAATTACAAATGCATTCTTATCGTTTATATTTCCGTAACTATTAATTCCTACTACAAATTTCAATGAAAAAATTTATCAGAAAATAATGATTATGTGGTGAAATGTTTAAGATCTTCATACAAATCATTTTGCAAGTTAATTTCTTGTTTATTATCATATATCAAGACAATAATACCCTTACTAAATTTTTTTATTAGTATAATTTTCATAATGAAGGATATTATTATCTTTTTAGGATATTTATAAATAAGAAGTAAACTTGCAAAATAATATTTTAATAAGATTTTAAACTTTTCACAACATAATCATTGTTTTCTAATAAAAGTTTTTCAATGAAATTAATAGTGGACTAATAAACTATAAAAATATAAACGATAAGGATGTATTTGTAATTTATACGAAATAGAGGATGAAATTGTAATTTGGACAAAGCTCAAGAAGGAAAATGTAACTAACCCTTTATTTAAACTGATGTAGTGGAACACAATTCTACCAAAAAAATAAAAAATTAATTAGAAAAGCCACAAGGAGAATTAAAATTGGTAATTTCATTATTATTATGATGCAAATGACATATCAATAAAGATGTATAGCATTTTAACTAAAATCTAATAAATATGGTATGTTCGTTGATGCAACCAGTAGAATTCTCGGAGGGTTGGCATCAACTATAGCTCTTCATATAAGAGGAAACAATCTAGCCTGAAAACATGGGAAATTGAGGAAGTACTATCCAAAACTTCCCTTTTGGCCAACTAAGAAAAGTATTGAACATTTCGGAAGCAATCTATTGTCCCTATAATATCAATATTTACAGCCAGCGATACAATGTCTTGTAATATGTGCACTGTGTTATGCTGAAACACTCTTACACTACTGTTAAAATTCCTCTTGTATGAACCTCCTAGCAAAAAATGAAATCATTATTCAACCTTCTATATAAAACAACAGAGTAAAATATTGTCCAGCATCCCCGCATACATGATTAGAAACAAGGAGGCTTGAACGTTTAATAAAATTATATTGGTCGTACTTGTTTGACAATCTTTTAGATGAATAAATCCTTAACGAACCAACTTCTTCCAGTTGGATTATTCTCCTTTCAATTCACGCAAAGACAACTTCAATTGCTAAAATTTCATGTTGAAATTTTATTGTCCAAGACCATGTAAAATTTGATAAGCAAAGATGGCTATGGTTTGAGATGGTTGATATATATAAATATATATTACATATTCTTGGTGTCTCCTATCTATCAAATTGTTTAATTACATATAAGGTCCATACGTTTTATATAGTTTGACTAGAAAACTTCAAAGAACCACAAGGCAATAATAGTATATTGATGGAGTCACTCCATAATTAACATGTAACAGAACTTTCTGATCGTCATGTTTCTTTATGTTATATATGTTTTTTCTTGGCGATGCTTTCTGTACTATAAGCTCTTCTCAAATACTTCTTCATGTTGATATTAGAATGCTTTTATAAACAAATAATATATCACTGTATTATATGCTTCTTCAACTTTTAAATATTCTTGCCATTTTTGTTATATTATGTGTTGTTGCAGTGAGGATTGTAGATACAAACAGATTTTTATGGATGAAGAAGAATCAATTACTGCTACTGTAAAATCTAAAACTACTAAC
The DNA here is from genome assembly GCA_028651295.1 of Catharanthus roseus. Taxonomy (NCBI): domain Eukaryota; kingdom Viridiplantae; phylum Streptophyta; class Magnoliopsida; order Gentianales; family Apocynaceae; genus Catharanthus; species Catharanthus roseus. Next base: position 9,648,406 of record JAPQWS010000102.1, read on the forward strand.
TATTGCTTATCAATGGCTTCTTCTTCCTCTTCCTCTTCTAAAGGGGTCGGAATCCACCCAATAATGGCTTTGCATGCGGAATTTGAATCTGGAACTTTATGGATTTTTTTTAATTTCCTTTTTAAAAAAACAACACATGAACACATGGACTATTTTATGTTTTTCCTTTGATTCATAAGTTATATATGTGGTATTCCCTGATCATTTGTGGTGCACTTAGCTTCACTTTTTTCCATTTTTTCAATAAAGAGGAAGGATCATATGAGCTAGTTTTGTTTCTGTTGTCTTCTGCTTTCCAGCTTTGAAAGTTCTTCTTTTGTGTTTTGTTTTTCTAATGAACTCTTTCATGGGTAGTAACACTCTTTTATAACTTAGAATCACTTAAATGGCTGTTACAACATCTCATACATAACAGGAACACAAAAAAGGAAGATTATTCTCTCATACATACCATTGACTGAAAATGGAGATGATTTTCATCAGGATTACAGGAGCTTTATTCTTATTGCAAGTTTATTCAACGGTTCTTGAAGGTAATACTTCTGCACAATTTGATTGTTCTCATGATTCACTTCAATGTGTGTTCTTCATCATGTTTCCTTGTTGCTTTGCTTAATCTGTAGAGCGCAATTTATCAACAAGAGGAGTTTCAAGTTATTATGTTAACCTTCAAAATGGAAAAGAAAACAAAATTAGTCTGCTAGAATACGATAAAAGATTGGTTAAAAAGAAACAAAAAATAGCAAGGAGAATTGTGATAAGAAAGGGGTGGAAAATGCAAAAGTCCTATTTGATGTTGCACTATAAAGTCAAATTCATCATAATGAGATAAAGGAGATTGAATTGGGAGAAAGAAAAAGAAAGAGTTGTTGTATGCTTATTCCTTGTGATGTATGGATGACGAGTCCTTTGATATTTTACAAAATCTATTTGTTTTTTGTAGATTCATAGTGTTGTAGCCTACAAACTATAAATTTTTTTTGTGGTTATTTTTTCTTAGCTTAAATTGACTTTAATGATAATTAATTAAAGAATTGTTACGTGTGATAATGAAGGGAAATGAGGTATTGTGTATGTTTGGTTCTTTTTGGTAGTTCATGTAGAAGATATTAATTTATTTGAGATGACCGAAGGGTTAATGCATTTAAAATTGCAAATGACAAAAAGGGTAGTTCATTTAAAATTGGCAAAGGATATATTAGGTAAAACAAAAAAAAGAATTACTTTTTGTAGATTCATAGAGTTGTAACCTACAAAGTATAAATTGTTCTTTTGTGGTTACCTTTTTCTTATTTAAATGGGTTAGATTGACTTTAATGATAATAAATTAAAGAACTGTTAGCTGTGATCATGAAGGAAAATGAGGTATTGTGTATGTTTAATTCTTTTTGTTAGTTCATGTAAAAGCTGTTACTTTCTTTAAACTGACCAAAGGGTTAATTCATTTTAAATTGCCTATGACCAAAGGATAATTCAATTAAGATTGGTAAAGGGTATATTAGGTAAAAGAAAATAGGAAGAAACCTCAAATGTGTATATCACATGACCCCTCTAGAGCCTTTTGTAATTGTAGAGATGAGTTCACTCTCTTGCCGTTTTCTTCCAAACCCTCAACTCACAAGGTCTTTAATATCCTTCAAGCTCCTTTACCAAATAAATGAAGAGAACCAACCAAAGCAAGTATCACAATCAATGTACTCAGTTAGAAATAAAAGAGTCAAAGAGGAATTTATGAAACAATCATAGTGTAAAGAGTTTCAGAAACATTTTGTGTATGGAAAATGAGACAATAAATGTCATTTATCATCATCAAAGATTAAGAACACACAAAGAAGCAATTAGAAATCAAATTCAACAAGAAACAAAAGAACTTAGGCTAATAAAAGAAGGAAGAGTACTTAATCAAAGTTTTCCAGAAAACAGAGGATAATGACACCCTGTTATTAAAACTGGAACCTACTCAGAAAATATAACGCCAAATCAAGTAAAAAAATTTTAGAAAGCTTCCCAACTCAATGAGGATGAATTTAATAAAAATTTTTCATCAAGTTTGATAAGCAAAACACAAGACATGGTCGAATTGATCCCCGTGTTTTCAATAGTGAATTCCGGATAGATAAAAAATTCTGATCTAGTTTTCAAACAAAATCATGTCCATATTGGAAGAAATCAATTGTAAATGACCCCAACTCAAAGGAGAAGAGACCCACCAAAATGTTTCGCACAATAACATCAATTAGGCATCAAGCTTATGCCACTTTCTTGGTATCATTTTTTTGTATGAATTTTGCATGATCTTCATGGATTTTTCTTAGATCATCATATATCCGTTTTTTTCCCCCAAACTTTTGTAGAAATCAAAGCACAATTGAGCTTACTTGAAGATAGCTCTGATACCAAATGATATGAAATTGGATCTACAATGAAATAATAATTCATAATCAACAGCCTAGGATCTTTGTCTTCAATAGGACTTGAAAATTCATTATCCTCATGCAACATTCAGGCTTCTTTAAAGACCTCTTGAATCCATGATGAACATTCTTTCCTCTATAACCCAAGTCAACATTGGGATTAGATACCCAACGCCTAATCAGACTCTTATAGAGAACACCTAAATCAAATAACAATTCACAAGAAAGTGAGTGTCAAAGGAAGTAGGACCTTTGATGATCAATTACATTTCCATGGATTTTCAATCTATGCACATGAATTGAGCACTTAGCTAAAGAAGGTTGAAGAACCCTAGAATACTAAAGAGAATCCTCATTATCATGCCCTCAAAATCTACTTACAAAAGAGGCATAATGGGGTATTTATAGAAAAACCTAACTCCATCCTAACCCTAGTAACTAAGATATATTTGAAAGGCATAATTAATCCTTAATGAAGTCAATTACAATTATTGGAATGAAGGAAACCGAAAAATTTAACCAAAATTTAAAAAAATGACCAAATTATGTTAGTGCTTCAAGTCTTGCAAGATTTGGCCAAAAAAGGTGGTTAGGTCTGGCCACCGAACTCTTCAACTCTCCATTTAGGGTAAAGGACTTGCAGGGCCGACGGGTAGAGCCATTCGCCATTGGCAGGCTCTGTTATGCCTTTTTGACCTTGAAATCGACCAAACTAGCTCATGGTGTCTTCAGCAAAGTTATAGCACTTTCTCTCAAATATCCAATGCAAAGTGAATCTATTTTGCCGAAAAGTGTCATCTTGGCAATAAAAGGTAGAATGTCCTGTTTAAGACGTGTTATTGGATAACCAAATGAACTGGTATGGCCCAGAAAATGCAAGGAACTGAAAAGTTATTGTAAGGTCTGGTCACAAGAGCCATGGCTTGAAGAATGGAAGAGGAGCACCAAGGAAAGATAACAAGGTTTAAAAAGATGATCCAAGACTTGGCTTGGATGATAGGAGATCAAGAAGTGGACTTTAAAAGGTCCAAAATCGTCCTATGGTCAAGTGTGCAAGTGGAGGAATCTAAGTAAGCAAGCTTGGGAAGTTTGGGAGCTTCAAAAATCAAAAGAATGTTTTTTCTGGACCCTACTGCCGACGGTAGGTCAACCCTACCATCGCCGGTCGGTTTCTTGACAAGGGGAGCTGAAGGCCATGGACCTACCATTGACGATAGGTCTAGGCCAGTAGAGGGATTGGGAAGTTTTTCAATTTGGTTATAAATTTATTTTGATTTGTATTCAAGTGGTCTACGTGCCCTTTAAACACTTTTAAGCAAGTCTAATGCACAGGGGTTGGAAACTAATTGTGAGGCGCCTAGTCAGGATTTTTCTAACTATGCTTTAAACCTAATATTTGCAAGGGTACAAGATCAATGTAATACGACAATATAAGATATTAAACTACAGAGAAAGGCTTAACTACTTAAATTATTATCTCCTAAATTAATCTTATAAAAAGAAGAATCAAATTTTATTATCTAAAATTATTCCAAAATTAAATAAAACTAATAGATAAAATCAATTAAATCAAAACTACCAAGAGCTTAGTGAAGAAGATGATTTACAACCTTGAATGCACTAGTAACCTATATAATAATGATTTAATTGTATTTAGGAGAAAAGATTAGACCTTTATGTGGTGATCTAGGCTACAAGCTTCGATTCACTAAAGAAATATATTGTGCTTAAATGCATGAGATAACTCATCTAACCATTAGCATCACTTATTCAACTTTATGACATAAATCATCTAAAATTAGAATGAACTACTCAATTCTAAATCCTACAATATATTTGCAAAAATCATATATCTCTCATATTCAAGACTACAAGAATTAAGTATGGATTAAAGTATCAATTAACCCAAATAATTAATCTACAAGAACAATCACAAAGAATTAATTGCATCAAATGAAGAAACATCCAAAGATATGTAATCACATAAATAATATAATAAATCTTCCAAAATAAAAGAAACCAAAATTAAAGGGCTATGGTTTCATCAAGATTCTAAAAAGAAAAATTAGTTCATAATCAAAGGAAAAGAAAGAACCAAATTCTTAGAGTAGATCGTAGCTTCTTCTCTCCTTTAATTTGTTTGTCGCTACTCTTCCCTTCGAAGAAAATAAAAAACAGAAGTTAAAAGTCCTCTTGTGTGGCTCTTCTATATAAATAGACAAAAGAAAAGCAAATTCCTAATCCTTAAAGAATTTAACTAAATTTCTAATCCTTAAAGGATTAAACGACTACAGCAGGTAATATACTTTATTATTATTATTATTATCTTCTATTTCCCAATGACCATGCGCACTTAAAATTCAATACGGAATATTTATTTTCCATTTTCTCTTAGAAATCTGCACAAAGATAATAAATTAAATTAAATATAATTATGATTAATAAATAAATAAAATATTCTCAAAAGCTAATAATTAAAACTTAAGGTGTTTATTAGTATTAACTATCGACTCTATCAACTCCCCCACACCTAAGTTTTGCTAGTCTTTGTAGGACTCAAGATTGCACCTAGCATGTGCAACAAGCCTTTCAAACCCCTAAGTTAACCTTAGTGGAGGAGCATGGTCTCGTGAGGGTTTCTAGACGACATACCCACAAAGTCAAATACGTAAAAAGTTTTAGAAAAGATATAGAACAATCGAAATCAAGACAAGCACTTTTCCTCTTATTTTCAAACTCAAGTTAACAAAAAAATATTCAATTATCTTCCCTAACTAAAGCAAGACTTGTGTAAGTGTGATCATGGTCATAAGAGAGTGTAAAATAAATAATAAATAAATTTTTCAAATTGCCCATAACAGACAAATCTTAACAAATGTTCATTCTATAAGCTCACTCTTTATATCTTCTCTCCACTAATCAATGATTCTCAAACTCAACTTAGATCAGGTAGGATTTTAAAGCTTATAATATAAGGTTAGGTTGTTGGTTATTGAACGAAAGTAAGGAATTCAAATTTAAAGAAAATGGAGCTTGCAAAGATTTTGGATACTTTAAAATTTCGACACACTTTCTAACTTTGTTTTTGCTCCTTTTTTTTTCAATTACTATATTCACTAACTACCATCTTCTTTTCTCAAAATTTCATCATTTAAGGCCATTCTTTTTCTTACATTCACAAATTCAGCCTCTTGAAATTTTTTTCTTTTCACCTTATGACTTGTAACAATCATGTATCAACTTTTCTTTCTTTTTCTTTTTTTTCAACTTAATACATTTATTTTTTCAGCACAACGAGTAATATAATTTTTTCTTTTTCTTCTCTCTTTTGTCAAAATAACTTTCTTTCCATAACACAAAAACATCAACCCTTCATTGAAGCACAAGTTAGACGTTTGTATTAAGCTCTCTACATGATTAAGTGTTAATATTTAAGTGGTTTAAAAAAAGAAAATAACATGTAAGGCTCAAAAGGGTACTAAGGTAAAAATCATGAAATTTGGTAAGCTTGAAAAACATAAAACGATTCAAAGAAGGCCTATAACCATCGTCTCCAAATAAGGGAAACCTTTCTATTTCGCCTGAAGAAGTACTCAAGTAAGTTCTAGAATGTAGGGAAGAGATTCATCAACTCTATGCAACTCAAAAATAATGTAAAGAATTTATTAAACACTAATAATGACCCGTGTGTTCAAGTGTAGTCGTGCAAAAGTTATAACAGATATAGAACATAAGTTCATCACCCTAATTAAAAACAAGAAAACAAGCACTTTTCTCAATTCATTCGAGACATTTTTAAAGGAACTCAAAAAGAATTATTCTTCAAGTGAAATCATATTTTTGGGTTTTTTTCCTCAAAATAATGTAGGAAAATAAATAAAATAAAATAAAATAAATCCAGCAAAAATTGAACAAGAAAGACAAAAGAGAATAATAATAATAATAATAATAATAATAATAATAATAATAATAATAATAATAAACACCAGAACAAAAGCATCTTCTCTCCTACACCTAGACCATATATTTCCGTAATGTGATAAAAGAATACTAAGACTAGGGAAGAGACAAAGAAAAGAACAGCACAACCTGGTAGAAGAAGCAATATTAATGCATGTTCGGAAGAGTAGAAGACCATCTCTGTAATCTCTATGATAATGATGTGTTGTCTGATTACCCTACAAAATAAACACTGCATACCTTTCTACCAATCAAGTGAGATAAAAATGAATAATGAAAAAACATATAAAACAATAAATAAACAAAATAAAATTTGGGTTGCCTCTCAAAAGCACTAAATTTGAAGTCTTCAGCCAGACTCCTTAATTCTTTTGCGTTCAGCCAGGATCTATTTCTCTCATATGTGGATCATGATTCACAATCCAGGAAGATTTTTCTAGTGGAGCAATGCAAGCAAGAATAGAATTAACATCCTCAGTGCATATTAGGTTTTCTTTCTCAATAGAAGTATATTCTTTTGAACACATAAGAGGTATAGTTTCTTCAATTAATTCATCAATTACATCTACCAAATAGCAACCAGAATTATCTTCTATAGAAGGTTATGAAGAAGTTTAAAAGATATTTAATCTAACCCTCATATTCATAACAGAGACATCCATAACCCCGGTTCTATAATTAATAGTGGCATCAGTAGTTGCCAAGAAAGGATGGTCTAGAATAATGGGGATATGATTCTTAGAAGGGCCTACGACATATAAGACTATGAAGTCTATAGGGAAGACGCCTTTATCTATTTGAACAAAACATCATCTATCCTCCACCTAGGTACGTTGATTGATCTCTCAGCTAACTATAAAGTAATATCAGTTGGTTGCAATTCCCCCAATCCTAACTCTTCATAAATAGATTATGGAATCAAATTAACACTAGAAACAAAATCTAGGAGCGCCCTATCTATTTTATGATTACCAATAAGGCATGAGATAGCAGGGACACCAGGATCTTTATATTTAAGTAGAGTGTTATATTGCAAAACGAAGCTCATCAATTCAGTTAGGAAGATTTTCTTAGAAACATTGCTTTTAGATTTTCTTTTAAAAGTACACATGTCTTTAAGAAATTTTGCATAAGATAGGACTTTCTTAATGACCTCTAAAAGTGGAAAATTAATTTTAACTTTTTTGAGAGTTTCTAATATGTCTTCCATTTTATTGTTCATTCTAAAATGTGGAGATGGTAATAAAACTTGAGGAAAAGGAACCTTTGGCTTGTACGAAGTCATAGGAGAAGATTCTAGAGTCTTAGAATTAGAGGAAGAAGCTAGTTCCTTCTCTATTTTCTTTTTAATTTTAGTTCCCATATCAATTCCCTCAGTTTCGTGTTCATTTAACTCACTATCTTTAATAGGTTCTTCTACTTTATTATCTACCAACTTCCAATTCCTAAGAGTAATTACAACTTTAGCTTGTTCATGATAATTTTCTCTAGGGTTCTCTATTGGATGACTAGGAAGCTTACCCTCATATCTTCTACTTATTACATTAGCTAGTTGCCCTATTTGAGTTTCTAACTTACCAATAGATTGAGTGTGTGAATCTAGAATTTGTATCTTAGCTTTCAAACCTTACAAAGCAGATAGGACTTTTTCTGCAAAAATAGAGTTTCCACTTTTAGAAGGGTGAGGAGGTATATACCTTTGAGATTGAAAACAAGGGGGAGCACTCATACTAGATTTTTTGTTCTATTGATATTGTTGTTGGCCTAATTGAAATTCCCCTCCTTGTTGCCTCCAAGAGAAATTATGATGATTTCTCTTGCCTGGATTGTACGTGTTTGAATATGAGTCGTTCTGTCTATGAAATCCTTGAGCCGCATTGAGTTGTTCCTGCAAAAATTCTGGAAATAGTGAAGCACTAGGATAGTCATACATAACATGGGAAGGACTAGTGCAAATTGCACAAACACCTTGCACATTAGGAGAATTAGCAGGAAATGTATTCAAAGCTAACAATTGATCAAACTTTTTAGATAAGGCGTCAAATTTCAAAGAAAGATCAACATATTGAGAAACTTCATACATTCCTCCTCTTTTCCTAGTTGTCTAGATGTGCCTATACATGAGGATGTGGTGTGTTGTTGTGAATTATCACTCAAATTTTCAAATAAATCCCACACCTCATCTGCAGCTTTATGAAGAAAGATACCGCTACAAGATGAATCAACCATTTGACGATTCCTCTCATCTAATCCTATATAAAAACTTTGTATTTGCTGCCATTTAGGGACTTCATGGTGAGGCCAACTATGAAGAAGTTCTTTAAATCTCTCACAACTCTCATGAAATTGTTCATTATTTTGCTGGGAAAAAGTAGAGATTTCTCTTCTTAACCGCGTAAGTTTACCCATAGGAAAGTACTTTTTAAAAAATTCCTTAGACATCTCAGCCCATGTACTTACTCTTTCATGTGTACTTAACCAATTTTTAGCCTTATCCTTCAGAGAAAAAGGAAGAAGGGGTAATCTAATAGCATCATCAGTGACATTAGGCAGTTTAAAAGTTGAGCAAATTTCTAAAAACTCATCAATATGCTTATAAGGATTTTCGGAATCAAGCCCATAAAAAGATGGTAACATTTGAATAGTACAAGCTTGGATTTCGAAGTGATTAGCCTCAATTTCAGGTAGTCTATTTCCTATTGGTAAGTTATAAGTGTTGGGCGTAAAATACTCCCTTAATGCTCGTAGATTTTCAGCATCTTAATGTCACAAGTGTTAGTTATTTTTCTTTGTACTCTAAGTGCCTTAAGTATACACTCTATCTTAGGGTCAAATTCTTTTAAATCTAGAGAGAGCGAACGATGACCATGCGTCAAATGAAAACAAATAGAAGAAAAAAAGCTTAATGCAAACTACAATGGGAAAAAAATAATTTAAAAAAAATTTAAAATACACTACCGAAAAGATCTACAGAAAAGGTCTAAAAAGAATGCACTAAAAAAAATAATCTACTAAAAAAAATCATGGAAATCAACCCTTTTTCTAAGATTTTTTTTTTCAGAAAACTAAAACAAACAAATTTTTTTTCACATCTAACTAAATAAATAATTTAACAACCAAAATTAAAAATTAGGAGACAATAACACAAGCAATTAATTTAACCTCTTCCCGACAACGGCACGAAAAACTTAGTCAGGATTTTTCTAACTAAGCTTTAAACCAATACTTGCAAGAGCACAAGATCAATGTAGTAAGACAGTATAGGGTACCGAACCACATGGAAAGACTTAACTACTTAAATTATTATCTTTCTAAATTAATTTTATAAAAAGAAGAATCAATTTTTATTATCTAAAAATTATTCATAAATTAAGTAAAACAAATAAATAAAATCAATTAAATCAAAACTAGCAAGAGCTTAATGAAGAAGATGATTAAGAAGCTTGAATCCATCACTAACCTATATAACAATGATTTAATTTTATTTAGGAGAAAAGATTAGACCTTTATGTGGTGATCTAGGCTACAAGTTTCGATTCACTAAAGAAATATTGTGCTTAAACGCATGGCATAACTCTTCTAACCATTAGCAAGACCTATTCAATTTTATGACATAGATCATCTAAAATTAGCATGAACTATTTAATTTAAATACCACAATATATTTGCAAAAATCACATATCTCTCATACTCAAGACTATAAGAATTAAAAATGAATAAAAATATCAACTAACCCAAATAATTATTCTACAAGAACAATCACAAATGATTAATTGCATCAAACGAAGAAACATCCCAAGATATGTAATCACATAAATAATATAATAAATCTTCCGAAATAAAAGAAACCAAAATTACATGGCTAGGGTTTCATCAAGATTCTAAAAAAAATCAGATCATAATTAAAGGGAAAGAAAGAACCAAATTCTTGGAGTAGATCCTAGCTTCTTCTCTCTTTTAATTTGTTTGCCGTTGCTCTTCCCTTCGAAGAAAACAAAAAGCAGAAGTTAAAAGTCCTCTTTTGTGGGTCTTCTAATAATAGACAAAAGAAAAGCAAATTCCTAATCCTTAAATGATTCAACTAAATTTCTAATCCTTAAAGGATTCAACTACTGCAACAGGTAATATGCTTTATTATTATTATTATTATCTTCTGTTTCTCAATGACCATGCGCACTTTTTCTTTGCTTTACCAAACTCAATATGGAATCCATATTTTCCATTCTCTATTAGAAATCTGCGCAAATATAATAAAATAAATTGAATATAATAATTATGATTAATAAATAAATAAAATATTCTCAAAAGTTAATAATTAAAACTTAAGGTGCTTATTTGTATAAAAAATTGACTCCATCAACTTCCCAACACCTTAAGTTTTGTTAGTCCTCAAGCAAAAATAAAAAAGAAAAAGAAAAATTAACTAGCCGCTTTCGTAAGACTCGTGATTGCACATAGCATTTGCAGCCATTTTGGCATGATCGATATATGAAAGATATATTGAGTGAAGAACTAGGGTTCTTTGGTTTTCTACTTCTTCCATGTATAATTAAGGTTTTTCCTTTGTATAATTCAAGACAAAGAGTTTCTTGAATCTTTAATTCAAGAGCCCAAGTTTAATTTATAAATCCTATCTATCCCTTGATGTACCAATTTCATAATTGGTGTTACTTGGAAATATAGGTTCTTCTTAGAGTATGGAGGATAGGGAAGGCTTATTCCAAGCCTTGTTAATTCTCCCCTTACATATAAGAAGATCTATTTGTTTCTTCTTATTTATCTTACCTACAATTTTGTGTATGCGTTCTTCAAAATCTCCAAAAACATCTATCAAAGGATTCCTCTATAAGGGAATGCATCTTGGGAGTAAGTGATCTTCAATGAAGCTTTGGAGGATCATACAATTTGGTAGCAGAGTAAAGCTCTCTTTTAGGTGAAGATATATTGTTTTGAATGTTAGTTCTCAGTTACATAAAAGCCAGTCGTTAGAAATTGAAAAATACAAGTAATATGGAATTTTTCTGACATAAAATTACATGTGGAAACATTGAGATGAAAAGCATAACAAATGAGATTTATATTGCATGATTCCTTGTTTAGTTACGGTTCTTAAGAAACAAACTTTTACCTGATATGGATTTGAGTTGGTGGGTCCATTGGATGCAAACTTGCAAATTGTTCAGAAATCGCGACTGTTGAGAACATGTCGATTTAACTATTTCTATCTTGTGTTATACTCCTTCCAATTGAACGAAATTTGTACCTAAATTCATCCTCTTTAAGTTGTGAATCTTTCTAATTTTTTTTTACTTGATTTGGAGCTACCGTCACTGAGTTATTGCGATTTTTGTGATGGAATATCTTGCTGCCCTTTTTTTGGAAATTTTTCATAGTAACTCATGAAATCTTGAATTTATCTTTCAATTATCTTTGTTTCTAATTTTCAACTTCTTTGGATATATTTCTAAATGTTTTACTGATCTCTTTGTGGGAATTGGACTTATTCTTTTACTCATACTCTTGAATTTGTTTTTTGAACTATTTGCACTTTACGTGTTCGACAAAATGCTTCTTTAACCTTGTTTTTCTTATCTATTGAGAATTTCTTTCTTAAATTTTCTTTTGGGAATTTCTTATTACTTGGAAGTTTTATAAATCACTTAGTAACTCTAATGTATGAGAAAAGTAAAAGGCAAGAGGGTGAGCACATTGATATAAAGTCTTAGAGGGTGAGAGCAAATACGAGATTGAGAGCAATTACCATTGAGCGAAACACTTAGGGAGCGGCGAGGTCCTTATTTTTCTATTATTTGTTTCTATTTTGTAGGTGTCAATGTTATAATAATGTATGGGATGAAGAACTACCAAAGAAAATATGATGAATACCATCAATGCTACGATCATGGCGCCCATACTCATGAAAGATATAACTTGGGTGCCTACGGTAGGAATAATTGTAATTGAAGCGATAGAGACGAACCAAAGGTTGAAAGAAGGTTAATGAATAGTGATGACATTGTTGTAGAGGAATAGATAGAAAAAATGGTGAGGGAGACTTGGTCTCAAAATTTGATGGATATGAAAGGACATTGGTGGTAATCAGGAATCTTGATTCTCAACACCTTGGAGGAGTGCCTATTCATCAAAGGGAGAGATTATTCCATATGTGATGCAATATTGCCAACAAAGCTTGTCACACCAATATTGATGGAGAAAGTGGTGCAAACTTAGCTAGTTTCTACCTTGTAAGGAAGTTGAGTTTACCATGGAGCATCCTAAAGCCTTATCGCTTAAGATGGTTAAATGATCATAAAGAAGTGTGGGTTACTAGACAAGTATGGGTATCATTTTCCATTGGAAGATACATGGATGAAATTCTTTGTGACATTATTCCAATGCAAGTGAGCCACTTAATATTTGGGCAACCATGGATAGATACGAGGCAAGCTTCCTATGACGATGTCAAGAAGACATACTCCATTAAAAGGGTGGTCTTAAGAGCACCCTTAAATCTCTTTCTCCTACTCAATTGATTGAAGATTTAAAGATATTGAAAGAGAGAATGCAAGGAGAAGAAGAACAACCAAAGGATGTTGAAATGGTGATTTGTAGAGAGGAAGAAAATATAACAACCCATGGTGTTCTTAGTCATTTCTTGAACAAAGATGAGAGCACAAAAGAAAAGGAGAATAATCTTGAGAAAAATGAGAGAACAAAAGAAATTAGTAAAGAAAAACGAGAGAATTCAAAAGAAGAGTTGAATGTATTTGAAAAGAGTGAGGACTTAAATTTCTTTGCTAACCAAACTATCTCTTCTCTTGTTAGTGAATTTTCTTTTGTGCAGAATTTCAGAGACCCAAGCAAGAATCAAGAGGAAAGATTTGGCTACAACTCCCTCAAAAAAATAAGCTTCTTTCCTTCTAATTTCTACTTGTGTTTTGAGATTTATTTTAAGGAAATTAAGTTGTACTCACTTGTTTTCATAGACCATGGAGATCCTTTCCCGTTTCTTAACTCTCTTGGAACATACCTTGAAAAGAAATACTTCATTGAGTTTAATTCCATATCTTGTGCAATTCCTAGAGTTGATGAATATTGAAAAACCTTAGAGGGGGGGGGGGGGGGGGGGGGGGAATAAGGTTTTTGGCTAATTTTTGAAAAACCTTCGTTAATTAAAGGATAAACCTCCAATTTTGTTTGAAAGAGAATTCTAAAACTCTTTTTAATAAAATTCCAAACCAAACAAAATCTTGTGGTTAAGACAAATAAGTAAAAAGCTTAGAAAGAAAGGCACAAAGATTTATAGTGGTTCACTCTCTGAAAGAGTTACATCTACTACCTTAAATCAACACTCAAGGATTTTCCAAATCCACTATGAACACAATTTACACCAAATACAAATTTGAGGATCACCCTACAAGGGTTTTGCACACAACCTCAATTCACAACACAATGTAAATCAGAGGATTATCCAAGGGGTTTTTTCAACACAAACGTTTGATATCAATAAGAGAAAGAGATAAGTTTAAGAACAAAGTTACCAATTTGAGCTTGAGAAATAGTAGGTACAACTCAATGGAATATTTCTACAAGCTCCTCCTTTCTTCTTCTTTGATGATGATCACTAATGAAGCTCAAGAAGATGTTTGTTTGGGATTGAAAAGTGTTTTAAATAAATGTGCTTTGAAGCTCTTTAAAAGTCTTAAATGATCTCAATAAATATTTCACCAAACTTCTTGCTTTTTGGCTGATCAAAAAAGTCTATATATATTTTCTTAAAAGAGTGACCATTGCACTTTGTGTAATGGTAATAATTTTTTACAGTGAACAGGAAAATCGGACGAGCGGTTCCTAAAATCGGACAACCGGTTCTTAAACAAAAAGATTCGGACTAATCAAGCATGCACTAAAGATACTTCCAAAATCAACATCACTAGTATACAAATCTTTTAACGTTTGAAACCCAAGCAAATGCAACTGTAAAGAAGTGAAAAATGAATATTTTCGTGAGCCATGATATTCTCCTTTCCTTTCTTGTAGTGGATGATGTAGGGAAACGTCTCAATGAATTCCATCCACCAAGCATGCCTCTTGTCGAGTTTTGTAGACCCTTCAAGTATTTTAAGGACTCAGGATCCGTGTGAATGACAAACTCCTTCGACCACAAATAATGTTGTCAATGTTTCAAAGTCTATACTAAGGTGTACAATTCTTTGTCATACGTTGCATAGTGCAACATAGCTCCCGACAACTTTTCACTCAAGTAGACAATGAGTCTCTTATCCTGCATTAGAACCCCTCCAATTCCTACTCCCGACGCATCATACTCGATCTCAAACATCTTGTCAAAGTTGGGTAAGGTGAGGAGTAGAGCATTGCATAAATTTTCCTTCAAAGCCTTGAAAGCTAACTCTTGAGCTTCTCCATAATTAAACCCATTGGTCTTCTTAATGACCTCGATGAGAGGACTAGCACTAAAGTCCTTGATAAACCTTTGGTAGAAACTAGCCAACACATAGAAACTTCTTCAGTGACACCCTTGGGCATTGGTCAATCCTCTATCGGCTTCACCTTATCAAGATCCACTTGTAATCCTTCGGAACTAACATCCTAGCCAAGAAAGGTTATCTTTTCCAAGCAAAATTCACTTTTCCTAAATTGGCATCTAATTGTTCCTCCCTAAGCACAAAGCAAACGTATCTAATGTGACGCAAATGATCCTCATATATTTTGCTATAGATTAAAATGTCATCAAAATACACAACAACAAATTTCCCAGTCAATTCACGCAAGACATGATACATCAATCTCATAAACGTGCTAGGTGCATTGGTAAGACCAAATAGCATAACAAGCCACTCATAAGGACAATAGTTTTTTAAAAGCAGTTCTCCATTCATCTCTTTCTTTCATTCAGATTTGATGATAACCTGATTTCAAATCAATTTTAGAGAAAATCATGGAACTTAATACTACTCATAAGTGATATAGAAAATTGTTTTCATGTTTCAAGCATAATATTTTCTTGGCAAACAAAAACGACAGATACATAATAATATTCAGTGGAACATACATATTATGTAGCCAAGACATAAGTAGTATGACCAATGCGATGCTTAATGATGAATTACATAAGAGGTAATTATCCTTGTTAACAGAAAGAAGAAAAAAAAAACTTCAGATACCATAGGATAATTCTACAAAGAAATTAAGATACTTCATTAAAAAATGTATAACTAGCTGCTCATAACACCAACATCCAATAATCAAGTACCTAGTGTAAACTGTACGTACATATCAAGCATTTACAAGCATAAAATAAATATTAGCACGATTTTCAAATGACTAAAGAGCAAACAATCATGTGTATTTTAAACTCTGATAAAGTTCCCCAATTTATGCAGTTCAACTAATAAGCTATATTTTCTCTGTTCATACCTCAATCAAGCTCACAATAGATTAAACAAATATTACAAGAAAATGTTTCATGAATTAGTATTAACTTGCTAAACACAGTCACCAATTTCAGCAGCTCCACCCCTACCAATTAGAAAATGAAGATCAGGAGAAAAACACACATGCCCACACTTTCCACTTCTAGTGCCTAACTACTTATCACTCATTTTTCATCAAAAAAAGAAATGAAAACTTCTCATCACTCAGCATATCTAACAAACAAAACATAAATGCGCCAATGCTAAATTTTGGGGAATTTTTGAACTCAATATACCAATAGAAGATTTTCAGCATATTTTAGAATTAGGAATGGTTAATAAACTTCTATTATACATGCATCTATTAAAAGAAATATATTCAACTTTTTTGTAATACTGGTCATCCAATCTCATTAAAAATGTAATATGTAATATTGGTCATCCAATCTCATTAAAAATGTAATATGTAATATTGGTCATCTAATCTCATTAAAATTTTCCCCATTCCAGTGCCATCCCCATAGTTTTCAAGCATCCTAAAAGCTTTGCTTAGGCAAGAACATTTTAAAGTAAATTTAGAACCAGCTGTTACAAGTTATGAATGATGCCTTTCGCTTAGAAAATAAGTTTGTTAATTTGACAAATTTTGCATTACAAGAAAATAAGAAATTTTCTTAAATCCGCAACTGCCTATTTCCAACTTTCTGATTCAAATACAAACTCTAGAAAGATACTTTTATAAACAAGCAACAGTACTAATTGGTGTAATTGGTAACTATTTGAATAACAAGACTATCAACAACTTTACTGCAAGCAACCCCAAAAAATATAAAACTTTACAAGTGAGGCAATGATTTTTTTTTTTTTTTTTTTATGGTTTTTTCAGGGTGATTTTCACTTAAAATGTTAACCTTAAGCCATAAATGCTTGCATAGATTTTATATTTCTCAATATCAACGTACAATTGAAAAGGTGACTATAAACTTCCAAAGCAATACAGATACCAAAGAGGTAATTAGTTTGATAGACAGCAAAATAAGAAATGATGGGAAGGTCCTCTACCTGTACAGAAATGGCAGAGCAGAACAAAGAGATCTCTATTACAAAAAAACTACAGAAGCACCATCAATCTGCAAAAGCATTGAAAAAATGGGTTTGTAAAAACGTTATCATGACATAACTTCATGGCTTCAGAATCATTTAGAAAAGCCAAAACAATGTGAACCTTGGAAGTATTAAAGATAATATATATCCAAATATTCTAACCATCAGAATGACAAGAGGGGGGGGTACAGTTTATAAGTTTTTGACAAGTAATGGACAGAAAATACCTAATATCATATGAAAAGCATATAGCAAATAGTCATTATCGTTCAACACACCCTTCATCTAAAAATGAATCGTTCAGTGAACTCCAGGCTTCCTATAATCAAATTGTGCATATTAAAACCTCTGAGTTACTGAAATCCCACACAAAAATAGCACTAATACCAAAGCTTTCCATATGTGCACATACATACTGCAATTTGACAACAAAAAAAGGGCAATTCTCATAGTTAATTTCCACGCTCATGTATAATAATCAAAAAGTAATTTCAGTCATATATATAGAGTAAAAGTCAGTCAAAAGACTCAAGAAAATCCAAAATTAAAAGTCCTTTTTACAGAAAACCTTGAACGAGAGAACAAAAACCTCAAGCTCCAGAACGGACCATAAATATTTTCCTCTACTAAAAGCGGAAAAAAACTGCCACTGAAAGCTGGCGGCTACTCTTTCCTTCTCTATTTCATATGAGTCTTTGACTACCAGTGTCTATTTTTCTTCAAAGAAAATAGGTAAAGAAAGGTAGAAAAAAACTGCATCAAAATCAAAAGAAAATTGGAGAAAAAGGATAGAAAACCTGAGAAGAACTTCGAACATGGATTTAGAAGAAGAAACATAAACTTGTAATGCCTTTAAATTTCAGCCTCAATCAAATTACAACAATCTTTCAAACATGTTGTCTAGTTTTCACAGGGGATGCAACTCGAACAAATCAAATCAGTTAGGTATGGGAAATCGGAGTTAAAGAACTTTTGATGCAGTGTTGAGGTAGCGGCGGCAACAAACTCTTGAGCACACACCGCTAAATGGCCCAAGGTAAAAATATTAGAAGATAGAGTTAAGATTAGAAGAAGAAGAGAACAAGAGACAGGAGAAGAGAGAAGAAGATTAGAAGAGGAGAGAGACTTACCTCGCGACCGGCGTCCGGTGTCCAGCGTCCTCAGCGTTGTGATAGAGGTGGTGCTGGTCACTGGTTGTGACAGAGGGAGAGGGAAAGGGGCGGAGGGTGAGGCTCAGGGAGGAAACCGTTGCCCTGGCTGAAGTGTTTAAAAATAGTAAAAATTTTAAAAGGAAATTCTTTGTTATTTTCTTTGTTTTTCCTCTCATATATTTTAAAAATTTATTAAAATTATTAGACAAATATAATGAGGGTTAAAACCGCTGAAAAACAAGACAACCACCATTATTTACGATTTATTTAGTGGCGGTTATAAAACTGCCACAAATCATAATATTTTGCGGGGGTTATTAAAATCGCCGCAGAAAACCGCCACTAAATAAGCTTTTTTTTTTTTTTAGTTCTTCAGAGAGTACATCCTTCGAAAATGGTACTATTTGATCAAAGCACTTTTCAAACATGTTCTTTGACTTATTGTTCAACAACCTCGCATCGCAGAAATTTATAAATACTCTATACACCCTTCATACAATGATGTATTAATAGATTTTAACATGTTATCAAACTGTTGAGCATCAAAATTAGGTGTGATGTAGATCAGAAGAGTAAAGCATCCATGGAATTGAAGTTTGGACCAATGACTAGAACTAGGATGAAGAAACTCAGCTTCCAATGGAAATGAGAATAATGACATGGTAGCTTACATGGAAGAACCTTTGAAGAACAAATTTGAAGAGTTTGAAGGCCAAGGAAATGCATCTAAGTCGTTCTCAATTTGCTCAATTAGCAAGGATTATTCAAGGGAACACTTTGATGGTGAAAATGGCAAAGTATGGAGAAAAGGCATTCTAGACAGTAGTCCTGCCCCTACCGTCACTGGTCGGCTTCTGTCAGGCAATGCTGGGAAATATCATACCCACCATCGACGGTAGGGTTCGGCTGAAACTTTGATAATGCAATCTTTTGAAGGAATTTATGTTATTTGGTTTGACTTTTCAGTTTTTAATCGAGGGTTTAATAGGTATTTTAAATCATTAAGCTATAGGCTAGCTAGGGTTAGACTTAGTATATAAATATCCCATTATAACTCAATGTAAAACTAACTATGATGAATTTGCTGAAATTCGGGAGAGAATTCTCCAATTGCTTCTAGGTTTCTTCACCTTCTTAGACTAGCTTGCTAAGGGTTAGTGTCCTTAGTATTGCGAACAATTGTTGTCGTTGATTGTATAATCTATGGAACCAATTAATCATTCAAATTCCTTTCATTAGTTGATTCGTAGAGTTTCCTTTCTTTGAATCAATTGTTGTTGGGTTTTCTAAATTGTGTAATTTGGCTTTTGAGGCCTTTATTTCCTGAAGGTTCTAATTATCAATCTAGGAAGAATTTAGCCTCTCAATATTAGGTTTATGAGACTTAGTTTCTCATAGGTTTCTTATTAGAGGATTGAATTTAAAAATCCTCAACAGATGTTCTTCAAGAGAAGGAGGTGATCCTTGGGGAAGGAGTAGAATCCAAACTTCAATCAAAAGTGGATGTACATCAAAGGGGTAATAGAGCAACCTCCAATTGAAGGTCAATTTGAGTTGTAAGTTTTTCAAATTTGTTGAAATTCATAAAAAGAAGTAGTACTTGATGATCTATAAAATTCCCATGAAGATCATTCAAAAACTAAATACAAGAAAATATGTTAGAAAATCCATTGAAAATTTTACTGATTAATTGCAAATTTTCTTGATGTTTTGTGATGTAAATTTTCTTCTTTCAGTTAGGATTCAACTGAAATAAATTTTACTCAATTTGGAGATCAATTGATTGGTCAATTGGATTGATTTGTGAGATGTGTTTCCGATTCGTGGCTGCAGAAAGTGTTGATTAATTTGGGCATATCTTATGTTATACGGATTCAATATGAATGAAAATTTTAAATTTATCCTTACCGAGTGAGGAATATTTCTGAATTGGTTTCAATGGATTTGGATTTGTAGATTTTGAGATATCGTCGTTTTAGTAAAAGGTTGTCGTCATACTCTGTTTTATGGAATATTTTTTCTCAGTACTCTTTTGTTCTTTGCTTAGTCTAATTAGTTTGAACATGCTTTTTTTTATTTTATTTCTAGTTGTTTCCTTGTATGTTTCTAGTCTTTTGTTGATGATCAATCATGTTTGTTAGCTCAATTCCATAGATTGCATTCTTTGAAATTTCTACACCTCAAGTGTTTGATATTTGGCCTCATTGAATAGTTATCCAACTAAGTGTATTGATGGATTTACTTGCTTGGAATTGTTGCTCTTGGTTTGAGTTAGCTAAGAGATTGAAGGATATCATAGAAGCTTGAGTGTTGAGTGTTTATAAAAGGCAAGAGGGTGAGCTTATATTGATAAAACCAATTAAGAGTGTTATACATGAGTGGCTAGAGCGATCATCAAAGAGTAAAACACTTAGAGAAAAATTGCAAGTTTTATAATGTCTACAGAAGGTCAATTGCCCACTCAATCTTATCAAGAAGGAACTAGTGAGCCTAAAGGATGAACCTCAATGAGACTTTGAGGTCTATGCAACAATCAATTGAAGGATTGGCAAGACAATTCCACAGTGTTGCTAGATATGTTGAAGAGCTTAAGAGTACGGCAGTAAACGGGTCTAGACCCTCAAGGTACTCTCAGACCCGGACCCATACCCTCCGGGTATAAAATTTCTGGACCCAGACACGACTCTCCAGGGTTCAGGGTAGGGTCTAGATATACCCGTACCTGTATGATATTTTTCTATTTTTTCCCTGTTAAACAAAAATGTATAAAACAATGTACTATATTAAATCAGTCTGTAATCCAAATTCCTGGACAACCTCTAAGCAAAGAGTATATGTAATAATACGGTGTTGGCTAATAGATAAGTCAAATAATAGCATATAAGATAGAGAACGACAAAGAAAACAAAGAAAAAGATTGTCCTTTTTGTCAGAATCTATATTTTTAGCAGTTCTATGAAATAAAAAATAAGACAAAAATGTTACTATCATAAATTGCTTTTACACGAGATGAAAGAATATATTTTTATATTTAGTAAAAATAAATTATTTGTGAAATGACATTTGAAATAAGGTTGAAAATAAATAAATAAATAATTTGAAAGAGGTTAGTTGGGCCAAGTCCATCAACTAAATATGCTCTATTTAGGACTGAAAAGGGGAAAAAAAGAGAAAAGTACTGAAAAGGAGAAAAAAAAAAGAGAAAATGAGAAAAAAAAAAAAGAGAAAAGGACTGAAAATGAAAAAAAAAAAGAGAAAATGACTGAAAAGGAGAAAAAAAGAGAAAAGGACTGAAAATGAGAAAAAAAAAAAAAAAAAGAGAAGGGTTAATAGCAGCAAGATTCAAACCTGTGCAGGCACAATAGACAAGATTTCAAGTTTGTCTCCTTAACCACTCAAACATACCTCCTTAAGCATGTTCACTATCCTTCATCTAATATAATATATAAATATATTATTATTTTATTAATACGAGTCTACGGGTATACGGTTCTGGATATTATCATACCCTGCCAAAACCCATGTAACATAATAAATACGGATACAGGTCCGTAAGTATAAAATTTAAACCTTACCCGCTAAAAACTGATATAGGCCCGCGCGGGTACGGGTAAGATCCGCCCTATTTACAGCCCTATACCACATGCATTGGATCAGTTGTTATTTGGAATAGTCAAGGCTAGATATGGGCAGCCCTTACACTCAACTGTTACCTTTTTGTTCTTTAGTACCAACAATATAGAGGCACAGACAGTCATATAAGAAATTTACTTTGCTTAACTTTTTAGGACCCCATCATACTCTATTGAGATTGATAATCAACAAGTATACAAAAAATCACATATGGTCAATCCTATCTATCTCCAGAAGGGGAGTTTATCTGTGCCATTTGTGTATCTCGTGTCTGACCATAATAGTTTTAGATTTTTAACTTATGTTAGTCGTAATGTCAATATTGAAGCACTAACTTGGTTCGTATGGGTACTATATATATGTTTTTTGCCTATAATGTTTGGTTTTAATCATATTCCTTAACAGTTTTACCCTATTATGACTTAGATATGTTGATATAATATTGTAGGTTGCTAAAAAAATAAAATAAAAGTAAAAAGACTCAAATGCCCTTGAGAAAATAAAGTCCCAGTCCAAACCCATCATAAACTTGTCAGCTAGTTTTGGTTTGATCCACAAGTACGTGTGCACCAAAGAAACAAACCCATTAAATGAATTGGGTCTTGCACTATTTGGGTTTTCACCATAATTTCCATTCCAATTAAAAACAACCCAATCCATAGCACATCCTAGTAATCATAATCTTTGCAAATTTCTTTCACCCATCAAATAATTTCTTTTTACTTTTTTGAGAAATTCAAATTTCTATAATAGTTCTTACTTCTTATCTTTTACATAAACATCCCCACAACATAAAGAACTTGTATGTAGGGCTGTAAACGGGTCCAAACCCTCAAAGTACTTTCAGACCTAGACCCATATCCTTATAGTGAAACTTGGACCCAGATCCGGACCCATACCCTCCAGGTATAAAATTTTTGGACCCAGACCCGACCCTCTAGGGTCCAGGGTAGGATGTAGATATACCCGTACCCGTATGACATTTTTCTATTTTTTCCGTGTTAAACAAAAATGTATAAAACAATGTATAATCCTAGAAGAAAAATTTTAACATCTCCTCAACATTTCTTTCAACAAATACAATCATTTAACATATACATAAATAAATAGGGATATAGACCCCTTTAACTATATTAAATCAGTCTGTAATCTAAATTTCTGGACAACCTCTAAGCAAAGAGTATATGTAATAATATGGTGTCAGGTAATAGATAAGTCAAATAATAGCATATAAGATAGAGAATGACAAAGAAAAAGAAAGAAAAAGATTGTCCTTTTTGTCATGATCCATATTTTCAGCAGTTCTATGAAAATAAAAAATAAGATAAAAATATTACTAACATAAATTGCTTTTACACGGGATAAAAGAATATATTTTTATATTTAGTAAAAATAAATTATTTGAGAAATGGCATTTGAAATAAAGTTGAAAATAAATAAATAAATAATTTGAAAGAGGTTAGTTGGACCAAGTCCATCAACTAAAGAGGCTCTATTTACGACTGAAGAGGAGAAAAAAAGAGAAAATGACTGAAGAGGAGAAAAAAAGAGAAAAGGACCAAAAAGGAGAAAAAAAAAGAGAAAATGACTGAAAAGGAGAAAAAAAAAAAGAGAAAAAGTTAATAGCACTAGGATTCAAACCTGCGCAGGCACAGCAAACAAGATTTCAAGTTTGTCTCCTTAACCACTCGGACATACCTACTTAAGGATATTCACTACCCTCTATCTAATATAATATATATAAATATAAATATATATTATTATTTTATTAATACTGGTCTACAGGTATACGGGCCTGGGTATTATCATACCCTGCCCATACCCATAAAATAGAATAAATACGGGTAGGGGTACGGGTCCGCGGTTATAAAATTTAAACCTTACCTGCTAAAAACGGGTATAGATCCGCACGGGTACGGGTAAGACCCGCCCCGTTTATAGCCCTACTTAAAAAGGGCAAGAGTAGTGCTTCAATGAAGCAAAGAGTTGGAGATAATTTTGGAGGAGTTAATTCACCTAATCATAAAAGACTTATGACAATATGTCTACTCAAGGATATCATGAGATGTCAACTTACAACCCTTATCCATTTCATGAAGGTGGGTTTTAAGGAAGACTACAAGCTAGAGGTGGAAGAAGGAGAGGCCCAAGGTGGAAGAGGATATTATAGACCACATGAAGAGGTTCCAAGGCATGAAGCATGGCATAAGGATGATTTGTTTGACGATTTTGGAGAGGATCCTAATGTTGGCCAAGCATACCATGGTGGTTACTATGGTAATCAACAACGGGATAAGGCTCTAGATAAAATCAAGTGGAAGGTGCCAAGCTTCAAAGGCAAAAGTGATCCCAATGTATTTCTTGATCGGGAACAACAAGTGGAGAACTTATTCATGGTAAGGAACTGTAGTAACATGGTCAAGGTGAAGCTAGTCATAGCCAAATTCTTGGGTTATGCACTCCATTGGTGGGAAAGAGTTGTTATTCAAAGGTTGAGAAATGGAAGGCAACCATTAGAAACTGGGTTAGAATTGAAGACAATCATGAAGGAAAGATTTGTACTGGAACATTATTATAAAGAACTACATTACAAGTTGATGACTCTTAAGCAAGGCAACAAAAGTGTTAAAGAGTATAGGCTAGAATTGGAATTATACACTTGAGATTAAGCTTGGAGGAAGATAAAGATGCTTCAATTGCTAGATTTCTAAGTGGACTCAATAGGGACATTGCTAATCAATTAGAATTGTACCCTGACACCATTTATGAAGATATGTGTCATTTGGCTACCAAGAAAATCAAAGGAAGAGGATTGGTTTATCTAAAACTAATTTTCCTTCTTCAAGGAGTGTGGGGCCCAAACCTCAAGCGTCAACCTACAAGAGTTGGCTAAGGAAAGAAGATACACCTAAGGTGGCATTCAAAGATCATTCTAAACCTGAGCTGGAAGAAAACGGAAGGTTGATCACCAATCCAACAAAGTGCTTCAAGTGAAATAGTGTGGGCCATATTGCTCTAAATTGTCCTACCAAAAGAACCTTGATTTTAAATGAAGAATTGAATGGTTGGATTGAAAGGGAGGAAGATGATTGCCAAGATGGTCTTGTTAACAAGGAAGAAGGCAATAGAGATCAAGAGATTGACTCTTTTGAAGCTGTTGAAGGGGAATGAGCTTGGTGACCATTAGAAATTTGTCTACTCAAGTCTTTGAGGATGAAGCAAACGTCCAAAGGGAAATCATCTTTCACACTAAATTCTTAGTGGGAGGTAAAGTTGCTAACATTATTATAGATAGTGATAGTTGTACCAATGTGGCTAGTACATGTCTTGTTGAAAAATTGAATTTACCTCTTCTTAAGCATCCTAGGCCTTATAAGCTTCATTAGTTAATGATAGTGGGGAAAGGAAGTTTAACAAATAACTGCTAGTACCTCTTACTAAAGGGTCATATCATGATGATATTCTTTGTGATGTGGTTCATACACAAGCAGGCTATTTTTTGTTTGGACGTCCTTGGCAATATGATAGAAAGGTATTCATAATGCTGGGAAGAACACCTACACTTTTGGAAAAGATGGGAAAAATTTCATGTTGAATCCTTTGACTCTTAGTCAAGTCTTTGAAGAGCAAAACAAATAAGAGAAAAAGAGAGACTAGAGAGTGTGAATAAGAAAAAGAGCATTGAAGAGGGAAAAAGTGTTGATGAAAGAAAAGTGAGTGTAGAAAAGCTTAGTGAGGAATAATTTAATAGAGATAAGAAAATGAGTGATCAAAAGAGTGATAGTGGAAAGAGAGAAAAGAGGTGATTTTATACAAAAGAGAGTGAGATCATAGAAGCCATTAAAAAAGAAGAGATGTTTTTACTTCTCTATTGCAAAGGTACATTTGTGTCTACTGATGATCATTTGTCTTCTTTATCTAATGCCATAGTGAAGATTATTGAAGAATACAAGCATGTATTTCCCGAAAAGGTGCCCAGTAGACCTCCTCCTTTGAGAGGAATTGAACATAAAATTGATTTGGTACCCGGAGTGGTGTTTCCAAATAGACCAACTTATAGGAGTTCCCTCGAACAGACTAAGGAGCTAAGGAGACAAGTTGAGGATTTACTCTCCAAGGGGTATGTGCGAGAAAACTTGAGCCCTTGTGCCATTCCCGTGTTGCTTGTTCCAAAGAAAGATAGTGCGTGGTGTATGTGTCTAGATTGTAGAGTCATCAATAATATTACTATCAAGTATAGACATCATATTCCTATATTAGATGATTTACTTGATGACTTGCATGGTTCACAAATATTTTCTAGAATTGATCTGAAATCGGGTTACCATTAAATTAGAATGAGGGAGAGGATGAGTGGAAAACAACTTTCAAAACGAATTTTAGTCTTTATGAGTGGCTACTTATGCCTTTTGGATTAACTAATGCTCCTAGTACATTCATGAGACTTATGTATCATGTGTTGAGGAATTTCAATGGTAAATTTGTTGTTGTCTATTTTGATGATATCTTGATCTATAGCAAAACTTGTGAAGATCATTTGCATCATTTAAAACAAGTTTTGTTAGTTTTGAGAAGTGAAAAGTTATATGCTAACCTTGAAAAATGTGAGTTTTGCTTGGAAAAGTTAACTTTCCAGTTATGTGGTGAGCTCTCAAGGTCTTTAAGTTGATCAAGAGTAGGTGAAAGCAATTAAAGGTCTACTCCTAAGAATGCATCCAAAGTGAGGAGCTTCATGGATTGGCAAGTTTCTATGGGAGGTTTATAAAGGATTTTAGCATAAATTCTAGTCATTTGACGAAGATGAATGGCTTCAAATGGGAGGAGAAGCAAGAGAAAGAATTTGAGTTGCTAAAAGCAATGTTGAGTAATGTACCTTTACTTGCACTACCTAACTTTGGCAAAATGTTTGAGATAGAATGTTATGCCTCCGGTGTGGGCTTGGAGGAATTTCGATGCAAGAAAAGAGGCCTTCTGCCTACTTTAGCGAGAAGTTGATCCGGTGCGGCATTGACCTACACTACATATGATAAAAAGCTCTATGCACTTGTGAGAACACTAAAGCATGGGCAACATTATTTGTGGCCTAAAGAGTTTGTGGTGTACACCGATCATGAGTCCTTGAAGTGCCTCAAAGGATAACAAAAGCTAAACAAGAGGCATGCAAGAAGGATAGAGTTTATTGAAACCTTTCCATACATCATCTAATACAAGAAAAGTAAAAACAAAAACATTGTAGTCGATGCATTGTCTAGAAGGTATACTCTTATCTCTACTTTGCAAGCTCAAATTCTTTGTTTTCAGATGCTTAACGATTTATATGCTAGTGATCTAGATTCTAAAGATATATTTGAGGATTTCTTGCTCGTGCCTAATGATAAGTATGTCATACATGATGGTTTTCTTTATCATGATGGTATATTGTGCATTCCATCTGGTTTCACTAGGATGTTGGTTAAAGAGGCTCATTGTGGTAGCTTAATGGGAAATTTTTTTATTCTTAAAACTTAAGATATCTTGCACGAGCATTTCTTTTGGCCACACATGAGAAAAGATGTTGAAAGATTCATTGGAAATTGCTTAGAATGTAAAAGGGCTAAATCTACTTCTTTGCCTTATGGTTTTTATACTCCTTTGAAAGTGACTAAAGTTTCTTGGGTTGGCATTTCGATGGAATTTATTCTTGGTTTGCCTGGATCACCGAAAGGGTATGGATCATATCTTTGTCATAGTAGATAGGTTTTCTAAAATGGCTAATTTTATACCTTGCAAGAAAACCGATGATGCTAGTCATGTTGCAAACTTGATCATTACTTGGGTGGTACAGTTTCATGGTATTCCTAGAACCATTATTTTGGATCGTGACACCAAATTCTTGGTCATTTTTCGCGTGTTTTGTGGAAAAAACTTTCTACTAGCTTGTTGTATCTACAGCTTGCCATCCACAAACCGATGGCCAAACTGAGGTGGTCAATAGGAACATTGGGCAATTTCTTAGGCTATCTTTAAGAAGAATTTGCGCCAATGGGAATAATTCATTCCTCACATTGAGTTTTCTTAGAATAAGGTTAGACATTCTATTACTTCTTATTCTCCTTTTGAAGTTGTTTATGTTTTCAATCCTTTAACTCATTTGATTTGGTTTCTTTGCCTGTAGATCATATTGTGAGTATGGATGGAAAACGGAAGGCATAGTTTTTCAAATCTATTCACGCTAAGATGCATGAAGCTATTGAGTCCAAGAACAAGAAATTGGTTGCTTCACATGTTGGAAGGAAATGAGTGGTGTTTGAACCCGGTGATTGGGTTTGGGTTCATCTTCGGAAAGAACCCTTTCCTTCTCAACGCAAGAATATGCTTGATGCTCGTGAAGATGGACCTTTTCAAGTCCTTGAACGTCTTAATGATAATGCTTATAGGATTGATCTTCTGGGTGAATATAGTGTTAGTGTCACCTTTAATGTTTCTGATTTGTCTCTTTTTGATGTAGGTGAAGACTTGGGGACGAATCTTTTCAAGGGGCAGATGATGTAGATCAGAAGAGTCAAGGATCCACGGAGTTGAAGCTTGGACCAATGACTAGAGCTAGGATGGAGTTGAAGCTTGGACCAATGACTAGAGCTAAGATTAAGAAACTCAAAGCTTCCAATGGAAATGAGGATAATGGCATGGTAGCTTACATGGAAGAAGCTTTGAAGAAAAATTTTGAAGAGTTTGAAGGCCAAGGAAAGGCATCTTAGTTGCCCTCGATTTTCTCAATTAGCAAGGATTATTCAAGGGAACAATTTGATGGTGAAAATGGCTAAGTCTGGGACAAAGGCACCCTACCGTAGCTGGTAGGCTTTTGTCAGGCAATCCTGGGAAATCTCATCCCTACCGTTGACAGTAGGTTTCCTACTGTTGACGATAGGGTTCGGTTGAAACTTATATAATGCGATCTTTTAAAGGACTTTATATTATTTGGAATGTCTTTTCAGTTTTAATCAAGGGTTTAATGAGTATTTTAAGTCATTAACCTATAAGTTATCTAGGGTTAGACCTTAGTCTATAAATATCCCATTATAACTCAATGTAAAAATAATTATGATGAATTAGCTAAAATTTGAGAGAGATTTCTCCAATTACTTCTAGGTTTCTTCACCTTCTTAGACTAGTTTGCTAAGGGTTAATGTCCTTAGTATCGTAAACAATTGTTGCCTTAGATTGTATAATCTATGTAACCAATTAATCATTCAAATTCCTTTCATTAGTTGATTCATAGAGTTTCCTTTCTTTGAATCAATTGTTATTGGATCTTCTAAATTGTATAATTGGGGTTTTGAGGCTTTGTTTCCTGAAGGTTCTAATTATCAATCTAGGAAATAATTTAGCCTCTCAATATTAGGTTTATGACACTTAGTTTCTCATAGGTTTCTTATTCGTGTTGAATTTAAAAATCCTCAATAGAAGTTCTTTAATAGAAGGAGGTGATCCTTGGGGAAGTAGTAGAATCCAAACTTCAATCAAAAGTGGATCTACATCAAGGTGCTTCCTCATAATTGTAGTATACTGCATCGAGTTCAAAATTCGGACCAACTGCGTAAAAAATAGCCTCACAGTATGTGTTGCTTTCAATAGTTCTCATAATGCTACCTACCTTCCGCAACACTAGGTTAGTAACCCCACGATGGTTCTCCATGTGCAGTCCGATTGTCTATTTAAAGATTTTAGTCCAAGACCTATCGCAGACGGTAGGGTGAAACTACCATCACTAGTAGGTAGTCTTCAATTTACCACTCCGGGGACGGTAAGGTTGAGCCTGTTGTCGCTGGGTAAGCTCTATTTTCTTCCTTCCTTTCTTCTTTCATTATCTACCATGGTTGGGAGCTTCTAGTTTGATTCCGTTGAGCTTCTTATGAATTGAATGAGTCTTGGAAGTCTTGAAACTCTTCCAAACACACTAATTAACTCTAAAAATTCCTCAATTGAACCTTTAACCTGCTTTCTTCAATTCTCTAGTTGCTCCTCGCAGAATTTGTTGAATGATCTTTTATTGAATCATATCATATCCCCTCTCTTAAAAGAATTCATCCTCAAATATTTTTCCTGTAAATGTCTATAAGGCAGGCAACATCAGAAAGGACTCAAAAATATAATCATTACTAAGAGTTAAACAATTATGTGTAATGGCCATCAAAACAACAAAACAAGCAAGGACTCTAATACTTCTTTAAAAGGCCTATGAAACTCAAGGTTAGCATTATATTGGATTCTTGTAGAATGAAAGTAGAGACTAGAATGCTTAAGATTCCACAAGTTCAAAACATATTGATGATTTCCAAAGATCTAAGCAAAAGATTGAACATCATAAAAATAACAAAAGAATGGATGAATGGAATTTCTTTTGAACAAATATAACCACAATGAAAGATTATTTCAAGGAGACATTCTTTAGAAGGTGATGGTAGTACAATCTTAGTTCTCAACCCTTCTTAAAAATCCTTCATGGATTCTTGATAAATATATTTTCAAAACTCTAGAACCACAGTGAAGAATCCAAGAAGTTTTAACCTCAAGACTTTCAAGAGCATAGATATCTTTAGCTAGAAAGTTTCTTTTGAAAATCGAAGAATTGGTATAGAAAAGTTTAACATTATTTTGTACTTCATTTGCAACACCAAATTTCCAAAATAACTCTTTAAATTGCAAGCGAAGATACCAAATCCTTTCTCCTTTCCATTTCATATAAACTTCAAAACATTCTCTCAATTCTTTAATCAAAAGCTTTAGAAAATGAAATTCAAGATTAACACTTCCAATCCACTAATAAATATCATAAAAATCCTTAGAAGTGCTAACTTGTCCATTTGCTAAATCATGTTTCCAAAAGATTTCTTTAAAGGGAAGATGGTAAAATAAAAAGTTTTGATGCAAAGTCTTCCAAAATAGTTCCAAGAAAC
This sequence comes from Catharanthus roseus, assembly GCA_028651295.1. Classification (NCBI taxonomy): domain Eukaryota; kingdom Viridiplantae; phylum Streptophyta; class Magnoliopsida; order Gentianales; family Apocynaceae; genus Catharanthus; species Catharanthus roseus. The sequence goes on from JAPQWS010000102.1 coordinate 9,679,038, forward strand.
CTTACAACAAAGAGCAACCTTGATTTATCATCAAACCATGAAGAATTTTCATCTTGAAAATAAACTCCTCCAAAAACTCATTGAAGGTTAGAGAATAAAGTAAAGTGCCGGCAAAAGATTGATTAAAAAACTTGACACAATAACTCGTGTTTTGAACTAATAAATCATTTAAAATATCCTCTTTCAAGAGAAAGTTAATAAAGGGAATAGAATAAACAAGATGTTTCTCAACAAGATTCTTCAAAGTTAGAAAAACACCATTTTCAAAGGTAGTTTTCACAATATCACAAAATGAACTTTAAGCACTCTAAAACTACCGTTTGTTTTCTTTTCACAAAGTAGCAACCACATGACTTCCTTGAAATGGAAGTGATAGAATTGAACCCATAATCCTTCCAAACAACAAAGCTTTCAAAAATTTATCAACAATTAAAATATTTTGTTCATCATAAGGAAATTCAAATTAATGACTCACAAAATACAAGAGTTGAATGGAAGGAATAAATCCATCAAAATCTTTCATAGAAGCATAAAGGAAAGATAACACATAATCAGAATTCTCAAAAAAATTCCCTTTAAGCATAGCATGAAATACATCACAGAAAGACCAAGAGAACCAACTAACTCTCTCATCATAACCACTTTCAACAAAAGATCTAAGGAAGATACGAATCTTACTCCACTTAGATGCACAAGAATATGAGAAATTAGCAACAATACGATCAAAGAAAATATTATCATGTAACAATTGAAGGTCATCGTGACATAGTTTAATTCTAGCAACACTATCCAAAAGTTGTTTCTGAAGATAAGCACATGTAGAAGAGAACTTAAATATGTGAACAAGATCAAGAGCTAGTTTACAAGTGAATAGATTAACCATCAAATTTCCAACTAGAGTCACATAAGAAGCATACAACTCTAAGAACAACTTTTAACTCCTTAAATGATAACTCATGCATAAGAGAAAAGTGTTTAAAGAAAGGCTTATGATGTGTCTTGATAGCCAATACTAAGCTCCTTTCCCATGCCTTCTCCTTTAGTTTTCATCCCATGATTTGGCTTTGTTCCACAAATTATAGCTAAGAAGTCCAAGAATTGAGATTGAATTCTATTACAAAAGAAAGAAAAAGAACAAGTATTAGATTCGTCGATAATGAAATTAAAAGGCAAGAAAGATGTGAAAGGAAGGAAGCTTATGGTTTTGTAGAGCTTGTAGCAAAGACTTCCTTCATTTTCCAATTTTTGAGCTTCAAATTTCTGCACACTTAGAGAAAAAAATCAAAGAAACGGCTAGTGGAATTATTAGATAAGTTCACCTCCTCATTAGAAAGTAAGTTTAATGGTGAACTATGTCACAACAACTCTCTCTCATTTCCTCTCTTTTATTTCCCTAAAAAATAATTGAGCTCATCTCTTACTTTGTTTCTTCACTCTTTTCCATCTTATCTTTCATTTCTTCCACTTTTTTCTTCTTTTAAACTCTCATGATTTTCAATCAAGTGTTCACTCTCTTTTGTTTTTGCCTCATTTTCTTTTGTGCACACAACACTCTTCTTACATCCACAGTTTTCCAATGAAATAGAAACAGAATCAATAACACCTTGTTTCACATTGAAACTCTCTTGTTACATTCTTTATTTCTCTTTTGTAGCTCTCTTTCTTTTGATCACTCATATTCTTGTCACTCTTCACTTTTTTCTCTCTCGATTTTTCTTCCTTTATAAAGGTACAATTTTCTTCTTTTCATGAATTTTTACTTTGTTTAACCTTGTCTTTGTCCTTCATGGGTTTCAACTCCAAATCTATTCCTCAATGCTTGCCTCATTAAGCTCTAAGTCTTGATTGGTTGCGATCCCATAAGCTCTAAGTCTTGATTGGTTGCGATCCCATTCTCCTTCTATTTTCATATTTACAATTCCACCGAACATTAACCTCATAAGAAAGAGATTTTATCCCCAATTGAAACTTCTCTTATTCTCTTACACCATAGGAATAGAACAATGATTCCACTTTTTGCTCCCAAGCTAAATAATCATAAGAACCAAAAGTTTCACACAAAAGAGGTAATTTCAAATTGTTGTAACTGAGAGGTCTTGATGTAGTTCCCAAAGTTTGAGTTCTTCTACATTATACCCTCCATAGATATAACTATCATTGCGCTAGATATACATGTCCTTACTACCATAGCTATGCTCATAATGACAATAACTGTCATGGTATCCTTGGACATTCCCTCTTCTTTTATGAAATCTTCGATTCATTTTCACATATAATTCCCTTCATTTTTAGTTTTATTCCTTGGAACTCTTTCACAAGATGTATCATTATAACCATGTCTAGCTCCAAGTTTATTGTTCTCATATCAATCACAAGAATTATGCTAAAAAATTTCAGTATGAGGAGAGAAGTTACCATATTCCCATTCAGTATGAAAAGTGACGTGTCCTCCAATGTTGATTTGATCTCTATGCTCCATAGAAATGTTAGTAATGTCCCCTCTCATCTCCTTCATGTCTTTTCTAATTAGTTGAAGCTCTTGCATGATAACCTCTATGGGATCCAAATTGGAATGAGAACTTCCACTAGTTCCTTCATTGTAATAAGTAGGCAATTGAGCTTCTATGACATGATTAAACCTACAAAACACAAAAAATAACAAAGGAAGGACCTCACAATCACTTCCTAAGTGTATACACTCTTTTGATGATCACTCATTTCACTCTTGTACGCACTCTTTATGGCTTTTATAAAAATGAGCTTACTCTCATGCCTTTTTCCAAACTCTCAACTCACATGAGCTCTTTGAGCCCTCAAACTTCCTCCACCACAACCACCAAAGACAATCAACCAAATATAGACTTCACTTAAGCAATTATAGAAGTTCAAAGAGAAATTTCTTCAAACACTTGTAGTGCAAGAGTTTCAAAAAAAATCCAAGAGCAATTACAGCCAACAATATCAATTTGATCACCACAAATAATAGGAAAACATTGAAAGAATCAATTAGAACCAAAAAATAATGAAACAACACAAAACTAGGCTTAACAAAGAAGTAAGAGTACTAAAACAAAAATTTCTAGAAAACAGAGGTCACTAACACTCTGTTACAAAAATCACGATACCTCACAAAATACAACTCCAAATCGAGTGAACATAGTTTAGAAACAGGCGCAGCTTGATGAAGATGAATATAAGATCAAATTTTGTTTGAATTGGGTAAGTATAACACAAGATATGAATAGATTAATCTAAACTTCCCAATCAGATTCGATTTTTGGACCAATAAGATTGGGTTTCTGGACAGATTGAAAGTGTTAATCCATAGAATCTATCAAATCAAGTCCACATTCAGTGTAATCAATTGCAAATGATCAATAACTCTTAGAAGTTGAGATCAATATCAAATGTTTGCAAAAATAATGCAATATTTTTCCGGATAAAGCCAATTTTCTGGCTTCAATATTTTTGTCTGAGAATTTTCATGATCTTCTTGTATTTGAATAGATCATCTTATACTCTTTTTTTATGAAAGTGGCTCTGATACCAAATGATATGAATCTTGTTGTGCAAAGATCAAAGTCCTTCCATTAAGCTTCCCAAGGATCTTTTGCCTTCAATAGGACTTAAATATTCTCCATCCTCAAGCAATCCCTAGCGAATCTAAGGATATCTTGAATCAATGTTGAATATTCTTTCCTTCATAAGATAATTCAACAATGAGATTGATTACCCATCACCTAATTAGTGTCTTATGAAGAAGACCTTACTCTAAGACAATTACAAGGATGTAATATCAAAGAGTGGGAATTAAGATCAAATTGAGAATCCTTGGATATTCCCAATCCAACTGTTTAATAAAATCAATCTAAGGAATGATCAAACCCTAGATGAAGTTAGGAGAATGCTAGAAAAGCTAAAAATCCTAGGAGGAATCTCTCAAATTTAATATATCATTCATCTTCAATTTAAGTACAAGAGGAGGCATAAGTAGGTATTTATAGAGAAAACCCACTTCTATTTCCAAAACCTAATGGGTATCACAAGTACCTAATTATCCTTCTAATAAAAGTTAATTAAAAATCTTGGAAAAAAAGAAACAAAAATTAATAGCTAAATTGTCATTTAAAGATGTTAGTAAGCTCTGGTTTCTTTCTCTCCTTTCTTCTTTTGTCATCTAAGATGGTCGGGAGCTTCTAGTTGATTCTGTTGAGCTTCTTGTGACTTTTATGAGTCTTGAAAGTCTTGAAACTCTTTCAAACCTTTTAATTAACTCTGAAATTCCTCAATTGGACCTTCAACCATACTTTCTTCAATTCTCTAGTTGCTCCTCTGGAATTTGTTGAATGATCCTTTGTTGATTCATATCAATAAACTTCTTTCCTTCTAATTACTACTTTTAGCTTTGAGATTTATGTTAAGGAAATTAAGTTTTTCTCACTTGTTTTTATGAAAAATGGATATCAATTTTTTACTTTCTCAACTCTCTTAGAAATTATTATAAAAAAAAGAAACAATTCATGTAGTTTAATTCCTTATCTTATGTCATTCCTAGAATTCATGAGTACTGTGACAATGTTGCTAACGATGCATCTTGTGTGCTAGGAATAGAAGATAAAGAAAGGGGCAAGGAGAAAGAGCTATGCAATTTTCTTGAAGACTTACCAATAAGCCCATTTCTTAACCCTTCTCTTATGTGGCATGAAGTTTTTCTTTTGTAGAATTAGAATTGTTTGTAGAGTCTTATCTTTCTCATATGAGCATAATTGGAGATGCTTGTGCTATTTTATTTTATTTTTTTTTTTGTCGTGCCTTATGTTTCTAGTTCATACTTCTATTGGGGATCCATTAATGAGTAGTGGTGCTAAATTTGATCCTTCTTGTTATGGCTTCAGTATGTTAGATGATACTTCCCTCGTTAATCCTAATATTGTTGATTTTGAGCTTGATTGTGCTTTATTTAACATTTTACATGATGAGTGTTCAGGAAAGTTTATTGAGGATATTGATTATGCATTTCTTTTCCTTGATGCTTTCATGAAAAATCTTGATGGAGTTATTCCTATAAACCAATGTCTTCACCTTTTTAGTAGTCAATTTCAGTTTTCTTACAATGAGCATAAGCTTTCAAGCGTTGTTAACTCTTTGAACTTATTGTTTGAGAACACCTTTAGATTTAAATTCTACCATTTACATTTCAAGAATTTCTTGTTGAAACGTTTTAGAATCATGGTAGAGGTAGGAATTGAATAAGTTTGCAAAAGTTTCATTGTTGAGCATCTTTATTACCACATACCTTTCAAAGAATGGTTTTCAAAGTTGTTCATGTCATTTGCTAGTCTTCAAATGAACTCTTGTGCATTAACTTTAAAATGTGAACTTAAAGCTACATTGTTTTATCATCTACTTTTTAAAGATTTCTTTGATAAAATGGATTTTCATTGCCATAAACAAGAGCTTTTAACTATGGTTGAATCCTTGAACACCTTGTTTGAAAACACATTTGGTTTCAAATTCTATCACTTGCATTTTAAAGGGTTCTTACTTACAAAGGATTTCAAAAATCAAAATAGAGCATGTTTTGAAATATTTAAAATTTATCTTTATGAGCCCTTGAAAGCTAAATTGAGAACGGTTTCCTTCAGACATTCTTGGAAAGCTTTTCTAGACAAGAATTTTTGCTACCATCTACCTTTTAAGGAGTGGTTTGGGTTGTGAGCCACTTCAGTTTGTGGTTTGCAAAAGAACTATTCTTGTGCTTCATTTCTAAACTATATAGTTGATGGAACTTTTGTTCTACCACCTACCTTTCAACGACTTTTTAGAAAGAATGGTTTTTAAAAAGGAAGGTAGAGAATTTGGAAGTTTTGAAAATTTTTGTCTATTTCTCCTCATCTCAATTTTGAAGTATTAGCATTTGTGAAGTCCAAAGTTTATCCTTCATTTTCAAATGCTTTGGTGTACCTTTGGAAAGTAGCTTTTGCATATCACTATCCTTTTGAGAAAAATACATTTCTAAAATCTTGATTTTATTGTTTTACCTCTTGAATTCGGAAACGAAAGCTTCTTTTTTTATTTACATTTTAAGGATATTGGTATTAATCCTTTCTTACAAAAACTTTCAAAGGAATCATTCCTAAGTAGCTTCATTTCAAACAATTTTAAAGGAACATCTCTTATTTGGAAACTTAATTTGCTACCAAACTTCATGTTCTTAACCTTGGAAGTTTTAGCAAATTTGAGAGTTCAATATCATAGGTCTTTTATGGACACTTTGGAAATGTTTTTAGCATGTTTGATTTACAAGACATCCTATTTTCAATGGCTATGCTATTTGAAGAATTCTTGTAAAACTTAACTGGTTTTTGAATAGTTTTTTTCGGAGTTGCATTGTCTTGAACTTCTTTGTATATACTTCATTTGCTTTTTATAGACCATTCTAAGAAGTTCTAGAGTCCTTGCTTGTTTTCTTGTTTAGATGGTCATTAGATATAATTGTTTAACTCTTAGCAATGCTTATATTGTTGAGTCCTTTCTAATGTTGCCCACTTTTGTAGATATTTGAAGGAAAAGGTTCGAGGACGAATCCTTTTAAGACAGGGGGTACGATATGAAATTGGCAAAGAATTATTCAACAATTTGCATAGGAGCAACTAGAGAATTGAAGAACGCATGGTTGAAGATTCAATTGAGGAATCTTGGATTTGATTAGAAGGTTAGGAAGAGTTTACAAGACTTCTAAGATGCATTAATATCATAGAAAGCTCAACGGAATCAAACTGGGAGCTCCCATCCATTATAAATGACAAGAGAAGCAAGGGAAATGTTAAAACAGAGCCTACCGGACGGTAGGCTCCCACCCTACCGTCTCCGATAGGTCACGGGACAAAGAAGAATGCCTTGAAAACTAAACTTTAATATTAGTAAAAATTAATTAGTTTTTGGTCAATTCTTCGTGCCTTGATTTCCAAGTTTGTAATGAACTATATTAAAAGGATAATTAAGTGTTTTAATCATGAATTAGGTTTTAGGAAGAGTAGTAGGATTTTTTTTGTAAGTATCCTATTATGCCTCCCTTTTGTAAGAAGTTGAATATTTATAAAATTAAGTAGATTCTCTAATGGTTACTAGGGTTCTTCAACCCATCTTAGTTAGCTTCTAAGCGTATGCTTCCTTATTAGGGGAGCAATTGATTACTTAGAATTCAATGATCATTTCCAATTTCTTATTTGATTCATTCTGGGAGTTCTTGTTTCTAGATTTGATTAATATCTAGGTCTCCTAATTTGTGTAGCTTGGATTTTAGGGCATAGTTTCCCTAACGTTCTTGTTGCCAAGTTGGGAAATAGTTCTTCCTCTCACTAATGGGTTTATATTGCTTAGTTTTTCATAGGTTCTTTAGTGGAGTATTCAAATTACAAAATCTTCAATAGAAGTTCTTCAACAAGGAGGTGATCTCGGGATGGTGATGGATTCAATTTGCGATAAACTTGGGGATATACATCAACTAATAACTTAGAAAACAATGAATTTGTAGTTAATTATAAATTTATCATAATGTATGTGATAGTTTAAAATGAAAACTGGAAAAAGAAAAAAATAAAGAAAACTTACCGGACTGTCTCTGCAACAGACGAGAACGACGACGGCGACAAAGTGGCAACGGCAAGGCACAACGCTGAAGGGCATACAAAAAATGCAAAATAAAAAAAATTGAAAAGAGAGGAGATGATATTAAGAGAATAGAAGAGAGAGAGAGAGAGAGAGAGAGAGAGAGAGAGAGAGAGAGAGAGAGAGAGAGAGAGAGAGAGAGAGAAGAGTCAGACCTGCTTGCAACGGAGGCAATGGAGGAGATAAGTAGATAACAACGGAGGCCACAATAACTCTTGGGCCCCTGTCTGAAAGGGAGTGGCCCATGCTCTATATAGCATAAGATAGATTGATGAATGAATAGGGCCCAAGTCTACCTCGATCCCTTGGCGGGGGGTGGTTTTATGATCGAAAATCTTGGTCAACGAAGAAGGTGAGTGGAGAGGTGGGGTTGTTGGTGAGGTAGAGAGGTGGGGATTCGATCAGTTTTGGGCGGTAAGGGGAGGGTTTCTTCAAGGGTTCTTCTAAGGGGGGGGATTTTGTTTTAACAGATTTTCTTTGAAGCGGAAAATAAAGGGCAAAATTAAAAAGCTTTACCGACCATTTACTGACCGCCTATCAGTTGGTAATTTGTTGAAATGAACTTACCGACCGATTTCATCAAATTCGGTCGTTGACTTTATCTAGCTAATGACCACTTATCTATCAGTCGGTAATCGATCAGTAACTAGATAAAGTTACCGATTGATGAGCGTCAGTCGGTAATATCGGTCGCTAAACAACTATTCCTCAATGACGTTTACCATCCTTAAATATTTAGTCTAATAATCAATGACTCTTCATGCTATCTTCCTAATTTTTTAAGGAACTATCTTAAAGAAAACATTCAAAAACATAAATTTATACCTGGGACATGGGTATGACTAATTATCCATGATAATCAGAAGGGAGCGATACCTTTATAAGTTATCATAAGAGTTCATCTTTTTTTTTTTTTAAAACTAATTCTAACTACCTGAAGTACAAGGTATACTGATATTGAGGCTAGACATATAACCTATAGTGCATCTAAATAGAAGAAGCTCAAACTTCGCTATCACTTATTGATGATACTCTAACCATGGAGTACTCCACACTGTAGTTGTGATAGTCTTAAAATTTCTTTCATTTTACATGACTTTAATTGAAATCACTATCACGAAGAATTAGTTCTATGTACTCTAAGTACATGTATAATGGTCATGAAAAAATCACGCATTAACCTAAGATATGTCATACATAAAGGAGGTTATTATACAATTTCTTTTAACTTAAAAAAGCATATCCTTCTCCATCAAATGGTTAAGAACAAATTTCAAGTAACAACAGCATCCACCTTATTTTTAAGCACGATCTTTTACGTGCACTGCCTACTTAGAATATGTGGAAATTTATGTATGTAAGAATGCATCCAAAGAAATATCACATTGAAGATACTTTTATGGTTTCTTTCTTTATCCAGCCCATTTTCAAAAAATGGGTACTAAATCAGCCCAAGTTTTTTTTTTTTAATCTTGAAGTGGCCATAACGCACAATGGTTGTGCGTTATCATCTAATTATGCTTAAACCCTATAATCCGCCGATGTGGCGGATAATGCACGACCAGTGTTTGTTATGACAAAGCAATAACGCACACTGGTCGTGCATTATCTGCCACGTCAGTTTTTAATTTTTTTTTTTAATGAAAATTTCTTTACATTTTTGTCAAAACTTATAATTGTATAATTCTTTTAAAAAGATTATATATAATATTTAACTTGTTTTAAGCGTATTTATTATGATAATATTTATATCATTTTCTTGGAAAATATATTTAACTTTTAACCATTTCATCTCAAGTTATTTGAAGATGTAATACTAAAGATATTGTAAAAATTTAGAGCAATAATGTAATAATTAGAAGAAATTGAAAGAAAAATTTCATTAATAGAAACTTGTTTTATTACAACAATTTCAAGAAAATGGCAAACTTATACATTGCTCGGTCCGGGGTTATTGCAATTTTTTCTATTATGTCCCGGTATGCGACATCTGCCACATCTTGGGGGAGAATCCGGATTTCTATAATCCATTTCCCCCTGAAATCACTTGCCCTGTTTCCTACCCATTCCTTTTTCATGTTTGGAGGATAAAATGTTAAATTAAAAGGAACATCCCTCCAAAAGTTCTCACTCAAGATCGGAAGAAAATTCGCTTGGTAAGTTCTTCTGTACTTTTGTCGCGAATATATCTCCGGCACATAAGTATCTGTTCTTGGCCCATTTTCTCTATCCACTGCAAGAACATGAGAACAAGGAAATGTATATGTTTTCCATTTTCCGCCACATGATTTATTATTTATTCGCAATGTATAGACGTTGTTGTCCGTACCAGAAACCCAGATGGGAGATTTGACCATGTATATTCCTTCTCTTGGATTGTAAGTGGTAAGTTTGTGTTCTCTTGATTTCATTTCAATCCGCAAGTACTTGTCAAAAATTTTGGTTGGAAATGGATGCACAAAATTTTCAGCCTCTTCATGGTATTGGTGAAAGTACTTAATTAGTTTGTTGAAGATTAGTTCGACTAGGGCTTTTAAAGGTAGGACTCTAGCTTTCTTCAACACACTGTTAAGTGCTTCAGAAAGGTTGGTTGTCATGATACCATATTTGTGCCCGTCATTATGCAACAGTGTCCATTTCTCTGGGTCCAGCTTCATTAAGTAAATGTAAGCATCCACATTCCTTTCTTGAATCTCTTTCATTACAAGGTCAAATGTCCATTGTTTAGATTCTGTTCCGGCCAGCCACATCAAGCTTTTTAGGTTTGTGTTCTTAAAAGTCTTGTTAAAATTTACTTGAATGTGGCGTAAACAGAACCGGTGAACTGCAAATGGTGGTTTCCATAAAGGGTGACTTTGAATAGCAGAGAAAATACCTTTGTGGCGATCAGAAATGAGGCATACGTGGTGATCTTTGACAATGTATTCTCGCAGGTTTTTAAGGAACTAATTCCAACTTTCGAAGGATTCCTTATCAACAATTGTAAAAGTAAGTGGGAACAAGTGATTATTAGTATCCCACGTACTTGGAATTAACAACAAGCCTTTGTATGGTCCCTTTAGGTGTGTTCTATCAACAGAAATCACCGGCCGACAATATGGAAATCCGCTATACATGGCGAGAAACACCAGAAAACAAATTTGAAAACATAATTAGGGGGACTGTTTGTTCTGTGATGCAAAAATTCGTATACAGTCCCCGGGTTTAAATCCTGTACAGCTTGTAAGTATTTCGGTAAAATATTGAACGTTGTCTCCCAACTACCAAAAACCCTCTCTATGGCAAATTTTCGAGCATAGCATGCCCGCTTGAAAGTACAACCCATTTGAAACAATACCTGCACTTCTTGAATGATGTTTGATATAGGTATCTCAGGATCGTTGGCAACTAGGTGTGATATTGACATTGAAATAAATTTTGAGGACAAGTTTCTGTGCTTGTTTGTTCAATTTAGACAAGGCATGTGTTCTTTTACGAATTTGGTTATTTCCCATCGGCTATGCGTTGCTTTCCTTTTTATACAAATGTACAATGAACAGTAATTATCATCACTGTGATGGTAACATCTCGTGGTCCATGTATCATTTTTACTTTTCTCAACTCGGTATTCACGTCCCACACTGATGGACCACTTACGAACTGCACTTATTGCCTGCACTTTGTCAACGAATTTCATGCCTAACTTTATGTCAGTCATCGAATCGTTCCAGTCGAGTAATTGTATAGTACCAGATTCTACAAGGTCATCTATCGGAGAACCCGAGCCCATATATAAGAATGCTCCAGAATGTGTGTAGTCATACCTAGCGCTACTGAACCATTGGCCGCTCTCCCATTGGGGCACTATGTTTTCAGTTACTGGGTTTACAGGGTTTATGGGAGTTTGTAACTCTCCTTCTTCCGAGTTATTGTCATCATCTGATTTGGATTGACTAGAAACGGCATTATCTCAGTCTGATTCGTCAACCTCATCGTCGTCGTCATTGACGGTAGTGTACAACATAGACGGTTCATCAGAAACCATCTGTATTACAACTATAATATGTTCGGTCATGTTTGTTGTATTTTTGTCATGTGAAAGTGGAATACTATGCTGCTGGATCTGCTCGAATTCAACGAGAATATGAATCCCTTCCTTCACGTGGTGAGGTGGAATAGTCCATAGATAACGTATTTCTTCATCGTTGTTCATGCTATATAAATTAAAGTAAAACATACGATGCACTTTGTAGTATGAAGGCACCCTCATTGTCATTCTAACAATCAAGAGATTGGGATCCATATCTTGGTATCTCAAAATTTTCCTTACCAGTTTGTTATGTGAAATCATTCGGGTAGTTGGCAATGTCCAACTTTTCCACACTACTCCAGTAAAATAGGGACCATATGCATCCCTTGCAATTTCAGAATCCCAAAATAGCATCACTCTAACATGGTGGATTTCTTCCATTTTAAATTGATTTAACTGGATGTGTTTAGGGTTTAAGAAGGATGAAATGAAAAGAATGGGGGATTTGTGAATTGAAAAAGACTGAATGGGGAATGAATGTTTGTTGGTTTGGCTGAAGTATCATTTTTAGAGTGTGTATGTATATATAAAGGTTTAAAGGTAAACTGCTGGGAGTGAAATGAATTATGGGGTTCACATACCGGGAGTGAAATGAATTATTGGGTTCACAAAAGTAATGGCTGAAATGACAATGCATGGAAAGTGTTAAATTATTGAAGGTTTTGAATTATTGGGGGAGTCGAATCATTGAAGATAACGCACCGTGCATTATCATTCAAGACAACGCACAACTGTAATGCATTATCAGTCAAGATGACGCACAACTACTGTGCGTTATGATTTTTCCCAAATTGTTGTAAATTAAATTTGTTAAAATGTACAATGTGGTTTAGGGTTTACGTTATGAAAAAACATGATTTTTCCCAAATTGAAAATTTTATTTACACCAAATTGAAATTGTTTATTTACACCAAACGATAAGACCTCAACTGCCAAGGCAGGGCCATCCCTAATGCGCAATCGCCACTGATGCCACGCCTCTACATGTCTAGCATGTTGTGTCCCCCAGTAAGTGTTGTCATTCCCTCTAAACTGGATCCGATGTAGATCAAGACGAGTATCACATGCATCCGGTATATGCTAAGCCCGTGCAAATTAACAAATCACACGGCCGGGATAGTGATACTCCACTATCTCATAACAGATGAGTGAGACCTCTGCCCGTTACTGGTCAAATGGAACCAGACCAGGGTGAAGAATAAGTCAAAATTCAAAATCAATAAAAATCTAATTGCTTAAAAAAAATTTTCTTTAATTACAAATAATACAAAATATTTTAAAGCGAATCTGATCAGATGGCATGAAATCTAACTGGTCCCTACATGTAACTAGGGTGTGAGTAGGCAGTTCACTGCAGTCAAAAGATGTGCACCATGTAGCACCAAGAGGAGCAAGAGGGTCGACCTGAACATCCGTCATCAGCTGAGACCGTAATGCAGGTATACGCGACCACGCCTAAATCTTTACTATGACTAAGGCTCCCCCTATCTGTCGTACACCCCCCAAAGCTATCGTGCACAACTGCCTATATAAAAATCCAAGTACGCAACTACCCCAGCTAAATGTCCTGATGGCATCAATATCCTCTAATAAATGGAGGTAGCGCACATGAACCAAGTTCCCTGAGAAGTTGAAAAGCATATGACCACCAAGAAGTGAAAAAAGAAATCCACGAGTGCGCAAGATAAGATCATCATCGATCTCTGAACCGATAAACGCTCTCAGGATCCAAGCTTCCAAGGGTTCCTTCTTCACCTTGTAACCAAAAAAGTGACAACCATAGACCAAGAAGTCTCTTAATCAGCTCAATCCAATACTGTTTACCGTGTATACTCCAACTGGGACTGGTAACTGGTAAACTCTCTATCCCTAAACTCCATAATGCTTGCACAACTTGAAGGGTTATTGTGACTTCACCACAAATCATGTGAAATGTGTGAGTCTCGGTCTCCAATGCTCAACTAATGCAGTATAAGAGCATGGTCGAGCCCAATGTAACCACATCTGAACATTCCCCTAAACTAGTCCTGTCAATAAGCTTTACCAACCTATAGGGAGCCGTACTGTAACACTAGAATAGATTACGACCGAAACGCCTAAACTGAAGATTAGTGAAACACGTCTCATGGTCCTCACTCCATATCAACTCAGATCGGTGCTCGTGCTGTCTTGTCAAAACATCAGGGACAATGGGACCCAGATGCACGTGGGCTAGGACTTCTTCCATCTACATTATTTAAAGTTTCAGTTTCGGTCAATATCTATAAATTAAAGTAAAAATTTTTAAATAAATTATAATTCCAAACTCTTTAAGGTGTGTTGTTTATGGTACAATTATTTTAGGGTTTTAGGGTTTGTATGATTTTTAACATATCAAGTTTATTGTTTTTAGGGTTTTTAATGTTTTCATAATTTACGGTTTAATGTTTAAAATATTAAGATTTTAGGGTTTTTATGGTTTACTGTTACAAAGTTTAGAGTTTTACGGTTTAATGTTTAAAATATCGATTTTAGGGTTTACTGTTACAAAGTTTAGAGTGTTACGGTTTAATATTTAAAATATTAAGATTTTAGGGTTTTTAGGGTTTACTGTGACAAAGTTTAGAGTCTTATGGTTTAATGTTTAAATTGTTAAGATTTCAGAGTTTTTAGGGTTTATTGAGAGTTTTATGGTTTAATGTTTAAAATATTAAGATTTTATGGTTTACTGTTACAAAGTTTAGAGTTTTACGGTTTAATGTTTAAAATATCAATTTTTGGGTTTTTAGGGTTTATTGTTACATAGTTTAGAGTTTTACGGTTTAATGTTTAAAATATTAAGATTTTAGGGTTTACTGTTACAAAGTTTAGAGTTTGACGGTTTAATGTTTAAAATATCAATTTTAGGGTTTTTAGGGTTTACTATTATAAAGTTTAGAGTTTCACGGTTTAATGTTTGAAATATCAATTTTTGGATTTTTAGGGTTTTAAAGGTTTTTATAATTTACACTATATGATTTCAATATTATGATATTTGGTTTTTAGGGTTTAGCCCCTATATATATATATATTTTTAAATAAACGTCTTCATATTGATAATGCATACAATTAATTACTAAACCCTAAATTTCCAAATTTCGGTTCTATTAATTGAAAAAGAAACAAGTTAAGTGAAAAAAATCCAAATTCCAAGTCGCATTTTCTGTACTAAAAAACTTACCAAAAAGATGCAAAATAATTATCTAAATAAATAAAAAATTCAAATATCATAAAGTAAAGTAAAAAAAATTACCTAATTATCAAAATAAATTCATCAAAATAATTCATCACCGTAAAATCACTTTTGCAATACAAAAAACAATTATATGCATAAAATGATCAAATTTGCACAGATTTATCAATAACAACAAATTTAAACATAAATCCAAACCACTTTCAGAAAAATAAATTAATTCAAATTAACAAATAATCCAAATAAATTTCATAAAAATAGTTCAAAAACAACAATTAACAAACCCAAATAAACAATAAATAAAATTAATACATAATACACCAAATAATTTAAATAAATAAAAACTTACCGAAAATAAAAAATGCACCTTTGTACCGATAAACTTTGTCTATTGTTTTCCACTCCAAAACTCTAACAACCTTGGTACTCCAAGGAAAATCTCACCGATTTAAACTTGAATTTAAAAAATTTAACTAAATTTTTACTGTAAATTTTGAAATAAAATACAAAAGTGTAAGAAGAAGAGAAGATAAAGAAGGAAGAAAATAAAAGGAAGAGGAGAAGGACTTACCAGCGGTGGTGGCAGAACAGCAAGAGCGGTGGCGGCACACAAAGAAAGAAGAACTGGATGTGTTTCGGTAGGGAATGATGAAAACTTTCGAGGAAGAATGAAGAAAGAAGAAAGAAGAAAGAGAGAAAAAAGAAATAGGCGGCGGGAATAAAAAGAAAAGAAAAAATGAGGAGGCAGCGGGAAGAAGGAAGCAAAGAAAAAAGAAGGAGGCGGCAGGAAGAAAGAAGAAAGAAGAAAGGAAGAAGGAAAGAAAAAAAAGCAGGGGGCAGTACGGTTTATAACGTAATAACATACGGTCATTATGCGTTATCAGCAATAGTAACGCACAATGGTTGTGCGTTATTATGGCTGATAACGCACAATGGCTATACGTTATCGCCAGTTCGATTTCACATCAGCGTTACGATTATGCCACGTCTTTAAGCACGATTGTTAATGCAGGTTAATGCCGTTATTAGTGATAACGCACAATCATTGTGATAATGCACAATGGTTGTGCATTACGGCCATTCATGGATTAAAAAAAAAAATCTGAATCACTTTAATATTCATTTTTTGAAAATAAATTAAACAAAGAAAAAAAACCTACTTTATTTGTTCCATAAAATTACAGTAAATAGTCTTTTTCACATATACTTCCCAAAACTATCACACCCTTATTGAATTATTCACGTGTTTTATTTAGCTGACACGGTACTAAGTGGTTTGAATGGCTTTATTGTTTAATCGAAATCTATTAAAACCCAAGGGTTAGAATTAATCATTAGAGATTAGAGTCACAAAGTGTAAACACGTCAACGACTAAATTAGTGATTTATCTGCCAAACAAACAATAACTTCTTCTCAATTCTACCTTCTTGTATTGCACCATTTTTCCACTTGAAGACTTCAAAGGTTCAAGCCAGCCCAATTTGATACGTTGGACGTACTGTCTGATGGAATACACTTCCATCTTTCTTTTCCTTTCCTTTCTTTTCTTTTTTATTTTTTTAGTTTTCGTAAGAGAAATCTTCTTTTTCCATTCTAGCATCTTATTTCTAAAAATAAAGTAGGAATGAGTTTCTTCACCAGAAAATTCATTCCAAGAAGTTGAAAAATGGTTACAAATTTCTTCAGTTTTCCTTTTTCTTATTGTTTATTAGCAACATTTTTCCTCTGTAAATAATTTACTTAATTTAATATATAATATATATATATATATATATAGTCTAGACTCTCATCATTCTTTTGAATCACACAAAATCACATATACACACATGTTTATTAAACAGTCCAAGAAATTTCGAAGCCCACATATTCATGGCTCAACTTGGACAACAGTTTAATTTAGTTCTATTATAAGTTTTAGTTTTAAACTTGCATGTTTTTTAATAAACAATTTATCTTTCACGAATTTAAAGAAAAAATATACATAAAATTCAAGTTTAACTTTGATCCACACTGAGCCTATATCTATATACAGTGGTGGACGTATAATTTATAATTATGAGGGATTAAAAAAAAAATTTAATAATTTCTTATGATTCAAAATGGGTTCGAATAGTCTCTAACATCCTATGTAGTATTATCTAACATTTTTATTATAATATTTTACTAATAGATTTATATCAAATAAAAAATAAATCAAAAAATTCAAAAGTTAAATAGTAAGAAAAAATGTTATAAAAGAAAATACTATGAAAAATTTTATAAGAGATTATATATATAACTTTTTATATACAAAATGATCTAATAAGAAATAAAGAAAATATACTAATTTTATGATCGCCATTCTATATACCCTTATTACATAATTTTATTGATGAAACTAATATGTGTAAAGGAGAAATTGAATATTTATAAATCTACTTTATTTTTGTTTTTCTATATTTTCTTTATTTTTGTAGCTATATAAAAAGAAAAATAAATATAATTTGTGTAAAAAAATAAAAGTAAAGTTTTTTACGGTAAAAAGAAAAAAAATACTATACAACTATAAACGTTAATTTCTTTATATAAAATTATTTTTTTTAAAAAAAAAAGGGCAAAAGGATTTCGAATATATATATATATATATATATATATGTGCTGACTTTCTATACCTTTTACATTATAAATCTTTGTAGACAATTTTTTAAAAGAACAGGTGAGGCATTTGCCCCACCCAAGTTAAGAGTCCATTCGCCCTTGGAGATAAAACATGTGCCTGAAGCAAGGACCTAAAAGAGAGGATAGAAGGAAAAAGAACTTTTAGGCTCGATAAAAATGAGCCTTCTAATGCACTCAGGATCGTCTTTATATTTTCTAGTATATTCTTTAATATATTTTTTTTATTAATTATTTATTTTAAAATTTATTTTTTAGAGTTTAAGATTTATTTTTTATTTTATAAAATTTTATTAATAAAATAATTAAAAAATAATGTATCATAAAGAATGTATTAGAAGATGCATTAGAGGATTGGAGCCTCTCCTGCTGAAAGGATTCTATTCTCTTCTTTCTATTTGTAGCTAATGCTAATATAGCGGCCGATTCGTTTAATGGAATTATTTTCGTTCTTTATTATTTTTTTTTAAAACAAAAAACATGGGCCTCCTTATTCTTAAAATGGGCACGAATCTCTCTCATAAGAACCGGCAGAATAGAGTCTTTAGTACATCTGCGGAAGTTGCCTTAGGACATAATGCTATCAAACTTAGAAAAGAGGTCGCAAAGAAGTAGGAGAAATGATGTGCTATTTCGCATTCAAATATTCACTCCCAAGAACAAAAAATTGGTACATCTGCGGAAGTTCCCTTAGGACATAATTTTATCAAATTACGAGTTCTACATGATAAAGAGAGAATGCATATTTCTGAGGAGGGAGAATAAATGTATATTTCTAAAAAGGGTGGCAGCGTTGTATATTTTAGTAATTTTCTAAACATATGGATATCAATGTTCCTAACGGCACCAGATACATATTGGAACACGTTGCCTAACATCACATTCATAACGGGCTAAATCGCACTTGCTTGTGCATTTTACACTTAAAAAGGGAAAAAAAAAAAAAAATTGAAATAGTAAGTCGTAGATGTAGCAAAAACCAACCCTTCTCTCATTACAAAATTGAACGGCTCTGTATCTATATATGACCAGGAAAAAAAAAAAAAGTAAAATGAAAATCGAAGACGGAATAAAAAGAGGCTTACCATATAGGCGTTTATCTGTTGTGTTCCGAAAGTTCTGAGGGTTGATGATGAGGTCGAGAAGACGAGAACCGGATGCATTAATCTCCATTTGAGGCATGGAGACAAGAAAGAGAAGCACCAAAAACAGTAGGAATAGGAATATTCCATATATGTATATTACCATAATCTTTGTGATTGTAATCATCTTAGAATCCTGTTCATATCATTAGCTAGGATCATAGGAAGATTGCCTATTTGTATTTATGAGAGATAGATAATTATATTTGTAAAGTTCTATATATGTTCAAAGAATGAAAAATACAATTAAGCTTGGTTGCTTAATATTGATACTTTTATCGTTTTATCATGGTATCAGAGTCAACTTAATTTTTTTTACGATTTGTACAATGACCAAACAGAAAACAGCCGATGAAATTGCCGTCACCATTGAAACTATGGAGGTAGATGCTATTTCGAAAGACAAACACTTTCATCTCATTAGTGATTTGAATCTCTATACCATTATGCCTTGTGATGTTCCAAGCCAATTTGCTAACACATATCAGGTTGAATGAAGCAAATTATGATCAATGGTTATCGGCTATTCTTACGGTCATGACGGGCAAAGGAAGGAAGGATTTCTCAATGGAACTCTACAACGACCAGACCCAAATTCCTTAGATTTCCGTGATTGGAAAAAAATGAGTTCCCTGATCGCGTCATGGATTTTTAATACAATAGATCTAGCACTTGTTCCACAAATTTCATACACCACTAATACCAAGGAACCTCGTATTCATGAACTTAAGGATGCAATCTCCAATTGCAAATAAGGGGCCACCGTTTTTGCCTACTATGGAAAATTGAAGAAACTATGGGATGAGTAGGCCGCCTATGACCACAACGCAGGGTGTACTTGCACATAGTGTATGTGTAACTTTGTGCCAGACAACAAAGAGAAGACCGACGAGGAGAAGCTTCATCAATTCTCTTAGGCTTGGACCACTCCGTTTTTCATATGATAATATCGCAAATTGTTAATATGAAGCCTTTACCTTCTGTTCCAAGTATTTATCAAATGATAGTTCGTGTGGAGAAACAAACTCTAATTGCTCGGGGTCGTGATGAACATGCCGAAGTTGTCGCCTTAGTTGCACATTCCTTTGATAAAACATAAAGTACTTGCACTTATTGTTCTAAATCTGGTCATACCCCCTTTAAATCTTTTAAATTGATTGGATATCCTGAGTGGTGGAGTGAAAAACAAAAACTTGGATAGGGCAGTGGCCGAGGGTATGCTGGCTAGAAAGGACCTCGCAGCCATGGCAGAGTGGGACGCAATGGTCCGCCGACTTTTGCACATGTAGTCAGGGACGGAACCAGAACAATATGATTGGGGGGGCTGGAGGAAAAAAAAATTTTACTAGAATTTCGTCTATAAAATGATGAATTCCATGTACAAAAGACACTCGAACAATTCCAAACTTACATATAATATAGAAAAAGAATAGGTAATCGCCCATTACCAATGAGGAGTGATCACCCATCACTTACGGGATAAGCATTACAATTCTAAATTTACATATAATGTAGCAAAAGAATAGGTAATCGCCCATTACCAATAAGGAGTGATCACCCATCACTCATAGGATAAACATTACAATTCTAAATTTATATATAATATAGCAAAAGAATAAGTAATCGCCCATACCAATGAGGAGTGATCACCCATCACTCACCGGATAAATACCTCTATCAAAGCTGAGAATCTTGATCAGAATCTTGAGATAACAGATGAGATGAGCACGATCAGAAGACGAAATCCAATATGACCTGCAATTGATTTAGAACGATTAGAAGATTAATATGAAAACAAATAACATTCATACAAATGCAAAGAATGAAAAAGAAATCACTAATGAAAAATGATTTAAAATTACATGTGACCGAAATGATTAAGATGGCAATTTTATTCTTCGAGTTGCATATTTTGAAACCACTGCAAGATGTGTTCATTTTCAATACTCTTAAAAATCTTTTTCTCCACATAACAAACCAAACTGTCATTGAGAAACTCATCTCCCATCCTATTGCGTAAATCATTCTTAATCGTTCTCATAGCAGAAAACGATCTTTCAACGGCAGCTGAAGCAACAGGCAAGACTAAAGCCAACTCAATTAGTCAATAAACTAAAGTAAAAAACTTGTGAGTATTCGTCTCAACCATCTTCTTTGCGAGATCTCCAATGTCAGTAAGGCCATAGAAAGCTACCCCATCACTTGATCTCATGTAAGAGATATATGTATCAAGTTGTGCTTTAAGCTCAAACTTATCAGAGATAGAAAAATCATCTGAATAGAACTCAGATAGACGGAGTAACTGATTGCGATCAAAATTCACAAAGAATCTCTGGGATCGAGGCATGATATGCAAATAAGTAGCTCTGAAGTTGACTCCGTAAAACGATCATCCATTTCTTTGACTATAAAATCAAATACCTAACATTCAATAGAGAAAAGAACAGTTAATAATTTATAATATTACAAATAATTGAGTATTAGGTAATAAGTTAAAAAAACAATGAAATTAATTACCTCAGAAAAGATGTCTCGACGAAAAAAATGGTAGTAAGTCTTTGGCTGCCCATCCACACTCATGTATAATCTAGCTCGGCCTGGTAAAGGATCTTGCATGTTCGACACGAAAATATCATTTTTGATACAAAATGAAGTAACAACACCCAATAACTCCTCCCAATAATCATCATCATTTCTGTACTTCTTCAAATCTTCCTTTATTGTCTGAATCATCCGGACAGCAGTGACTATGTTTTGAGTCCTTTATCGCAAGCACATTAAAAATGTATTTGTTTTTGCCAAGACATTTACCATTAATTGAGCAATGAATACGAATTCAAACTGTCACATTTTATCAATCAAACCTCGGGCAATGCCTTGACTATTGACCTCATCAGCGTCTTCATATATAGTTTCAAGCATGTTAGCCCTAAGGGCATTATTACTTGTGTTTTGATTATGATTAACATGTACTTGTATGAGTATGTTAGCTAACCCTTCATAGAACAAAAGAAGAACATATGAAGTCTCAAAGTCTCAAGCAAAAGATCTTGTCGATGAGGGCAAAATAGAGAAGAAGAGATCAAGCCATACCAAGATCAAATCAATTGATGACATTGAAGGCATTGTGTTGTTAGAATGAACTAGGTACTATCTTGTAAAACTTCCTAGTCTTAGTCTTTGATTCATTGATCATACATGAAGCTCTTCTCATGTTTTTCTAAAATATAATCCTTTGATAAAATCCGAGTATTCTTGACTAAAGATGTTTTGGATAGTTTTTCCTCTCTTTAAAAATTGTCAAGAATGCCTTTGAAACTTGGAAGAAAGTTTTGTTCAGAAAAAAACTTGGCTGAGGAAATAGTTTTTCCTCTCTTTAAAAATTGTCAAGAATGCCTTTGAAACTTGGAAGAAAGTTTTGTTCAGAAAAAAACTTGGCTGAGGAAAAACAGAAATTTGAAGTCCGTTTTTTTAAAACCGATAGTCCGTTTTTTAAAACCGATAGTCCGTTTTTAAAATCGATAGTCCGTTTTTTAAAACCGATCGTCCGTTTTTCCAATGCATGAAATTCGGCAGTCCGTTTTTCAGAAAAACCAAGTCCGAATCTTTCTATTCAGAAATTCGGCAGTCCGGTTTTTAAAACCGATTGTCCGTTTTTCCGATACATGAAATTCGGCAAATCCGTTTTTCGAAAAAACCAAGTCCGAATCTTTCTGTTTCAAAGAACCGGAAGTCCGTTTTTCTGGAACCCGGTCGTCCGTTTTTAGCTGTCGATGTAAAAAAATATTACCGTTGCACTGAAAGCAACGGACATTTCGAAAA
This sequence comes from Catharanthus roseus, assembly GCA_028651295.1. Lineage (NCBI taxonomy): Eukaryota > Viridiplantae > Streptophyta > Magnoliopsida > Gentianales > Apocynaceae > Catharanthus > Catharanthus roseus. The sequence goes on from JAPQWS010000102.1 coordinate 9,701,609, forward strand.
GTTTCAGCCCTAGTTTTCTTAGGCAACGGTCTTGTGCTTTATAATCCTATATATACACTCAATTCTCAGCTATTAAGGCAAGGAGTTTGGGAATTACTCATTGAGAACATTTAATACATTTCAAGAGCTTCAAAAATACATTTTATTACAAATCATGTTTTAAACCCAAACAAAAAAATCTTCTTGAGCTTCATAGTTGATCATCCATCAAAGAAGAAGAAAAGAGGTGCTTGTAGAAGTATATCATTGAGTTGTAATCTTCCTCTTCTCAAGCTAAATTGGTAACATTATTCCTAACTCTCTCTATTCTTTTATTGTGATCAAAGGTTTGTGGAAAACCCTTTGGGTGATCCTTTGATTAACTAGTTGTATTGTTGTGATTGAGGTTTTGGTGTAAAACCCTTGAAGGGTGAACCTCATTGTGTAGTTGTGTTGTTGTGTTTGAGGTTATAGTGTAAAACCCTTGAAGGGTGAACCTCATTGTGTAGTTGTGTAATCAACTTTGAAGTTAGTGGATTTGTGAAATCCTTGGGTTGAGGCTCAAGGTAGTGGATGTAGCTCTTGGAGAGAGTGAACCACTATAAATTGTTGTGCATGCTCTTTAATTCTTTGCTCATTTCTTAATTGCCAATTCTATAAGATTGTGCTTTGTGTGGATTCTTATTAAAAAGAGTTTTAGAAATCTTTCACAAACAAATTGGAGGTTTATCTTTCTAATCAAACAAAAGATTTTTTAAATTAGCCAAAAACCTTATTCCCCCCCCCCCCATCTAAGGTTTTTCAATTGGTATCAGAGCAAGGCTTCTCTAAAAAATCGTTGAAGCAAAAGATCTTTATTTTACTATGGCTAATGTTTCTAGCTTACCATATGTAGAAGGCTCTTCTACAAATAGACCTCCTCTTTTTGATGGTACAAATTACACTTTTTGGAAATCTAGAATCAAAATTTATATTTGCTCTATTAACTTTAATCCTTGGAGCATTGTAGAGAAAGGACCTTATGTTCCTATAAAGGATGGAATAATCAAGGAGATCGAAGATTATGATGAGCTTGACTCAAGGAAGATGACTCTAAACTTTCAAGCTATGAACATATTGAGTTGTGCCTTGGATGCAAATGAATACAATAGAGTGAGCGGATGCGACTCGGCTCATGAAATGTGGAAGTTACTTGAAGTAACTCACGAAGGCACCAATCAAGTGAAGGAGTCTAAATTAGCTATGTTGGTGAGAGACTATGAGCTATTCATGATGAAACAATATGAAAGCGTTAGTGACATGTTCACAAGGTTCACCAACATCACAAATGGCTTAAAGGCATATGGAAAAGAGTACACAAGGGGAGAAGTAAATAGAAAGATTCTTGATTCACTCCCAAAAGCATGGCAACCAAAAACTCTTGCCATTGAGGAATCAAAAGAGTTAAGTCAACTTCCTATTGAAGAACTCATAGGATCTCTCCTTACCTATGAGATGAAAATAAAAAGATTAGATGAAATGGAAGATGAAGACAAAGGAAGAAGAGGCATAGCACTCAAAGTGAATGATGATGATCATACATGCTCGTCAAACAATGAAGATGAGATTGAGGATATGGCCCTAGTGATGAGGAAATTTAAAAGATTTTACAAAGAAGACTTCAACAGAGGAAAGAATCCTCCATTCAAGAAAGGAGGACAAAGTTCATCATTCTTCAAGGCTAGATATTTTAAATGCAATAGCTCCGACCATCTTGTAGCCGATTGTCCCAAGGCCCTTAAAAAGGAAAAGGAAGCTTTAGAAGTCAAGCTTGAGGCATTGAGGAAAAAGAAGAAAGGCAAAGGCCTAATTGGAGCTTGGGATGAAGACTCAAGTGAAAATGAAGAAGAAGAAGAAAATGCCAACATATGCTTCATGGCACTAGAAAATGAGGTACAATTTCCACTTCCTAACTCTTCTAGTATCATTGATGATGATTGGGATATTGATCCTAGCATAATGCTTTTTGAAATGTATGATGAGTGCAAAAAGGTTACCAAACGAAACAAAGATTTAAAAAGCAAAACTCAATTTTTGTTAGATGAAAATTCAAGACTCATTTGTGAAAATAAAGCCATTCTTGAATCCTTGGAAGTCTTGAAGAAAGAAAAAGAGAGCTCAAATGATGACTTTCAAAATCTTGTTTTAGAAAACAAAAACCTTTGTGAAAAGATTTCCTTTCTTGAAAAATGTTTAATTGATTATGATGTCTTAAAGAAAAAGGTGAGTGATCTCACTCTATGTGTTGAAAAGTTCACAAAGGGAAAAGAAAATTTTGAAAAACTTCTTGGCTCTCAAAGATCACTTTTTAACAAAAATGGTATTGGATATAATCATTCCAATATTTTTTCTAAACAAACACGTTTTGTAAAAGCCTCCTCATCCCTTTCACACTTTTGTTGTACTTATTGTGAAAGGAGTGGTCATAAAGCCACAAAGTGTTTTATAAAGAAAAAGATTGAAAGAGGAGTGAAAACCGTTTGGAAAATAAAAGAAAATCCAACTAACATTCATGGACCCAAAAAGATATGGGTACCAAAAGACCCTTCTACTTCTTTTGTTGTAGGAACACAAGTCAAGGTCATCTAAGTGGTACTCGGATAGCGGATGCCTATGACACATGACCGGATATGCATCCCTCTTGATTGAACAACCAAAGGTGCTTCGTTTTTTACTTTTGGAAGGATCATCGGTATAGGTAACATTAGATATGATTCATCTTCTTTAATTAAGGAAGTTCTTTTAAATTGATGTTTTGAAGTTTAATTTATCTAGTATTAGTCAATTGTGTGATTATGGGTACAAAGTTATTTTTGAAAGTGAATCTTCTTCTATCATAAACAAGCTTGTGAACAAAACTATTTTTGTTTCAAAAAAAAAAAAAAGTTAGCATATGTCTATGTCTTTTATCTTGAAGTTCTCATTTCTCAAAACTTATAGTGTCTCTTGGTTCATGATGATAATGTATTTTTGTGGCATAGAAGGTTTGGTCATGTTAGTATGGATTTATTAAACAAACTCTCTTCAAAAGAACTTGTTAGGGGCTCACCAAAACTTCATTTTGAGAAAACTAGACTTTGTGATGCTTGCCAATTTGGAAAACAAATTAATACCTCTTTTAAACCACAGTAAATGATTTCAACTTCAAAACATTTAGAACTCATTCACATGGATTTATTTGGACCAATGAGGACCACTAGTCTTGGTGGTAAGAGGTATGCCTTTATTATTGTGGATGATTTTTTTTTTACTTGGACTTTGTTTTCAAGCCGAAAGGATGAAGCATTTCATGAATTTATTAAATTATTCAAAAGAGTCCAAACCTCCCTTGTTTGCAAATTGATTTCTATAAGAAGTGATAATGGGAGAGAATTCAACAACCAAGATTTTACAAAAATTTTTGATGATTTTGGTATTTTACAAAACTTTTTTCGGTAGCCAAAACTCCTCAAAAAAATGGATTTGTGGAAAAGAAAAATAGAACTTTACAAGAAATGGCAAGGTCAATGCTTTATGAAAATTCCCTTCCTAAACTTTTTGGGCCGAGGCCGTTAACACCGCATGCTACATTTGAATCGTGTTATCTTGAGACCTTCTTTAAAGAAAACTCCCTTTGAACTCATCTTTAATAAAACCCCCTCAATTGGTTATTTTAAAGTTTTTGGATGCAAATGCTTTATTTTAAACACCAAAGACAATCTTGGGAAGTTTGATCGAAAATCCGATGAGGGAATTTTTCTTGGTTATTCTTCAAACAAAAGGGCTTTTAGAATTTTCAACAAAAGAACCTTACGTGTTGGAGAGTTTATTCATATATATTTTGATGAAACTAACTTTTTTGACAAGAAAGATGATAATGACATAGATAACTCTTTAAGCTACCAACCTTTGTACACTCAAGCAATGGAAGAACATACTTATGGAGGAAGAAGAGATTGAAGCAACACAAGAAAATGATCAAGAAGCTCAAATTCTTCCTCAAAATGTGATATATCCAAAGGATCACTCTAAGGTTTTTCAATTGGTATTATTTCTAATCCTAATTTGCTTTTGTCATGCTAAGTGATCTGTTTGTTGCACTTTTTCTTTGTTGATAGGCCCTTCTTGTTATGGACTTCATGATGACACTTTAATGTTGAAAGTCCTACTAGTATCTCTTCTATGATCCCTTGATACTTTTCTCCTACAATTTTTTGATTTATGACAAAAGGGGGAGAAAATAGTGCAAGATGTAAGGGGGAGAAATTTTGTTAATATGATGATTATTGATGATGCCTATAAATTGTTTACAATGATTATTGATGCAAGGGGGAGTTATCTCCTTTTCTTGGTGATTGTTATGCTTTGCCTTTTTGATATTTTGATACATCACCAAACTTTACTTTTGCTCTTTTGTTCTTCTTGCATATGTGTTTGTCATAATCAAAAAGGGGGAGATTGTTAGCCCTAAGGGCATTATTACTTGTGTTTTGACTATGATTAACATGTACTTGTATGAGTATGTTAGCTAACCCTTCATAGAACAAAAGAAGAACATATGAAGTCTCAAAGTCTCAAGCAAAAGATCTTGTTGATGAGAGCAAAATAGAGAAGAAGAGATCAAGCCATACCAAGATCAAATCAATTGATGACATTGAAGGCATTGTGTTGTTAGAATGAACTAGGTACTATCTTGTAAAACTTCCTAGTCTTAGTCTTTGATTCATTGATCATACATGAAGCTCTTCTCATGTTTTTCTAAAATATAATCCTTTGATAAAATCCGAGTATTCTTGACTAAAGATGTTTTGGATAGTTTTTCCTCTCTTTAAAAATTGTCAAGAATGCCTTTGAAACTTGGAAGAAAGTTTTGTTCAGAAAAAAACTTGGCTGAGGAAAAACAGAAATTCGGAAGTCCGTTTTTTAAAACCGATAGTCCGTTTTTTAAAACCGATCGTCCGTTTTTCCAATGCATGAAATTCGGCAGTCTGTTTTTCAGAAAAACCAAGTCCGAATCTTTCTGTTCAGAAATTCGACAGTCCGGTTTTTAAAACCGATCGTCCGTTTTTCCGATACATGAAATTCGGCAGTCCGTTTTTCAGAAAAACCAAGTCCGAATCTTTCTGTTTCAAAGAACCGGAAGTCCGTTTTCTGGAACCGGTCGTCCGTTTTTAGCTGTCAGTGTAAAAAATATTATCATTGCACAGAAGCAACGGTCATTTCTGAAAAGTTTTAGCCTAGTTTTCTTAGGCAACGGTCTTGTGCTTTATAATCCTATATATACACTCAATTCTCAGCTATTAAGGCAAGGATTTTGGGAATTACTCATTGAGAACATTTAATACATTTCAAGAGCTTCAAAAATACATTTTATTACAAATCATGTTTTAAACCCAAACAAAAAATCTTCTTGAGCTTCATAGTTGATCATCCATCAAAGAAGAAGAAAAGAGGTGCTTGTAGAAGTATATCATTGAGTTGTAATCTTCCTCTTCTCAAGCTAAATTGGTAACATTATTCCTAACTCTCTCTATTCTTTTATTGTGATCAAAGGTTTGTGGAAAACCCTTTGGGTGATCCTTTGATTAACTAGTTGTATTGTTGTGATTGAGGTTTTGGTGTAAAACCCTTGAAGGGTGAACCTCATTGTGTAGTTGTGTTGTTGTGTTGGAGGTTATAGTGTAAAACCCTTGAAGGGTGAACCTCATTGTGTAGTTGTGTAATCAACTTTGAAGTTAGTAGATTTGTGAAATCCTTGGGTTGAGGCTCAAGGTAGTGGATGTAGCTCTTGGAGAGAGTGAACCACTATAAATTGTTGTGCATGCTCTTTAATTCTTTGCTCATTTCTTAATTGCCAATTCTATAAGATTGTGCTTTGTGTGGATTCTTATTAAAAAGAGTTTTAGAAATCTTTCACAAACAAATTGGAGGTTTATCTTTCTAATCAAACAAAAGATTTTTTAAATTAGCCAAAAACCTTATTCACCCCCCCCCCCCTCTAAGGTTTTTCAAAGCACATGTGTCACTGCATCCCACATATGCAAAATCCGAGTTATTGTTTTGAAGTGAGAGTCCCAATGAGTGTCACCTGGCCGAGCTAAACTTGTTTCCTGATTCTTGCCCTTTCCTGTAGCAACTTCTCCACTTTCTAGACGTTTTATAAGATCATCATACTGCTTTTGCAGAAGAGCATCCTTTCTTTTACATGAAGCTCCAACAATGTTTACAATCTTAGCAAGGTACTCAAAAAAACTACACATGTGAGCATTTTTCTTTGAAGTAGCCACAAGCACTAATTGAAGTTGGTGAGCAAAGCAATAACTATAATATGCGTACTTATTTTCATCTAAAATTTTTTGTTTCAATCCATTAAGCTCGCCACTCATATTAGACGCCCCATCATAACCTTGGCCTTTGAGCTGTGAAATTGATAATCCATTTATTGCAAAGAAATCATCAATACTATTTTTCAACGTCCGTGCAGAAGTGTCACTCACGTGTACTACTCCAAGAAAACGCTCGACCACTTCTCCATTACCATTAACAAATCTCAAAACTATAGACAATTGCTCCTTCACAGAGCTATCTCGAGCCTCATCAACCAAAAGAGAAAAAAACTTGTCACCAATCTCATTGATAATAGCTTGTCTCACTTCTGTTGCGCAAGCATTAACAATTTCTTTTTGAATTTTAGGAGAAGTCAACTGATTATTTCCCGGAGCATTCAAGTTCATGACCTTATTTACTTCTTCCAATTCCTCACAATACCATTTTGTTAATTCAAAAAAATTACCTCGTCGGATTGAATTTATCGACTCATCATTTCCACGGAAAGCTAAACCCTAACTTAATAAAAATCGAATCACTTTTATAACAGTAGTTACCCATGCACGGTAGTCAATCTCAGTTTGACTACTTTGTTTCGCTAAAATGCATTCCACATTATGTCTTTGATTTTTGAAACCCAACAATTGAATTACAGCACCAAAGTGAGGACTATTTGGAGATCCTTCATGGTTTCTAAATTTTTCTTTAGCACGTTTCCAATTTTTAAAACCAACTTCTGTAAACATATCATCACCATGTTTGTGATTTGACCTTTAGCAAACAAATAACAACATAAACAAAATGCTGCATCTTTATGTACACTGTACTCTAACCAAGTAAAATCTTTAAACCATATCTTCTGAAACGATCTTCTAATTTCACCAAAATCAGTTTGCGGAAATTTATGATCACATGGTTGATTTGGGCCTTTAACCACATACCGTCTCCTTAATTCATCTCTAATTTCATAAGGATAACTATCAATTGGTTTACGCAATCCTGAATCACCAATAATTTCAAAATCCGAAAACTCTACCCCTACTGAGGCTTTTTCCCACGATCTTCATTATTAACATTTCTTTTATTAGCTAATTTTTCTTCAACCGGTTTAGGACCCTTCTTCCATTTTCCAAAATATTTCTCCATAGTAAAATCCTATATAATATTCAAATATTTTAAATTCACAATTCAACACATTTCATTTATAACATAATAATTAATTAGAACATAAATTACATAATAATCATATTTTTACCAAAAAAAATCCTAGAAATTTTTTCACTAACAACATAAAAATTTTAGCACTCAAAAATCTATTTACCAAAATAAAAACTTTTAGCACTAAAAAATCCTAGAAATAAAAATGTTTCTGAAAACTTACTTTTTTTTTTTTTCTTCAAAATGTTTCTAAACAGAGATTCAGGGAATCAGGCTTCACTGCTTCAGCACAGCACTGGCTGTACTGCTGCCGCCGGCGCCTTGTCCGTCTCTTTCCTTCCTACCGAATGCCGATTGCTGGCTTGCTGCTGCAGTGCTGCTGTCCTGTCTCAGCCGGCTGAGGCTCTCCGCCACCGTCGACATGCACACACGACACCACCCGCGCTGCACTATTGTCAGCTTGCGTTGAGCCGCCGCTGAGCTCGGAGTCCGAACACTGATTAGGTTTCTGTTTTTGCGGAGGGGGAGCGGGAGTCGGTCGGGGAGAGAGAAATCTGCAGTTCTTTTTTTTGGTCTCTGCTGGCAGCCGCAGCTGCCGAGGGTTTACAGATTTTTTTAAAAATCAGTCCATAAGTTTTGGGGGGGCTAAATTGAAAAAATCCACTAAGGGGGCTTAAATGTAAAAAACCTAAATTTATTTTTAAAATAAATTACCGGGAGGGCTCGAGCCCACCTGAGCCCCCTAGAAGGTCTGTCCCTGCATACTGTGTTACTGGGAATCAACAACATGGCATTTTGGGTTTTGGGCCTCAATTTCATATACAGCCCACTACCTATTTTCTTCTTGGCCTGGCCCACCATCTTCAATTCCATGGGCAGGCCACCATGTGGCTGTGAATAAGGCTGAAAATGAGACGGGTTTACCCGAAGCCAAATTCAGACCCGAGATAAATGGTATGGATTTGGGAGTAGAATTATAGCCGTTTATTCATATGCAGATTTAGATTTTTTTTAACATTAAAACAAATCTAAATATGGGATAGACCATTTCAGATCCGTGAGACCCGGATCTGTTTTACAATCGTACATATATTATTAATTATATATGTATATATACACTTATGTAGTTTTTTTTTTTTGCTAGGTTATTTTTTAGGGTCTAAGGTTTCGCGGAAATGGATTAATTTATTTGAGCTTAGAAGTTTTGATTCTATGGGTATTAATAATTATTATATTTTTTAAATTTTCTTTATTAAAACTTTCTTGTTATTTATAAATTATATAATTTGTATTAGAATTTAAAAGTTTAGTTTATTTAACTAATGTAATGCTATTAAACATACTTAATCAGGATGGAAAAATTATGATATGTATAAAATATGGGTCTACCCAGATTCGGATATGGATTTTTTGGAAACAAACACTAATCTGTTAAAATAATACCTGACAGATCTGGATCCAGATATGTTCTTCCAGGTACATAATCATATATGGATGTAAAACACCTTGCTCTGGACCCATTTAGACCCATTTTCAGGCCTAGCTATGAATCAGCCTCCAACTGCACCAGCTTCTTCAGCAACTAAAATGGCGCAATCCAATCGGCAATTTGGTCCAGTCAGCACCACATCCACTAACGGAGGCCAATGGGTAGGGGCCATGCAGATTATCCCATCTTCTGCTTCAGCAAATTCCATGACATCATCTAATCTGTCTGGTATGTGATGGGGATTTTCTAACTAAGTTTTAAACCCAATACTTGCAAGTGCACAAGATCAATGTAATACGGAAGTGTAAGGGTATCGAACCACAGAGAAATGCTTAACTACTAAAATTATAATATTCCTAAATTAATTTTATAAAAAGAAGAATGAGTATTATTATTCCTAAATTAATTAAAACTAATGAATAAACTAAATAAACTGAAACTAACAGGAGATTAACCAAAGAAGATGGTTTAGAACCTTGAATCCACCACTAACCTATATAATAATGATTGAATTTTATTTAGGAGAAAAGATTAAACTTTTATGTGGTGATCTAGGCTACAAGCTTTGATTCACTAAAGAAATATATTGTGTTTAAATGCATGACATAATCCATCTAACTATTAGCATGACTTATTCATTCCTATGACATAAATCATCTAAAATTAGCATGAACTATTCAATTCTAAAACTCACAATATACTTACAAAAATTACATATCTCTCATACTCAAGACTACAAGAATCAAGCATGGATGAAAATATCAATTAACCTAAATAATTATTCTAGAAGAATAATTACGAAGAATTAATTGAATCAAACCAATAAACATCCCATATATGCAATCACATAAATATTATAATAAATCTCCAAAAATAAAATAAACCATAGTCGCATGGCTAGGGTTTCATCAAGATTCTAAAAATAAATTTAGTTAATGGCTAAAGGGACAGAAGGAACCAATTTCTTGGAGTAGATAATGGCTTTCTTCTTCTCCAATTGAAAGTCGCTGGTGCTCTTCTCTTTTTTTTTTTTTTTTTTCTCCTCTCTTCTTGTGTGGCTCTTCTATATATAGAAAAAAGAGAAGCAAAATCCTAATCCTTTAAGGATTCTACTAAAGTTCTAATCCTAATCCTTAAAGGATTCAAATACTGCAACTTCCCTTTACCAAATTTAATATGGAATCTTTATTTTTCATTATATTTTTAGAAATCTGCACAAAGATAATTAAAATAAATTAAATATAATAATTATGACTAATAAATAAATAAAATATTTTCAAAGGCTAATAATTAAAACTTAAGGTGTTTATTTGTACTAAAAATCAACTCTATCAACTCCCCCACACCTAAGTTTTGCTAGTCCTCAAGCAAAAATAAAGAATAAAAAGAAAAACTAACTAGCCACTTTCGTAGGACTCACGATTGCACTTAGAATGTGCAACAAGCCCTTTAAACCCCTAAGTTACCCCTAGTGGACGAGTATGGTCTCGTGAGGGTCTGGAAATGACGTACCCACAAAGTCAAAATAAATAACAAACTTTAGAAAAGATAGAGAATAGCCCAAATTACGTATCCTCCATCAATATCTCAAACTTATCAAGACAAATAGTCTTCCTCTCATTTTTAAACTTAAGTAAACAAACAAATATTCAATTATCTCCCATAACTAATGCAAAACTTGTGTAATGTGTGATCGTGGTCATCAGAGAGTATGAAATAAATACTAAATAAAATTTTCAAATTACATATAAAGAACAAATCTCAGCAAGAGTTCATTCTATAGGCTCACTCTTCGTACCTTCTCTCCACTAATCAAGGATTCTCAACTCAACTCAGATTAGGTAGGACTTTAAAGCTTATAATGTAAGGTTAGGGCATTGGTTCAAGTGAAGGTAAGGAATTCAAAATCAAAGAAAAGAGAGCTTACAAAGAAGATGGATACTTTAAAATTTCGACAAACTTTCTAACTTTGTTTTTTGCTTTTTCAGTAATACATTCGCCAACTACCATATTCTTTTGCTCAAAATTTTATCATTTAAGGCCATTCTTTTTCTTACATTTATAAATTCGGGCCTCTTGAATTTTTTTTTCTTTGCACCTTATGAATTGTAACAATCATGTATCAACTTTTCTTTCTTATCTCTTTTTTTTTTTTTTTTTTTATAGCTCAATACATTTGGGTTTTTTTTTCAGCACAACAAGTCATATATATATATATATATATTTTCTCCCTTTTGTCAAAATAACTTCCCTTTTCCAAAACACACAAACAACAACCCATCATTGAAGCACTAGTTAGAAGTTTGCATTAAGTTCTCTACAAGATTAAGGGTTAATATTTAAGTGGTTTAAAGAAAGATATAACATTTAGGCTCAAAAGGGTACGAAGGTAAAAATTTATGAAATTTGGTAAGCTTGAAAGGCAAAAACGATTCAAAGAAGGCCTATGACCATCGTCTCTGAGTCAAATAAGGAAAACCTTTCTATTTCGCCTCAAGAGGTACTCAAGTAAGTTTTAGAATGTACGGAAGAGATTCATCAACTTTATGTTGCTCAAAAATAATGTAAAGGATTTATTAAATACTAACAATGACCCATGTGTTCAAGTGTAAGTCATGCAAAAGTTATAATAGATATAGAGCATAAGTTCATCACCCTAATTAAAAACAAGAAAACAAATACTTTTCTCAACTCATTCAAGACATTTTTAAAGGAACTCAAAAAGAATCATTCTTTAAGTGAAATCATATTTTTGGTTTTTTTTTTCAAAATAATGTAGAAAAATAAATAAAATAAAAAAATATAGAAAAAAATTGAACAAGAAATACGAGAAAAAAAAAGAAAATACTAAAAAAAATAGTAGATATCAGAATAAAAGCATCTTTTCCCCCACACCTAGACCCAACATTGTCCACAATGTGATAAAAGAGTACCAAGAGTAGGAGAAGAGACAAAGAAAAGAACAATACAACCTGGTAGAAGAGGCACTATTAATGCATGTCTACAAGAGTAGTAAACAATCTCTGTAATCTCCATGATAATGATAAGTTGTTTTATTATGCTACAAAACAAGCATTTCATACCTTTCTACCAATCAAGTGGAATAAAAAAATAAATAAATAAAAATAAAATAAAATAAAAATATAAAAATAAAATAAATAAAATAAAATTTAGGTTGCCTTCCAAAAGCGCTAATTTTAAAGTCTTCAGCCAGACTCCCTAATTCCTTTGCATTCAACCTGGATCTATTTCTCTCATATTAAGCTCACGATTCACAATCAAAGAAGAGTTTTCAGGTGGAGCAATGCAGGCAAGATTAGAATTAACATTTTCAGTGCATATAAGGTTTTCATTCTCAATAAAAGTATAATCTTTTGAATAAATTAAAGGTAGAGTTTCTTCAATTAATTCATCATTTACATCTACCAAATAGCAATCAGAATTATCTTCTATAGAAGGTTGTGAAGAAGTTTTAAAAATATTTAATCCAACCCTCATATTCATTACAGAGACATCCATAACCCCAGTTCTACAATTAATAGTGGCGTCAGTAGTAGCCAAGAAGGGACGACCTAGAATAATGGGGCTATGATTTTGAGAAGATCTACCAGATTCCATATATAGGATTACAAAGTCTACAGGGAAGACACCTTTATCAATTTGAACTAGAACATTATCTATCCTTCCCCTAGGTACCTTGATAGACCTATCAGCTAATTGTAAGGTCATATCAGCTGGTTGCAATTCTCCTAATCCTAACTCTTCATAAACAGAGTATGGAATCAAATTAACACTAGAACCTAAATCTAAGAGTGCCCTATCTATTTTATGATTACCAATAAGACATGAGATAGTAGGGACACCAGGATCTTTATATTTAGGTGGAGTGTTATATTGCAAAACAGAGCTCACCTGTTCAGTTAGGAAGATTTTCTTAGAAACACTGGTTTTAGATTTTCTTTTAAAAGTACACATGTCTTTAAGAAATTTTGCATAGGATGGGACTTGCTTAATAACCTCTAAAAGTGGAAGATTAATTTTAACTTGTTTGAGAATTTCTAAAATATCTTCCCTTTTATTATCCTTTCTAAGATGTGCAGGTGGCAATAAAGCTTCTGGATAAGGAAGCTTTGGTTTATATGAAGTCATAGGAGATGATTCTAGAGCCTTAAAATTAGAGGAAGAAGCTAGTTCCTTTTCTATCTTCCTTTCAATTTTAGTCATAGAAATTCCCTTGGTTTCATTATTATTTGACTCACTATCTTTAATAGGTTCCCCTACTTTATTATCTACCAACGTCCCATTTCTAATAGTAATTACAGCTTTAGCTTGCTCATGGTAATTAGCTCTAGGATTCTCTATTGGATGACTAGGAAGCTTACCTTCATCTCTTCTACTTATTGCATTAGCTAGTTGCCCTATTTGAGTTTCTAACTTAGCAATAGATTAGGTGTGTGAATTTAGAATTTGTGTCATAGATTCTAAACCTTTCAAAGCAGATAATACTTTTTCTTCAAAAATAGAGTTTCCACTTTGAGGAGGATGAGGAGGTACATACCTTTGAGATTGAAAACCAGGGGGAGTAGTCATACCAGATTGTCTGTTTTGTTGATATTGTTGTTGGCTTAATTGAACTTCCCCTCCTTGTTGCCTCTAGGAGAAATTAGGATGATTTCTCCAGCCTGAATTGTACGTGTTTGAATATGGGTCATTCTGTCTATGAAATCCTTGGGCTGCATTGACTTGTTCCTGCACAAATTCTGGAAATAGTGAAGCACTAGGACAGTCATAGATAACATGAGAAGGACTAGAGCAAATTGCACAAACACTTTGCACATTAGTAGAATTAGTAGGCAATGTATTCAAAGCTAATAATTGATCAAATTTTTTAGATAAAGCATCAACTTTCACAGAAAGATCAAAACTTCAAACATTCCTCTATTTCCTATTTGCCTAGATATATCTACTCGTGAGGAGGTGGTGTGTTGTTGTGAACTATCACTCAAATTTTCAAATAAATCCCATGCCTCATCTGCAGTTTTATGAAGAAAGGTACCACCACAAGAGGAATCAACCATTTGGTGATTTCTCTCATCTAATCCTGAATAAAAGCTTTGTATTTGTTGCCATTTAGGGACTTCATGGTGAGGGCAACTACGAAGAAGTTCTTTAAATCTCTCCCAACTCTCATGAAATTGTTCATTATTTTGTTGGGAAAAAGTAGTGATTTCTCTCCTTAACCTTGTAAGTTTACCCATAGGAAAATATTTTTTTAGAAATTCCCTAGACATCTCAGCCCAAGTACCTATTCTCTCACGTGTGTGCAACCAATGTTTAGCATTATCCTTCAAAGAAAAAGGAAAAAGGCGTAATCTAATAGCATCATCACTTACATTAGGCAGTTTAAAAGTAGAGAAAATTTCTAAAAACTCATCAATATGCTTATAAGGATTTTCAGAATCAAGCCCATAAAAAGATGGTAACATTTGAATAGTAGAAGCTTTGATTTCAAAGTGATTAGCCTCAATTTCAGGTAGTCTATTACCTATTGGTGAATTATAAGTGTTAGGAGTAAAATACTCCCTTAATGCACGTGGATTTTCAGCCATTTTAATCTCACAAGTGTTAGTAATTTTTCCTTGTGCTCTAAGCGCCTTAAGTGTACGCTCTATCTCAGGATCAAATTATTTTAAATCAACAGAGAGCAAACGACGACCATGCATTAATAAACAAATTCAAGGAAGAAGAAAAAAAAATTTACTACAAATAGTAATAAAGATTAAATTACTAAATGGAAGAATATAAAAAAAATAATAATAAATAAAAAATGAAGACAACTAAGAAAACAATCTTCTTTTTTTTTTTTTTAGAAAAAAAGAATCAAAATAAATCAAATAAAAAAATATTAACAAATTTATGAGACAATAACACAAGCAATTAATTCAATCTTTCTCCGGCAACGGCGCCAAAAACTTGATCGAGATTTTCTAACTAAGTTTAAAACCAATACTCGCAAGTCACAAGATCAATGTAATATGAAAGTATAAGGGTAACGAACCACAGAGAAAGGCTTAACTACTAAAATTATAATATTCCTAAATTAATTTTATAAAAAGAAGAATGAGATTTTATTCTTATTCCTAAATTAATTAAAACTAATGAATAAACTAAATAAACTGAAACTAACAGGAGATTAACCAAAGAAGATGATTTAGAACCTTGAATCCACCACTAACCTATATAACAATGATTTAATTTTATTTAGGAGAAAATATTAAACTTTTATGTGGTGATCTAGGCTACAAGCTTTGATTCACTAAAGAAATATATTGTGTTTAAATGCATGACATAATCCATCTAACTATTAGCATGACTTATTCATTCCTATTGCATAAATGATCTAAAATTAGCATGAACTATTCAATTCTAAAACTCACAATATACTTGCAAAAATTACATATCTCTCATACTCAAGACTACAAGAATCAAGCATGGATGAAAATATCAATTAACCCAAATAATTATTCTAGAAGAATAATTACAAAGAATTAATTGAATCAAACCAATAAACATCCCATATATGCAATCACATAAATATTATAATAAATCTCCAAAAATAAAATAAACCAAAGTCGCATGGCTAGGGTTTCATCAAGATTCTAAAAATAAATTTAGTTCATGGCTAAAGGGACAGAAGGAACCAAGTTTTTGGAGTAGATCATGGCTTTCTTCTTCTCCAATTGAAAGCCGCTGCCGCTCTTCTCTTTTTTTTTTTTTTTTTTGGTTTTTCTCCTCTCTTCTTGTGTGGCTCTTCTATATATAGACAAAAGAGAAGCAAAATCCTAATCCTTTAAGGATTCTACTAAAGTTCTAATCCTAATCCTTAAAGGATTCAAATACTGCAGCTTCCTTTTACCAAATTTAATATGGAGTCTTTATTTTTCATTATTTTTTTCGAAATCTGCACAAAGATAATTAAAATAAATTAAATATAATAATTATGACTAATAAATAAATAAAATATTTTCAAAGGCTAATAATTAAAACTAAGGTGTTTATTTGTGCTAAAAATCAACTCTATCAGTATGTCTCCTTGGTTGTTAGATTCTTGTGCATCCCAACATATGACAGTTCTTCTTGAAATTTATTCAATGTTACAGCCATTGATCCTATTCCGGTTACTCTTCCAATGGTTCTGAAACACAAGCATGCTATGAAGTTTCTAACTTCTAAATTGTTATTGGCATGTTCTTTATATTCCAAATTTGAAGTGTAGTTTATTACCTGCTTCTCAACCGGAACATTAATATCCCTCTTTTTATGCTCGAATTACTGATGGCATGGTTGTGATACAAGATCGTACTACGAAGACGAAGATTTGAGCGGGTAGATTGAACAACAGGGTCTACCATTTTTTTTTACCGTGCAGTCGTCGAATGTTTCTATTTCTTCTTTTGATTTAGTTCATAGACGGTCAGGTCATCCTTCAATTTCTATTATGCACCATCTTAAAGATGTTTCTTTTGGCTCTATTACTTGTTTGAAAACTGGAACTGTTTGTTTGCAAGCTAAACAAACTCAAACTATGTTTCCTTTAAGTTTTAAGAGAGCGCTTGCCATGTTTGATTTAGTGCATTGTGACATTTGGGGTCCATACCGGGAAAAAGCTACTTTTGGGTCCACTTAATTCTTAACCATTGTTGACGATTTTTCTCGAACTATTTGGGTCTATTTGGGTCTATTTTTCTCGAACTTAATTTCACAAAACAATAAAATGTGTTCGTTCTGATTATAGCACCAAAATTCATCAGCATTAAATCATTTTTTGGAGGAATGGTATTTTACGTCAAACCTCTATAACTTATACCCCACAACAAAATTGGACATGTAGAATGCAAACATAGACGCATCTTAAATATTGCCCGAGCACTTCTTATACAATTATCTGTGCCACCTACCTTTTGGGTTAAAGTGTAAAAACAATAGTTTATCTTATTAATCATACCCCATCCTCCATTTTAGGCAACAAATTTCCCTATGAAATTCTTTTTAATGAAATCCTGAATTATTCTCATCTTCATGTCTTTGTTTTCTTATGTCATGTTATATTCGCACTTCCGATATATTTAATTCTCTGTATTAGGTGATGTATTTTCTTGGGATACCCCTATGGTAAGAAAGGTTGGACTGTTTATGATTTGGAGTCTCACAAAATTTTCCACTCATGTGATATTATTTTTTAGGAAAATATTTTTCCTAATCAAACCTCTCCTTCTCACTTGCTCACTTCGTCACTCCCCTCCCCAGATTAATTTTTTCCAAGACCCTTATTTTTATGATATTTCTGCATCTCCTAAAATTCCCAAACAATCTGTTCCCACCCATTCTCCCAACACTACAAATTAGACCACCACTATTCCTTCCCAGCCAAAAATCACAAATCAACCCCCCGTTATTATACTCCCAGCCCACACCACAAATCAACCCACCAATAATATCAAATATTTCTTCTCCTTCTTCTTTGGAATTCTCTCCATCTCATCCCACTAATTTCTCATCTTTTTCTTCCTCCTCGGTTGGCCTATCTCATTTGACTTCTGGCGTTGACCATTTGGACAGCCCCTTCCAGCAGCTCATTCTCTTCCTTGTCGAAGTCAACGTCTTCATGGCTCACTTTCAACGCTTAAGGACTATGTCTGTAATATGGTGCACAGTGGTATTCTTTCGAAGTTCTCTACCCGTCTTCAATCTCTGGACTCCGGTATGTGTTCTTATCCTTTGTCTCACTATATATCTCATGACAAATTTTCCTCTCCATACAAATTTTTCCTCACACGCTGTTACTCTTGATGTTGAGCCTTCTTATTTCTCTAAGGCCGTTGCTCATCTTCCTTGGCAAGATGCCATGAAAACTGAAATTGAGGCTCTTGAACAAAACGGAACTTGGAATTTGACCAATTTGCCTCTTAGCATGAAGGCCTTAGGTTGTAAATGGGTCTATAAGAATTAAAGAAAGTCCGATGGTGACATTGGACGATATAAAGCTCACCTAGTCATTCTTGGGAATACTCAAGTTGAGGGTGTAGACTACTCTGAGACATTTGCTTCGGTCGCCAAAATGGTTACTGTTTGTACTTTATTGATTGTTGATTTTTCTCGAAATTGGCCTATTCATTAATAGACGTTCATAATGTCTTTCTCCACGAAGATCTATCAGAAGAAATGTATATGAAGCTTCCTCCCAGATTTGCTAAGGGTCATCCTGGACAGGCCCGTCGTTTGAAAAAATCCCTTTATTGTCTCAGCTCTCAATTAAAGGAAAAAAAATCCCATTTTTGGAAAAAATCCCTCGGTCTTAGCTTGCCAAATTATCCGCAGCTCTCAAACTTCATGGTTTTTGCCAATCTCGCTCTGATTACTCATTATTCACTTACACTCTATCTAACATTTTCCTCTGTGTTCTAGTGTATGTGGATGATCTTGTTATTACCAAAAGTGACTCTAAGCTATTCTCAGTTTCAAAAATCACTTGAGTTCAGGTTTTCATATGAACGATTTAGGATCTTTGAAATATTTCTTGGGCATTTAGGTGGCTATATCTCTGCCAACGGAAGTATGCTCTTGATATTCTCACTGATTCTAGTTTAATTGGCGCCAAACATGCGGCATTTCCCATGGAACAGAATAACTATTTGGGAAAAGCCAAAGGTTTGGTATTATCTTCTCCAGATTCCTATTGTCACTTGGTGGGGTATTTGGTGGGGCGTTTAATCTATCTCACTATCACCAGGCCTGACTTTTCGTCCTCTGTACATACCTTGGCTCAATTCATGCATCAACCTCGACAGGCACATTGGGACGCAGCTCTCGGGGTTCTTTGTTACCTTAAAAGGTCACTCGGCCAAGGACTTCTTCTTCCGATCAATACCGATCTTGAGCTTCAGGCTTACTGTGACTCTGATTGGGCTAGCTACCCTGTGACTCATTGCTCTCTCATATTTTATCTCCTTAGGATACTTACCCAAATCTTGGAAGTCTAAAAAGCAATATACAATATCTTGTTCTTCGGCAGAGGCAGAGTATCGATCGATGGCTATCACTTGGTATGTGTTAAAATGGCTCCGATATCTTCTCCGAGATTTTCGAGTTCCTCAATTGTCTCCCACTCCAATTTTTTTTCATAATCAGGTTGCCATTCATATCACCAACAATGCAGCGTTCCATGAAGGAATGAAATATATCGAGATTGATTGTCATTTTATGTGTGATGAGTTTTCAGCCAACCATATTTCTCCCGCTTACATTCCCACTGCTGCTTAGCCTGCCGATCTATTTACCAAATAGTATAATCCTCCTACGCCTTCCTTGAGGATAACTTATTCCCAAGACTAACTCTCTTTTAGAGGACACTTTGAATGCTTGTTTTGGAGAGGTTTGAAGAACAAAGAACAAATTGCAAGTAAAGAACTATGAAAGAAAACAATTAACTCTTTATATTTGAGGGAGAATCAACAAGACTTATGAAAGTCTCACCTATTCTCCAACTCCAAAGAAGGACCTAAATCCCAAGCAACACCAACTATAGAAGTTGGTACCTAAAGAAAAAATTAGGATTGAAAATTAGACTAGAACTCTTGCATTAAGATTCAAGAAATTCCTTGCCTTGAATTATACAAAAGAAACTCTTACTTATACTAGGAAGATGTAGAAACCAGGTTCTTCTCTCTATATATTTTTCATTTATCAAAACTTAGCCAAAATAGCTGCAAACAAGAGTATTTACAGTGTGCCTCACAATTAATTTCTAAGCTTAGGTATTAAACTAGCTTAAAAGAGTTTAAAGGATGTTTAAACCACTTAAGTTTAAGTCAAAATAAGTTTACAACGAAATTGAAGGGTCAAGGAAGTGAAAACTTCCCAATTTCTCCACCAACCGAGACCTACCAGTGACGGTAGGCCTCGACCTATCGTTGGCGGTAGGTCAAATTCTTAAAATGGTTTTTGGGCCAGAACCCTACCAGTGACGGTAGGGTAGACCTACCATCGACAGTAGGTCTTAGACCACTTTCCTTGGCTTTTATTACTCCAAAATCTTCCAAATTTGTTTCTTTTTGCTTTCTCCATTTGCAACTTGGAAAATAAGAGTGTCTTGGTTCTTCTGAAAGCTCTTCTTGTGCTGTTATCACTTGCCAAGCCAAGTCTTGGGTTATCTTTTTAAATATGGTATCTTACTCCGTGCTCCTCTTCCATTCTCCTAGCTATGACTCTTGTAACCCCTCATTTGAAAGGATTCATCCTCGAATCCATTCCTTCAAATTACTACAAGAGGCGGACAACATGAGAAATAGAGGCATTAAAGGCATATACTGTGAAATTTACCCAAGCACTCAAGACTTTGGAGAGAATAAGCAAATAAAACATCAAGTTTATCGACCAACATCTCAAGGCCATAAGAATTCCATAAGTAACATAATTCCTTAAATGGTCTATGATAAGAAAAAGAAGTGAAAACAAAGAAGTTCAAAGCTAAGGAACTCCAAAAAAGGCTATTCAAGAGTCACTCAAAATTTACAAGAATTTGCCAAAAAGAGGCACATATAAAAGTATTGATTTCTCGTAAATCAAAGAAAAGGTTATCTTCAACATCTTTAAAAGAAAGATGATAATAAAAGCTTTTGTCATTTTCCAACTTAAAGAGTAAATCAAGAAGATCAAGAGTTTCAAACATGTTCTCTTTAAAAGGATGATGGTAATATAAACTTTGATTCTCAACACTTTTCAAAGTTTCTTCATGGATTCTTGATAAATTCTTTTGAAAAATTCTAGAAATATATTGATGAATACATGTAGTTTTAACCAAAAGACTTTCAAGATCACAAACATCATTAGCTAGAAAATTCCTTTCAGAAGTCAAAGAATTGATATTGAAAGGTTTAACATCGTTTTGTACTTCATTTGCAACATCAAATTTCCAAACTAACTATTCATATTACAAGTGAAAACCCAAAATCCTTTCTCTTTTCCATTTCAAAGAATCTTCAAAACATTTTCTCAATTTGTTTGATCAAATGCTCTAAACAATGAAATTCAGACTAACACTTCTAGTCCACCAATAACTCCCACAAAAATCTTTAGAAGTGTTAACTTGTTCTTTTGCTAAATCATGTTTCCAAAATATTTCTTTGAAAGGAAGATGGTAAAATAAGAAGTTTTGAAGCAAATTCTTCCAAAAAGAGCTTCACGAAACTGTTCAACAAAGAACACTCTTGGTTTAACATCAAAACTTGAAGAACTTTCAATTCTCTTTGAAATTCAACTCATCAAAAATCTCCTTGAAGGTTAGTAAAATAAGCAAGGTAGTACCAAGGGTTTGACAGACTTTGTGTTTAGAAAAATTGATTCGTTTAAAGCTTCATCTTTGAAGAGAAAGTGAACTGATGTACTAGAATAGACAAGATATTTCTCAAAAAGATTCTTCATGTTTAGTTAAAAAATACCATTTCCAAGGGTAGTTTTCACAAGATCACAAAGATGGGCTTTAAACACCTTTAAACTACCATTCATTTTCTTTCTAAAGTTTAGCAACCACATAAATTCCTTGAAATGAAAATAGTATAATTGAATTCCATGAATGTTTCCAAACAACAAAGTTTTCAAAAATTCTTCAACAATTAAAACATTTTATTCTTCATGAGGCAATTCAAATTTATAACTCACAAGGCACAAGAGTTTAATGGAAGGAATAAATCTATCAAAATTTTTCTTAGAAGCATAAGGAAAGATGATTCATAATCACAATTTACAACAAATTCTCCTTTAAACTTAGCATGAAAATCACCACATAAGATCCAAAAGAAACAACGAACTCTCTCATCTTAACCATTTTCAACAAAAGTTCGAAGGAAGATACAAATCTTACTTCACATAGATACATAAGAAGTTGAGACATTAGCAATAAGTCTATCAAAGAGGAGATTATCATATAATAACTCAAGGTCATCACAAGATAGTTTAATTCTACCAACACTAACATGGAGAAGAATACTTAAACATATGATCAACATTAACAACTAGCTCACAGTGAAAAGATTAACCATACAATTCCCAACCAAAATTGCATAGAAGACATTTAATTCTAAGAACAATTTCAACTCTTTGAAGGAAAACACGAGGTAAAAGAGAAACAGTTTTGAAGAAAAACTCATTGTCAAATCTTCATAGCATAAGATTAGTTTTTCTCCAACATTTTTACCTTACCCTTCAAACTCCATAGTATATCTCCTTCCTCTCTTTGATTTTATGGTGCAAGCATGTTTTAGAGAATTCCTCTCAAATTCAAAAGCAAAACCAACAATGCTAATCTCTAAAAGGGAAGTATGATCTAAATTGCCAAATCCATAACAAGAAGGATCAAACATAACATTACTACTCATCAATGGATCTTCAAGAGAGAAATGAGAAGAAAGGCAATTTGTCATAGACGGCAAGAAGGAAAAGGTTCACCTTCGAAAGCAATAATACACATATCATCCATTAAGCTCACATGAAAAGCATAAGAATCCAACAAAAGATTTTAGTTCCTCTAGAGAAACTTCATAATATAAAGAAGAAGGGTTAAGAGATAGGGTTATTGATAAGTGTTCAAGAATAGGGCCAAGCTCTTTCTCCATGCTCCTTTTATCCTCAATTCCTAGCACACAAGAAGCACAATTAGCAATGTTGAAATCATAATCATCAACTCTAGGGATTGCACAAGAAATAGAATTAAACTGAATGAAGTATCACTACAAAAAAGTGTATTTAGTGGAGGATTATTTGCGGCAGTTTCAGAAACTGCCGGTAAATATGTTAATATGCGTCGGTTTCACAACCGCCTCTAAATAACCCATCTAGAACGTCACTAACCCGTCTCCTCCCTCAGTGTCCCGCCTCAGCACCTCCCTTACCCTTGTCTCCCTACCACCCTCAGTTACACTCGCCTCTACCGGAGGAGAAGTTGTGCAATCAGCATAGACGAGAAGTTGAGTCGAGAAACTTGACAATCGATACGGACGAGAAATTCTACAGGTACAACAGAATCCTCCATCGTATCTCTTTCCAGTTCAGATTCTTCTTCAATATTCAATTTAATTTATCCTGGTTTTCAATCTGTACTCTCTACAAGAAGTTTTCCTTATTGTATGCTCCACCAGTGATTTTTCTTTTGTTTTATGTTCTACCCTTAATCTGATTTTACGTTGAATTTCTAATTTCAGGAATTGTTGATCTTGAATGTTCATTAATTAAGAAGGACCTAAGATTTGTAGATGGCATCTGGATGGGGAATAGCTGGGAACAAACGCAGATGCTATGAGTTTCAATTGACTTCAGTAAGTGTATATCCCGCTGCAGAGAACCTAATGATTGCTCTTCTTTTCGAGAAGACTATCTCGAGTGCCTTCATAATTTTAAAGAGGTGTCTACTTTCCTCCATTTCATTTGTTATTTTAATTTTGTTATAAAGAGGTCATAAGGAGATTATTTTTTACCGGATTAGTTGGGTAGGTTCTCATCAAGATCATATCTGATTCAAGCTTATCAAAATCTTGTTCGTTGAGAAAAATATGTGAATTGAACTTGGACATGGGGCTTTAATCTTTCACAATTCATCTTATCATTGCAAAAAGTGTTTTTAATTATTTATAGGCTTTTAGCTGATTTTTGAAATGCTAAACTGTTCTCTTTATTACTCTTTAGGTGAAATTATAGTGAGTTCCCCTAAACATTAAAGGGTATAGTTATTAGTACTCTCATTAGTGGGAAGGAGTAATGTTTTCCTTGTGTGAACCTTAGCAGAAGTAAAATGGCAATATATTCCTTCTGAGGCAGCAATATGTTTTTGTCTGTGATACATGATCCGAATTATTTAGTTGTCTCATTGATTTCAAGGAATGAACTGTTTAGAATTTCTGTTAGAGTCTTCATATCTTCGCAGTCTTCCCAAATTATTGTTAGAACGTTGCTGGTCGAATTATATTCTTCTTCTTTTAATGATGATTTTTCTATATTTTTTGTACTTGATGCGGTTTTACAAATCAATGAACTCATCAAGCTCAAGGACATCTATGTCGAGAAATAAGAATGTGGTTGGTGATTGAAACTATATCAGTTCAGTTTACTAAATTCTTAAGATGTCAAAGATTATCTGCCTTTTGCTAAACTGGAGTGAACTTTAGAATGTGATACAATGTTAATCATCAAATAGCCTTGGTTATTTATGCCTTACTAGATAAAGAAAATGACAAAACAGTTTTTGAATTGCGGAAAATTCCCTTTATAAAAGATTTCTTGTTTTAGAAGACTTTGATTCATATTTTGGAATTTATTTTTCATCTCGAATGGGTAGTTGATGTGGAAAGATCTTCAAGAGCATAAAATTTTGTCCAAGAAGTGAGGGAGAGAACAAACAAAACAAGTGTAATAAGTAGAAGAAAGTGCCTTTGAAAGGACTTGAAAATGTTAAACTTCAAGCCACCTTGGATATATCAAATCCAAGACCTTAAGAAGGTTTAA
This sequence comes from Catharanthus roseus, assembly GCA_028651295.1. Taxonomy (NCBI): domain Eukaryota; kingdom Viridiplantae; phylum Streptophyta; class Magnoliopsida; order Gentianales; family Apocynaceae; genus Catharanthus; species Catharanthus roseus. Next base: position 9,726,132 of record JAPQWS010000102.1, read on the forward strand.
ACAAAATCTTTTCTTCAAAGTTCAAGAAAACTAAGGTATTTTGAACCTTAGACCTCAATGAAACAAGAAGAAGACCTCAAGACTAGTTTTCTACAAGAGTGTAGTAACTAGTATGAAGGAATTTTTTTTAATGATCAACCTTGAAGCTCTTGGAACTTTCAACAAGTCTTCAAAGTGATTTTTTCTTTCAAGGAAGTTCACCCTTGAAGAAGATAGAAAAACTAAGCTAAGAACTAAGAATACTAAGAGAAGAACCTTTGTCTTGAAAAATTTCTTGATTACTTCTTTAAAATGGAAGACTACATATTTGTAGAGACTTGAGGGAGAACATAGGAATTTTTCCATCTCATAGTTTCAGCGCAAAGGATAGATATAACCTATACATACACTTGATAAGATAATAGAGGTGTTTTAATTGTATTTGGACTATTCTAGAGCACTACACACATTGCCAAAAATAGGAGACAATTTTTCAGCTTGGGCAAAAGGGATTCCAACCATTTACCAAGGTAAATTTTCAATTTCTAACTTATTCAAAAATTAGGATATTGCCCCATAAAGTCTTGGACATCAAAATTTAAGCCTTGAAACTTCTCTTGCTCAATTTGATCCTTGTGACTCTTTAGTTGTTTTGCCTTCTCTCATGTCACAACTCCTTGATGTTCTTGCATGTCTAACCGGTTCACATCATCCTCTCCCTCTTGAAAAGGATTCGTCCTCGAATCTCCATCACCTATATCAAATAAAGAGAGATCGGAAACATTAAAAGTGGCACTAACATTATAATGTCCCGGAAGATCAACTTTATAGGCATTGTCATTAATTTTCTCAAGGATTTGAAATGGCCCATCTCCCCTATCATCAAGCTTAGACTTTCTTTGTTGGGGAAATCTTTCCTGTCTAAAGTGAACCCAAACCCAATCACCGGGTTTGAATACCACTTTTCTTCTACCCACATTTCTTTTCTCTACAAGCTTTTTGTTGGAGTTGACAATGGCTTCATGGACCTTTGCATGAATTGCTTTAAAAAAATCAGCCTTCTTGCTTGCATCCTTGCTTAATGCTTGATCTATAGGCAAAGGAACCAAATCAAAAGGAGTTAGAGGGTTAAAACCATAAACAACTTGAAATGGAGAATGAGAAGTAGTAGAGTGAGATGCCCTATTATAAGCAAATTCAATGTGTGGCAAACACTCCTCCCATTGCCTCAATTTCTTCTTTAAAATAGCCCTTAGAAGTTGGCCAATTATTCTATTTACCACCTCGGTTTGTCCATCCGTTTGTGGATGGCAAGCTGTAGAATAAAGCAAGTTAGTACCAAGCTTCTTCCAAAGAACTCTCAAAAAATGGCTCAAGAATTTGGTATCCCTATCCGACACAATAGACCTTGGAATTCCATGGAATCTAACTATCCAAGTAAAGAACAAGCTAGCTACATGACTAGCATCATCAGATTTCCTACAAGGAATAAAGTGTGCCATTTTAGAGAACCTATCCACAACAACAAAAATAGAATCCATACCTCTAGAGGTCCTAGGTAAACCAAGAATAAAATCCATAGAAATTTCAACCCAAGGTTCTTTAAGAACTTCTAATGGTGTGTAAAGTCCATGTGGAAGAGTTCTATATTAAGCTTTCTTGCATTCAATACAACTTCCTACAAATCTTTCTACATCTCTTTTTAAATGTGGCAAAAAAAAATGTTCATGAAGAATTTCATAGGTTTTAGTGACACCAAAATGTCCCATTAAACCCCCACAATGTGCTTCTTTGACAAGTAGAATTCTAGTAGAACAAGATGGTATGCACAATCTACCTTCATAATAAAGAAATCCTTCATGCAAAAAATATTTTCCAAAAGGTGCTAACAAGCATTTCTAAAAAATTTCATTAAAGTAATGATCACTAGAATACATTTCTTTAAGCATTTCAAAACCCAAAATTTTTGTTTGAAGGGTGGATAAGAGAGTATACCTTCTAGATAGAGCATCGGCCACCACATTCTCCTTACCTTTCTTGTAATGGATGACATATGAAAATGTGTCAATGAACTCCATCCATCTTGCATGTCTCTTATTGAGTTTATGTTGGCCCTTGAGAAACTTCAAAGCCTCATGATCGGTGTGCACAACAAACTCCTTTGGCCATAGGTAGTGTTGCCAATGCTTTAATGTTCTTATTAAAGCATAAAGCTCCTTGTCATAAGTTGAGTACCTCACGGCTGCCCCATTAAGTTTTTCACTAAAATAGGCTAAGGGCTTTCCATCTTGCATAAGTACACCACCTATACCAATGCCAGATGCATCACACTCCACCTCAAAATTTTTCTCAAAGTTTGGTAGTGATAAAAGGGGTGCACTACACAACTTTTCCTTCAACAATTGAAATGCTTGTTCTTGTTTTGTTTCCCACTTAAATCCTTCGGTTTTCTTGATCACATCGGTCAAAGGGCTAGCAAGTGTGCTGAAATTTTTTATGAACCGCTTATAGAAACTTGCTAGGCCATGGAAACTTCTCACTTCCGATGCGTTTCTTGGTGTTGGCCATTCCTTAATTGCTTGGACCTTATCTTCATCTACTTGAAGTCCCTGTGAGCTTACCACATAACCTAGAAATGTAACTTTCTCCAAACAAAACTCACATTTGTCAAGGTTAGCAAAAAGTTTTTCAATTCTCAAGACATTTAGTACTTCCCTAAGATGTTCAACATGCATTTCATATGTCTTGCTATAGACCAAAATATCATCAAAGTATACAACAACAAATTTCCCAATAAAATTCCTCAACACATGATTCATTAATCTCATAAATGTACTAGGAGCATTAGTTAATCCAAAGGGCATAACCATCAATTCATACAAACCAAAGTTAGTCTTAAAAGCGGTTTTCGACTCATCCCCTTCTCTCATCCTAGTTTGATGGTATCCGGATTTCAAGTCAATTTTAGAGAAAAGATTAGAACCATGCAACTCATCAAGTAAATCATCAAGTCTAGGTTTGGGATGCCTATACTTAACAGTAATGTTGTTTATGGCTCTACAATCTATACACATTCTCCATGTACCATCTTTTTTTGGAACAAGCAAAACCGGAACCGCACAAGGACTCATGGACTCACGCACATACCCTTTTGAAATTAGATCCTCATATTGCCTTTTTAGCTCCTTAGTCTCTTCCGGTGGACTCCTATAGGCCGGTCGGTTTGGCAAGACTATCCCGGGGACAAAATCGATTTGGTGTTCAATTCCTCTAATTGGTGGAAGACCTCTGGGCATCTCATCGAGAAATACGTCTTTGTAATCTTCAATAACTTGCAAAATTTCACTTGAAAAAGAGGGTGAGTGTTCTTTAGATGAAGTAAAAGATTCCCTACAATACAAGAGCAATACCACTTCTTTTCTTTCAATTGCTTCAATCACCTCACTAGGTTTTGCAAAGAAACAATTCTTTTCCTTCAGCGCACTCTTTTTTCTTGTCACTCTTTTTCTTTTCACTCTTGGTTTTCATCACTCTTTTCTTTTTCCTCAACTCTCTTTCCTTCCCCAATTTTTTTCCTTTTGAGCTCACTTTCGGCCCTCTCTTTCTTCCTCATCTTTTTTTGTTCATCTCTCACTTGTTGAGGTGTAAGAGGATTCATAGTGAATGTTCTTCCATCCTTCACAAAAGAATAAGTATTCTTCTCCCCATTGTGGAGGGACTTTCTATCGAATTGCCAAGGTCTTCCGAAGAGAAGATGGCATGCTTACATGGTCACCACATCACATAGTATCTTATCTTTGTAAGCTCCCATTTCTATTGGTACCACTACTTGTCTCAACACTTTAATTTCTCCACTATCATTTAGCCAATGGAGTTTGTAGGGTTTATCATGTTTTGTAGTAGGTAGTTTCAACTTCTCAACAAGATAAGCACTAGCCACATTTACACAACTACCACTATCAATGATAAGGTTGGCAATCCTTCCCTCAACTTTACATTTAGAATGGAAGATGTTTTCTCTTTGTTCAATCATGTTATCATCAAAAGTTTAAGCGCTTAGTGCTCTTATGGTAACTACGCTCAAGACATCGTCATCACTTCCTAAAGGATTCAAATCAACATGTTCATCATCCTCACCATTTTCTTCACCCTCAACACATTCGTTACTTTCATCCTCCTCCTTCTCAATCCAACCATTCAAATCCTTCCTAAAGATCAAAGCTCTCTTTGTCGGACAACTACTTGCATAATGTCCTACACCATTACATTTAAAGCACTTTGGAGGGTTAGAAATTATTTTACCTCTCTCTTCCATCTTTGGTTTGGTTGGAGTTTGGAAAGTACCTCTAGGAGCCTCCTCATTTTTTGGCCATGGCTTGAAGTTGGAAGTAGGTGGTTTTGTTGTTACAACTTGTCTTTGATTGGGAAATGAGGATCGCATCATCCCACTTCTTTTCCTTTGTGATTCGATCTTGTTGGCAAGGTGGCACATGTCTTCATAAGTTGTATGTGGATACAACTCAAGTTGGTTGGCTATCTCCCTATTGAGACCACTAAGGAACCTAACCATTGAAGCATCCTTGTCTTCTTCCAAGTTCAACCTCAAGATGTAGAGCTCAAGCTCTTGTCTATACTCTTCTACACTTTTTGTACCTTGTTTTAAAGTCATGAGCTTATAATGAAGCTCTCTATAGTAGTGCTCGGGCACAAATCTTTCTCTCATCAAAGCTTTTAACTCTCTCCAAGTATTAACCGGTGGTCTACCACTTCTAACTCTTTGGTTTACTACCCTTTCCCACAAATGTAAAGCATAGCCAGAAAATTCGGCTATTACAAGTCTAGCTTTTAAGAACTCATTACAAATTTTCAACATAAACATGTTTTCTACTTGCCTCTCCCAATCTAAGAAAATGTTAGGGTCATTCTCACCCTTAAAACTAGGGAGCTTCCACTTCATTCGGTCCAAGGTTTGGTCACCTTGGTCTCTTCCACGGTTTGCAGCAAATGGAACATGTTCATGATCATCATATAATGGCTCTCCATGCCTAGCTTGTGGCTTTGGAACTTCTTCAAAGTGTCTAGGCATGCCTCTTCCTCCAAAACCGCCTCTTCTACCACCGTAAGGAGGTGGATGAAGTTCATCAAAATGTCGAGGTTGGTGGAACTCGGTTGTCCTAGAGCAATTGAGTGGTCCATTGCTCCTTGGGGTAGTAACATTGAGACTACCATGAGGACTAACATCCCTTTGTTGATTAGAGAGATTAGTGACATCCCTTCTAATATCCCTCATCTCATCTCTTAGGTATTGTAACTCTTGCATTATGAGCCTCAAAGGGTCATCATGTTGGGAGTTGCTAGACTCTTCTCTAAAAGGAGTTGGTGCTTGAGCTTGGGTTGACATCTTGGTAGTGTTTACCTCAGAAAACTCTCTTATTTAACTCTCTTTGGTCTTTTTTTTTTTTTTTTGGAGGATATTCTCACAAATCTTGCCTTTTTCTAAAAGTTCAAGTCTCAAAGAGTTCTATGAGTTCTTAAAAAGATTTAACACCTCTATTCAAGTTTAAAACAACCAAAATAAAAAAAAAATCACAAACAAAAACTAGTTGAAAAATATGAGAAGCAAGGAAAATGCTATTGAGTCATCCATTCATTTTAAGGAAGTTCAACAACATTTCCAGGAGCATTTGAGTCAATAATGATAGATTGACCAAATGAAAAAATAAGTACTGAAAAAGAAAAGAAATTCGACCACAAAAACAAACACAAAGCTAGGACACTTCAAGAACACAAAAGAATACACAACAAAAGTTTCCAGCAAGCAGAGTAGATGACATACTCGGTTTGTTCGGAAAACAAGTATTTAACCACAAGTCTAAATTGAATGGGGTTCAGCTAGAAAGAATCCTCACTCAAAATGCTTGAGTTTAGGCGCAAGAATCAAAGAAAAAGGATGAGTAAAAAGGAAGATATGCTCAGATCATTTTAGTACTTTTTTGTCTGCGGAAAAGCCAGGTAAACCTTCAAGTTTTGACTATTTTGAGATATCAAATGAAGTCCAAATTAGATGAAACTTGTTTCATTTGTTTCCCAGGCCAATTTAGTATAACTCCGTGTAAAAATATTTCAAAGTTATAGACATATTCCAGGTCGTTCAAGCATTCTATTTTTGTGATGCCATTTTCCAGCAATCTTGTCTCTTTTCTCTTTTTTTTTTTGTCTTGTATTTTTTTTTTTTTTGTATGTAAGATATCTCAAAAACAGTTACTTGAAGGTGGCTCTGATACCAAATGATGTGGAATGATCTTCAAAAGCATAAAATTTTGTCCAAGAAGTGAGGGAGAGAACAAACAAAACAAGTGTAATAAGTAGAAGAAAGTGCCTTTGAAAGGACTTGAAAATGTTAAACTTCAAGCCACCTTGGATATATCAAATCCAAGACCTTAAGAAGGTTTAAACAAAATCTTTTCTTCAAAGTTCAAGCAACCTAAGGTATTTTGAACCTTAGACCTCAATGAAACAAGAAGAAGACCTCAAGACTAGTTTTCTACAGGAGTGTAGTAACTAGTATGAAGGAATTTTTTTTTTTATTATCAACCTTGAAGCTCTTGGAACTTTCAACAAGTCTTCAAAGTGATTTTTTCTTTCAAGGAAGTTCACCCTTGAAGAAGATAGAAAAACTAAGCTAAGAACTAAGAATACTAAGAGAATAACCTTTGTCTTGAAAAATTTCTTGATTACTTCTTCAAAATGAAAGACTACATATTTATAGAGACTTGAGGGAGAAAATAGGAATTTTTCCCTCTCATATTTTCAGCCCAAAGGATAGATATAACCTATACATACAGTTGATAAGACAATAGAGGTGTTTTAATTGCATTTGGACTATTCTAGAGCACTAGTCAACACATTGCCAAAAATAGGAGGCAATTTTTCATCTTGGGCAAAAGGGATTCCAACAATCTACCAAGGTAAATTTTCAATTTCTAACTTATTCAAAAATTAGGATATTGCCCCATAAAGTCTTTGACATCAAAATTTAATCCCCATAAAGTCTTGGACATCAAAATTTAAGCCTTGAAACTTCTCTTGCTCAATTTGATCCTTGTGACTCTTTAGTTGTTTTGCCTTCGCTCTTGTCACAACTCCTTGTTGAACTTGCATGTGTAACCGGTTCACATCAGTAGTGCTTGTATTAAGAACTCCATCTGAAGGGGTTTATGTGAGAGAGGAAGGGGTTTTAATCTAAACCAACTACTTTTTTTGTATTACTGTTTTTTTCTTTCTTCATGTGTCTATAGTTCATAATTCATTAGGCCACTGAAAATCACGTTCATCAAGTTGAAAAACAATGTTTTCTGAAACAATATTCTACTTTCTTTTTATTATTTTTGTTTGTTTGAATTGGGGAAATATAAATTTTTAATATGAAGGACTCATATTTTCACTATGTACAAAATTGACTGTATATTTAGGAACTTTTTTATATATTCTTGAAGAAAATCTCACCGATTGGAAAAATATTGAATTTTATTGATTTGGGGCTTCATTTGAATGCAATATTTTTATCATATTTGCTATGATATATATTTTTCTTGCTTTTAGTACCAGTGCTAGTGTCTCTGCAGTGTAAATGGATTCCTTGCGAAATACTCTTGATGTTCTGGCATACTTTCTAACCATTTTCCTTAACCATAGGGATGTAGAAGTAGCATAAAGTTGTTCTGAAATAAATTCCACCTTCAATTTTACTGCCATGGTTATTTTTGCTTCATCTAATCTTTTCTTTCCTTGCTTATTTGCTTCTAATATGTAGTGGATCTAGTAATTAAAGGTTATGCAACTTGACCACTAAAGTTTTATTGGTCCTGGTCATGTAAAAATTTTTGAAATGGAACGAAATATATTAATATTTTTTGAATCTTGGTTTTTGTTGATTAAATGAAGTGGTAAAAGATTGACTTGTATTCCTCTGATTCAAAGCTCAACTTCTAAAGAAATTATATACTCTTGGGAAGAGGGAAAGAATGAGTTATACCATTATGTCTTTTGGCCTATTAGATTAGATGACTTTGCTCACATGTAAAAATATGTTGTCTTTACTCTTCAAGATTCATTGTCTTGTAAAATTTTAAAAAGGTTTTATATGCTTTGAACTTTCTACTAAACTAAAATACTGGTTGAAGCATGCTCCATCACTCCACCTAGGCTTTTATTTGTGGGGAATGAAATATAACTAGTAGCGTTGCAATAGCATAATTACATAGACTTGGCACAAGCTTGAAAATGGAATAGACAAGTCATCCACCTGCCTTGAGAAGTGACAAAGACGGTGAAAATTTCACTAAATCTTCTGCATGATTCAGGTTGTTAGGAATTTTAGTTTGTGCGTGTTGGTTAGGTTAAGCCTGTAAAACCCCCGCTCAGTTTATTTTTTATATTGTAGTTCATTTATGTGTTAATTACTTTTTTTCCTCCTGGACTTGAATCTTCTTTGGGCAAGGAAACGAGAGATTTGCATTTACAACTATTTTGCTATTGTCTTTTGGATGGTGTGGGAAAATGAAATGACCAGAAACTTCTTGGAATTTTTTGCTGTGTGATATTGGAATGTAGGTATTAATCTTTAGAATCTTCGTGCCTTTAACTGCGTGATTGGTTACTAAAAGAGAAACATATTTTCCTTGGACATTCAGCTATTTTATGTGATAATGTTCCAGTTGCATATGCTTCCTTTAGGATCACTTTGAAAACAAGAAATCTTAACTATTCAATGAGGGTTCTGGTCGAAATGATTTAGATTCTTCGGCAGGTAAAGTCTTCTTTTTGTTTCTGATATGCATTAACTGATCATATTATTAATTTCATTCTTTTAGCGGACTATCATAAAATTTGTGAACTTACTTTTATGGTTTTTTTGTGTTTGTTTTCATGCTATTTGTTGCATTTTGATTTGGTGCAGATTCTTTTTTCTTATTCTTGGCAGATACTTTACCCTTTACCTTTCTAAACTGGTAAAAGAATTCTAAGAATTTGAAGGGATGGTCAAATGTTTACAAACCCGCAAGAACTGTCCTTAGAAGTCCATTGTTGTATGAAGTATAGTCCTTAGAACTGTCTACCTAAATTCAGTTTGTTGGTAGTGCTCCGTTCTTTTCCAGGAATAGCACTTACTTGGCTACTTCTGTTAGGATCATTTTGTTATTCCTTTCCATTATATGTCACTAAACATTACTGGGCTGACTGATTCCATGTTATGATTAAGAATTTTGAGCAACTGGTGAATATGGTTTTGAATTGTTTTCAAGATCCTCATCCATGACTGGGATGGGCAGCTATTAATGTAATTGGTAAACTATAAACGGATTTGGGCCAAGATTTGCAAGTTCATTATCACAGTTGTGTATTGCCAGCCGTAGCCCATGCTATACTTCCAGAACCCTAGAGTTAGGTTTTACCTTTTCGTCTAAGTTTATTCTACAGGACGTAAAGGAATTTAACATAATTACTTCTAATTCTTCTTTATTTGTTTGTGATGATATATGTAACACAACCGCTGAGCTTCTATAAGTTCTGTTCTCTGATTTGATGAGGCTTTCTGTTAGATACATTTCTGAAACAATGTAGTGTGAGGTCATTTAATGAACATCACAAATTTATGCTTTCATATATCATATGTTTTCCTTCTTTAGCCAATATTTCCATTTTCTCGATGATAAATGTGGTGATTATATAACATCTCTTTGGGTGTCTAATTACTTTATCTGTAAACCTCAAGTGTAGGAATCATTTATAACCGGCTTTTGTAGTGCTACTTGGTGAATTTATTTAACATAGAACTTGGGAAATTTTGCAGGCACACGCTGCTTCAGAAGTGCTCAACATTAGTGAGAACTGCACCCCGGAAATTTTAACACCCTACTTAGATGGAATGGTCAGCAAACTGCTTGTACTTTCTGTAGGCATTAGGGAAACATATTTCTTTCTTTTGCATACATATACTTGTTTTACATTATCAATTGGATTTAGTTTCGACTTCGTAAGTTTTATTATATATATTTACATTAAATGTATTAAATATATTTACTTATCATTAGTAGTGTGAACTACTCCTAATTTAAAAGAGGAATTATTGGAGGTTCAAAACCGCCGCAAAATAAGAAAAAAAAGCCAACGCTACATTTTGTGGCATTGTGCAGGATGGTTTCTTGAAAACTGACCCTATCGTTTAGAAGCATTGCTTTTAGTGAACCGTCACTAAACCATTTTGCGTGGGTTCAAAAAGGCCGCTAAACGCAAAAAAAACCCCTACAACTTTTACTATTTTTTGTAGTGTATTTCCTTTTAAGATATGTTCTCATAGAGTTAAAGAAAGTGAAATGATCTCCATGTTCTATGAGAACAAGTGAGAATAACTAATTTCTTTAAAATAAATCTAAAAGCACAAGTAGGAATTAGAAGGAAACAAGCTTATTGTTTTGACGGAGTTATAGCCAAGTCTTCCCTCTTGATTCTTACATGGTTCTCAAAAATTTTGCACAAAAGGAAATTCACTAATAAGAGAAGAGTTTATTTGGTTAGCAAAGAAATTTATTTCTTCATCTTTTTCAAATACATCTAAGTTTTCTTTTGAATTCTCTTGTTGTCTTCACTCATTTCTTTTGTTCTCTCATTTTTCTCAAGATCATTCTCCTTTACTTTTTTATCACTCATCTTTGTTCAAGAAATGACTAAAAACACCATGGGCTATTATCTTTTCTTTCTCTCCACAAATCACTATCTCAACACCCTTTGGTTGTTCTTGTTCTCCTTGCATTCTCTCTTTCAATTTCTTTAAATCTTCAATCACTTGAGTAGGAGAGAGAGAGATTTCAGGGTGCTCTTAAGACCACATATTTCAATGGAGTACGTCTTCTTGACGTTATCATAGGAAGCTTGCCTTATATCTATCCACATTTGCCCAAATATTTAGTGGTTCACTTGCATTGGAATAAGGTTACAAAGAATTTCATCCATGTATCTTCCAATGGAAAATGATACCCCATACTTATCTAGTAACCCAAACCTCTTCTTGACCATTTAACCATCTTAAACGATAGGGCTTAGGATGCTCCATGGTGGGTAAACTCAATTTCCTTACAAGGTAGGCACTAGCTAAGTTTGCACCACTTTCTCTATCAATAACGGTGTGACAAGCTTTGTTGGTAATATTGCATCATGTATGGAATAATCTCTCCCTTTGATGAATAGGCCCTCCTCAAAGGCCTTGAGAATCAAGATTCCTTGTGACCATCAATGTCCTTCCATATCCATCAAGTGTTGAGACCATGTCTCCATCACCATTCTTTCTATCCACTTCTCAACCAACAATGTCACCACTATCCATTAACCTTCTTTCAACCATCGGTTCTTCTCCATAACTTCCATTCCCATTTCATACTCCTTAGATACCTCCACCTTCCATCATTGTCATTCCTACCGAAGGCACCAAAGTTATATCCTTTATGAGAATGGGCACCATGATATAGCCTTCATAGTATTCATCATATTCTCTTCGGTACCTTCAAAATAGAAACAAGTAACAGAAAAACAAGGACCTCGCCGCCCCTAAGTGTTTTGCTGAAGGTAAATACTCTCAACCCTCGTGTTTACTCTCACTCTCTACGATTTTTATATCAATATGCTCACCCTCTTGCATTTTACTTTTCTTCATACACTAGAGTTACTTAGTGATTTCTAAAACTTCTAAGTTATAAGAAAATCCCCAAGCAAATCAAGCAAGCAATTTCTCAAAAGATAAGAACAAAGGATTCAAAGAGGACTTTTAATGAACACGAAGAAGGCGAGAAATTCAAGAGTATGAGTCAACGAATGAATCTAATTTCTATCAAAAGATCAAAGAAACACTTATAGATATATCCAAAGACGTTGCAAATCCGAAACCAAGACAATTGGCTCACAAAACAAAGATAAGTAGATTACAAAATTTCAATTCCAGAAAAACAGAGCATGAAAACAAGTTGTAGTAATTTCAACATATCTCATTCATTTCTCATCTAAATAGGCTCAATTTTGTTGCAAAATCTTCACATTCGAGTATGCTTTCAAGAAAGACTAATTTCATGTAGTTTGAAGTTTATTTGATATACTTTTTCAATTCAAAATTTACTCATGACCTTTTCTGGGCAAAAATTTCCAGATTATTATGCCATTTTCAAATAATTCCAATTGGCTTTTTCTATATTCAAATTCAGAAAATGAGCATATAAATTTCATTCCAAAGAGAGCTTTGCTCTGATACCCAAGGTATGATCCTCCTAAGCCTTCCTTGAGGATGCTTGCTCCCAAGGCCAACTCTCTTCCTGAGGACACTTTGAATGCTTGTTTTGGAGAGGTTTGAAGAACAAAGAACAAATTGCAAGTAAAGAACTATGCAAAAAAAAACAATTAACTGCCTTATATTTGAGAGATAATCAACAAGATTTAGGAAAGTCTTACATATTCTTCAACACCAACTATAGAAGTTGGCACCTCAAGGAAAAATTGGAACTTGAAAATTAGACTAGAATTCTTGAATTAAAATTCAAGAAATTTCTTGCCTTGAATCATACAAAGGAAACTCTTAATTATACAAAGAAGATGAAGAAACCAAATGAACATTAGTTCTCTCTATATATTTTTCATATATCAAAACTTGGCCAAAATGGCTGTAAACAAGAGTATTTATAGTATGCCTCACAATTAGTTTCCAACCCTAGGTATTAGAGTAGCTTAAATGAGTTTAAAGGGTGATTACACCATATAAGTATAAGTAAAAATAAGTTTATAACCAAATTGAAGGATCAAGAAAGTTAAAAACTTCTCAATTTATCCAACAGCCGAGACCTACTGGCGATGGTAGGCCTTGATCTACCGTTGGTGGTAGGTCGGATCCTAAAATGGTTTTTGGGCCAGAAGTCTACTGGCAATGGTAGGGTAGACCTGCCATTGGCAGTAAGCCTTAACCACTTTCCTTATCTTTTATAGCTCTAAGCTCTTCCAAACTTTTTTCTTTTCACTTCATCCACTTGTAAGCGAAAACATCTATCACGGATAGGATCGTTATAGAAGTGGGGACATGAACCTTTTTTGGATCATATTAAGGCCCCTCACAAAAATAATCTAAAATATTAATTATATGAGTGACATGACTTAATATGATCCAAATGATTCATATTCCCACTCATTGATTGGGTATATAATAAGATTTTTCATTTCTATAAATGGAAACATGATTCATACAAGAGATTTTAGATATTAACCATATATTGATAATGTAGTTTAATATAGCTTAAGGAGTCCATGTCTCTATTCATCGAATGCTTTGCATATTACATTAAGGTAATTTTCTTTTTTTTGGAAGTTAACTGAAATTTTGAAGGAAAAAATATGCAGGGACACATTATACCTATAATATCAAAATTTATATATTTATATTCATAAATTATTTTCCTGCATCATAAAATAGATTTTTATCTACAATGACATCTACCAAATTGTTACACGTGCAAACCTTTCACATTTCTTCAGGAATAATAATTTTTTTTTAACTAAAAAAGCTATGCATGTGCCCCACTCAAAATGAATGGATTGGGAGAGATTTTGATGGGAGAGAAATGGGGCACATATGTTGTTTTTTGAGGCAATTGGATGTTGGGACAAATTTTTCCTAAAATATGCGGAGGTTGAACATTGAATATCTTACTAAATTTTAATAAGTTGATGATCAAAGATCTATTTTATGATACACATAAATATTTATAATATAAATATATATTATATTTGAAGCACTTGTACAATATAACAACAATTGTAACAAATACTCAAATAAAATCTAAAATCTAGAAATGTCTTTTTTCATTGCCTTGAATCCATCTAAATGCACAAATGTATAATATAGTCTCAAGTCTATAAAGAAGTTTAAAATTTATCATAAGTACCATAGTTACCTTTTAAAAAAATCTTCTATGCGTTTTTTAAAGAGAGCTAGTATAAGTATCATTTGAGAAGGGGAATATGACTCAGCATTGGCTTTAAACCATGCCACCATATTTACTGCAAATATGCTACGACATGAAATCTGTGACACAAACCAACTCAACCAGCATAGAAAGGAACTTGCATAACTTAATGTTTTTTAATTTACCTATAGTAGAGCCAATTATGTGTCGATTAACAAATTTTCTCATTATGGAAGCAAACTTCAATATAAGAACATCATCAACTAACAACAAAAAAAATTTAGAAGAATAGCAAACTACAATAAGATCAAATAGGAAAATATTGTTCAACACAAATGGTGTGACAACACACATGACAAAGGATGATAAAAACCACAAACAATAGAATGCTCTGTCTTTCCATCCCAAAAGGTATTGAACATTTGACAATATTAGATAGTAGTACAAAACATTGCAAACACCGCCACAAAATAAAGAGAGCATTGTCTTAATTACCATCAACTGAAAAACAAGTTCTTGTATTATCACCTATATATAATGCACAGGACAAATAAAAAGAACACCAAACAAAAGTTACCATTCTATAGAAGGATCATAACTAATCTTAAGCATGTTCACCCCTGATTTTCCTAGCCTGCTGAATGTCTTTAGGCATGATGGTCTCATGTTTGGCATAATCCTCGAAGTATATGATAGTCTTATTTTTCATACAGTTATTAAATTATCCAAAAATACAATGCCTATTTTGACATAAACAGTATATGAAAGTCCTTGAAGTATACTCTATTTAATAAATCCATCAACAAAATACCTATTTGAGACCCAAAAAAAAGAAAAGAAAGAAAAAAAGTTATGAGGATTTACATAAACTACATATAAGCTGTATATTATGTTCAGTTTGAAAGATTCAATAATGATATTGGAGAATAATTGAATCTGGACCATGTGTTTTATAAACAAACCTTCAAACTCAAATCACCAGCTAATATCTTATTTCAATTCATCAATCAAAACCAACAACGTATAGATGTTTCTAGCAGTACAGGCACGTAAACTACTTAATTACCATTAATAACACCTTTAAGTCTTACAAATAATCATGGGTATGCTGGACAGCACTCGTCCAACATTGCCCATAAATTACAAAAATAACTGTGTATCAATTTGGGAAAACAATCAACTATGACTTACACAAGTAACAAGAGAAATAAGATTGATAACATGAACTAGAAGGAACTCAATTGCCTTTATATTTCAGTAGGAGAGTGAAACAACAACACAAATATAAATAAACAAACTGCATTTCGAAGATTTGTAACCATTCGAAGGACAAAACCCAGATGAAACATGACCACCCTGAATCAAGCAGCCAAAGTTGTAAAAAAAAAAAATAAAAAAATACTAATACAAGCAGCAAAAGTTAGACACTAAAATACCCATAATTGAACAAGTCATTCAAACCACTCAAAATTCAATCTCAATATTTAAAAAAAAAATTAAAATCAATAACTTACCAAACAATATATATCGTTCTGAATTTGAATCCAAAAAATAATGTTGTGCATCTTCATTCCTATTGTACCATGGCTAGTTTCAAAACCTAATGCATTTCTTTGATGTGCAATAGAATTATCCATGTCCTACTAATTTAATCGTGGAAAAAATCAAGAACTTAGCATATTCATTTTTTCCTATTAGAAAATTAAATTGTCACAAATTAATAGGGTGAGCAAAAATTGTACCTTTTAGATTGTTCAGTTTTGCCTTAAGTTAACGTTTCACTCATCAAGCCTGCGAAAGCTGAATTCACCTTTTAATATTTTCTCCGTTTCATAATATAAGATTAATTTGTCATATTTGTAGTTTCATATTAAAAATTTTCCTTTATAATTTTTTTTTAAGAATATCCCTATCCAATAAATGCATCACTATCTAATAATTATCAAAAAACCTAAACTCATTCACATATAATAAAAATTTGAAATATGGAGAGAGGAGAGAGAAAATAAAACCATGAAAGATGGAGTATATTAAAATAAAACAAGTACATTAATAGTATTTTATTCTAAAAGTACATTAATTTCAGATTTTTTTTATAATATAACAAATAACTTTATATTAGGAAACTTAGGTACTACATTCTTTATACTACATTTCCTGTATTGTGCTGTTTATTCAAAAATGTGTCAAAAAATGTATTATAAGGTGCATAAGAGAGATGTTGAAGACACTAATAAAGTTACTTCTCTTGAAATCTACATGGGAAAGAAAGTCAATAATCGTATTGGCTCATTTTTTTTTTTTTTTTCTTGGTTAATGTATAGTTTTGAAACTCAAAGATATTTTTATAAACTCCACTATAAATTGACCCTAAGGACGGCCATTCTTGACCCACGAACAATAACGTGCCTACCCTGCCCATTAAATTGACGTGAACTCACAGAGTCTATAGGACGGTACGACTTCTGTTCTATTCTTTTTAAGGAATAAAAAAGTATGGATAATTACCATCATAAAATTACTATATTTTTATTACGAAATTTATTTATTTTTTAATTCTTTCTTTCTTTAAACTTTTTCTCTTTTATTTCTCTCTACTTTTCATGAAATTCAAACAAAAATTTACTTTAAAATATGTTAGTACATTATTCTGTACTCATTTATTTATATTTTAATCAAATAATAAAAAACATGACTAGATTTTAGTGCTCACTCACTAGTGCACCAGTTAATGGCTCACCAACCCATCTGATGCGCCAGTGCGTAGCGCACCAGATGAGTTGCTGCGCCACCTACTGACGCACTATGTGAGGTTGGTGCGTCAATAGATTCCATTTTCGATTTTTTGCATCGTTTTTAGTTATTTTAATTTTAAAATCGATGTTTTCTATACAAAATTTTAAAAATTTCACGATTTTTAGAAAGAGAAAGTAGAATTGACATGAGAATAAAATTGATTAACTGTGATAATTATCGATCACTATAAATAAAATTGGGTTCATTTGGTTAACTGTGACAGCATTGGAGCATTGTGTGATGAAATATTTTTGTCATTAGACTTTTGATCAGCAGAAAATAGTGAAACACTGAGTGGCAGCAGTCATGAAAATTTTTGGGCACTAAACTTTCGATCTATCTCCTCTCGTAGGGTTTACTCGTAGGGGGTAAACCAGGCGAATCGAATGTGAATTCATCTGTAGTCGAGTTCGAATTTGATTAAATTTTTTTTAACTAGTTTAAATTTTGAATTCCAATTTAATCGAGTCATTAATTCTTATTTTAGCTTGAGTTCAATTTTCATATTGGATTCAACTTTATTTAGATGGTTTATGTTTATATGATCTCAAATTCAAGCTCCATTTTTTTTTATTAATTGTAATATTTTTATAATATATATAACAATAATATACATAATTTATATGCAATGTTGATTTTTTATTTCTTTTTCGTGAGAATGCACAAATATTAATTATTTTACGGACCTATCAAACGTCGAATGGACATGCTTTTATTATCAAAAGAAAATAAATGAACCGCCATTTTCTTTATTTAGGGACTGATATGTAAATTTCATTTTTGAGAAGTTATTCGCCCTTGTTGAAAAGAAAAAAATTTATTAGTATCCTAGCAAAGCATTTTTAGAATAAGAAATTAATAATTATTTTCACTCCCAAAATATATTTTTGGAATATAAAATTAATCATTATTTTGACCTGTTAATATTTTACTTTTAATAATATGAATTGAAGTAAACCTATTTCAAAATTTTTAGTTTCTCAAGTTAGAAAAAAAAAGATATGGTAAAAAAAAAGAAAAAAATAGGAGAAGATGAAAAATTTTATTTGCCAATTAAGGTAAGAATTAAGAGAAATAATGAGTTTTTTTCTTGCTCTCGCCCAATGTTCACAAATGGGGCCTAAATAGGCCTAGTTTTTTTTTTTTTAAATTCTGGAATAGGCCATAGCGCACAATGGTTGTGCGTTATCATTATTGATAACGCACAACCATTGTGCGCTATAACATAATCACGATTTCCGCTCTAATCAGCAGATGTGGCCGATAATGCACAACGATTGTGCGTTATGATTAGGCCGTAACGCACACCCGTTGTGCGTTATCTGCCACCTAATTTTTTTAATGAATTTTTTTTTTGAATGAAAAATTGTTTTGGGAAAACTTATAATTGATAATTTTTTAAAAAGACTGTATTTATTATATCTAACTTATTTTATGTGTATTTATGATGATAATATTTATATCGTTTTCTTGGAAAATATATTTAACTTTTAACCATTTCATCTCATGTTATTTGAAGAAGTAATAATAAAGATACTGTAAAAATTTAGAGCAATGATGTAGTAATTAGAAGAAATTGTAAGAAAATTTTCATTAATAGGAATATGTTTTATTACAACAATTTCAAGAAAATGCCAAACTTATACATTGCTCGTTCTGGGGTTATTACAATTTTTTCTATTATGTCCCGGCATGCGACATCTGCCACATCTTGCCATTTCCCTCTGAAATCGCTTGCTGTGTTTCCTATCCCGTTCCTTTTTCAGGTTTGGAGGATAAAATGTTAAACTAAAAGGAACATCCCTCCAAAAGTTCTTACTCAAGACCGGATGAAAATTCACTTGGTAAGTTCTTCTGAACGTTTGTCGCGAATATATTTTCGGTACATAAGTATCTGTTCTTGATCCATTTTCTCTACACATTGCAAGAACATGAGAACAAGGCAATGTATATGTTTGTCATTTTCCGCAACTACAGAATTTATTATTTATCCGCAATGTATAGACGTTGTTGCCCGACCATGTATATTCCCTGTCGCGGATTGTAAGTTGTAACTTTGTGTTCTCTTGATTTCATTTCTATTTGCAAGAACTTGTCAAAAATTCGTGTTGGAAATAGATGCACACAATTTTCAGCCTCTTCCCGGTGTTGGTGAAAGTACTTAACTAGTTTGTTGAATATTAGTTCAACTAGGGCTTTTAAAGGTAGAACCCTAGCTTTCTTCAACACACTGTTAAGTACTTCAGAAATGTTGGTTATCATGATACCGTATCTGCGACCACCATCATGCAACAGTGTCCATTTCTCTAGGTCCAACTTCATCAAGTAAATGTAAGCATAAACATTTCTTTCTTGAATTTCTTTCATTACAAGGTCAAATTTCCATTGTTTAGATTCTATTCCGGTCTGCCATATCAAGCTTTTTAATTCTGTGATCTTGAAGGTCTTGTTGAAATTTGCTCGAATGTGGCGTAAACAAAACCGATGAACTGCAAATGGTGGTTGCCACGAAGATTGACTTTGAATAGCAGAGAAAGTACCTTTGTGGCGATTAGAAATGAGGCATATGTTTCGATCTTTGACAATGTATTCTCGCAAGTTTTTAAGGAACCAATTCCAACTCTCAGAGGATTCCTTATCAACAATTGCAAAAGCAAGTGGGAACAAGTGATTATTTGCATCCCACGTACTTGCAATTAACAACACCCCTTGTATGGTCCCCTTAAGTATGTTCCATCCACCAAAATCACCGGCTGGAAATATGGAAATCCATTTATATATGGCGAGAAACACCAGAAAACAAATTTGAAAATATAATTAGGGGGACTGCTTGTTCTGTGACGCAAAAATTCGTATACAATCCCTGGGTTTAAATCCTGTACAGCTTGTAAGTATTTAGGTAAAATATTGAAGGTTGTATCTTAGCTACCAAAAACCCTCTCGATGGCAAATTTTCGAGCATACCATGCCTGCTTGTAAGTACAACCCGTTTGAAACAATACCTGCACTTCTTGAATGACGTTCGACACAGGTATCTCAGGATCGTTGGTAACTAGGTGTGACATAGACATTGATATAAATTTTGAAGACAAGTTTCTGTGCTTGTTTTGTTCAATCTGTACAAGGCATATGTGTTCTTTTATGAATCCGATTATTTCCCACCGATTGTGCATGGCTTTCTTTTTTATACGGATGCACGATAAACAGTAATTATCGTCATTGTAATGGTAACGTCTTGCGGTCCATGTATCAATCTTACTTTTCAAAACTTGGTATTCACATCCCACACTGATAGAGTACTTACAAACTGCAGTTATTGCCTGCACTTTGTCAACGAATCTCATGCCTAACTGTATGTCAGTCATGGAGTCGTTCCAATCGAGTAATCGGATGGTACCAGATTCTACAAGGTCATCTATAGGAGAACCCCATCCCATATCTAGGAATGCTCCTGAATGTATGTAGTCATACCTAATGCTGCTTAACCGTTGGCTGCTCTCCCATTGTTGCACTATGTTTTTGGTTATCGGGTTGACAGGATTTATAGGGTTCAGGAGAGTTTGGAACTCTCCTTTTTTTGGGTCATTGTCATCATCCGATTCAGATTGACTAGAAACGTCATCACCTCCGTCTGATCTGTCAACCTCATCGTCATCGTTATTTACGGTACTGTACAACATAGACGGTTCATCAGAAACCATCTGTGCTACCGCCGTAATATGTTCTGACAAAGTTGTTGTATTTCTGTCGTGTGTATTTGGAATATTTTGTTGTTGGTATGCTCGAATTCAACAAGAATATGTATCCCTTCCTTCGCTAGGTGGGGTGGAATAGTCCATAGATAACGCATTTCCTCATCGTTGTTCATGCTACATAAATCCCTTCCCCATCTTTTCTACTAAAAAATTTATACGAAATATTCAAAATAATTATCTAAATAATTAAAAAAATTCAAATAATCATAAAAGAAGGTAAAAAATTAAACCCTAATTATCCAAATAAATTCATGCAAAAAAATACATCACCCTAAGATCACTTTTTAAATGCAAAAAATAATTATATACATAAAATTATCAAATCTGTATAAATTTATTAATAACAATAATTTTAAAAATATATCCAAACCCCACTTTCACAAAAAATGAATTAATTCAAATTAACAAATAAATTTCATAAAAATGATTAATAACCAACAAACAACAAACACAAACACACAATAATTTAAATAACTAAAAACTTACTGAAAATTAAAAATGCAGCTCTAGTCTACCGTTTTCCACTCCAAATCTTTAATAACCTTCGTACTTAAAAGAAAGTCTCGCAGATTCAGATTTGAACTTCAAATATTAACTAAATTTTAACTGTAAATTTTGAAATAAAATACAAAAGTATTAGAAGAAGAGAAGTCAAAGTATAATAAGAAGTAAAAAAAAAAAGGAAGAGGAAAACAATTTACCAAGCGGCAGCGGGGGCGACGGATGAGGCTGCAAATTTTTTCAGGCGGCAATAAAAAAGAAGGAAGTAAGAAATATGGCGTATGAAGAAAGAAAGGAAGAAGGAGAGAAAGAAGAAAAAATTGAGACGCAGGAAAGAGAGAGAAAAATTGAGGCTGAAGAAATAGAGGAAGAAGAAAAGGGAAAGAAAGAAGGGGGCAGCCGGCGTGGCTAGGGTTTATCACCTGATAACGCACAGTCACTGTGCATTATCACCCTTAATAATGCATAATGGACGTGCGTTATCCTAGGTGATAACGCACAATAGCTGTGCGTTATCGCCACATCAACGGCAGATCGGAGCCACGTTAGCTTTTAATGCAATTAACATGGCTTAACGCGGCTTAAGCCGCGTGATTAGGGATAACACACAACCATTGTACGTTATCACCTGAGATAACGCACAATGATTGTGCGTTATGGCTTGTTCCAGAATCTAAAAAAAAAAAAAAAAGGCCTATTTAGGCCCCATTGTTGAAATTGGGCCAGAGCAAGAAAAAATCCGAAATAATGTGATATTTTGCATTCAAGAGTATTCATTCCCCTGGAACAGAAACCTCGTACATCTGCAGAAGTTGTCTTAGAACATAATACATCAAAGTGAGAGAGTTATATATGATAAAGGAACACATGTATATTTTTGAGGGAAGAATAGATTTATATTTTTAAGTGCTAATAGCAAAAAACTCTAAATTTATACTTTTTAGAGGTAGAAACAATTTGTATCTGATTGTTAATAAATAGGCAATCTACCCTATTATGTATAAAATTGTTGTTATTAATAAATTTGTATAAATTTGATAATTTTATGTATATAATTGTGTTTTGCATTTAAAAAGTGATATTAGGGTGATGTATTATTTTCATGAATTTATTTGGATAATTAGGTTTAATTCCTTACCTTACTTTATGATTATTTGAAATTTTTTTAATTATTTAGATAATTATTTTGCATATTTCGTATAATTAAGGCTATCCTTACTTCTCTTTTTGATGCTTTAGGAATTACTTGCTAGAAATAATGAATTCAAGGACATATTTGAAGCTTGTTTTGCTGTGCATAATAATGACTATCTTATACATGATGGTGTTCTTTACCATGAATATGAATTGTGCATTCCTTCTTGTTACTTTAGATTGTTGTTAGCTACAGAAGCTTATTGTGGTGGTTTGATGGATCATTTTGATATTTCCAAAACTTATGTTATTTTAGATGAGCATTTCTTTTGGTTTTTCATGAAAGAATGTGTAAAAAGGTTTATAGATAATTGTTTAGCGTATAAAAGAGCTAAATCTACATCTTTTCCTCATGGACTTTATATTCTTTTGAATGTCCCTAGCAAACTTTGTGTAGATATATCTATGGGGTTTATACTTGGGTTATTTTAGATTCCTAGAGGAATAGATTCAATATTTGTTGTGGATTATTTGGACAACATCTCCAGTGATAGCAAAATTTATGAAGATCTTTTGCATCATTCTAAGCAAGTTTTTGCTTGTTTTAGATGCCATATTCGGTCTTTGATCCCGGAGGTTTGGGTTAGGGTTTCTTGTATTTGAATGATGTTTTTCCCAACACAACTCTAAGCTTGATGCCCATGCCAAAGCGCCTTTACACATTCTTGAATGCTTTAGTGCTTCTATAGTTACTTTTCATATTGAATTTCAATTTAGTGCTACCTTCAATGTTGTGATATATCTTTGTTTGATGTAGGTACATATTCAAGAACGAATCTTTTCAAAGGAGGGGTAGATGATGTGAATCGGAAAAGCCAAGAAACTAAGGATTCCAAATTGCTCTCAATTTGTACAATAAGCAAGGATCAATCAAGGGAGCAAATTGGAGGTTAAAATGGCTAAATATTGGAGAAGAGCAACCCTACCGCCGATGGTAACCCTGCCCTATTGTTGCTCGTAGGCCTTTGGGTAGAATGGTTTGGAAGCAAACAACCTACCACGTCAGGTAGGTTCCACCCAACTGTCACCAGTAGGGCTCGGGAGGAAAATATGCTTTCTAATATTTAGGTGGGATTTTATTGTTTGAACCTATTTTCAAGTTTTTAATCAAGGGCTTAATGGGTACTTTGAAGCCATTAATCACTACATAGGTTAACTTTAGACCTTAGCCTATAAATATCAAATTTTAAGCTCATTCATAACTAGCTTTGGTAAATATTGGTGAAATTTGAGAGAAGATTCTCCAACTGTCCCTAGGGTTCTTCACCTTTCTTAGCTTGCTAAGAGTTAATATCCTTTGTTTGTGAACAATTGTTTGCCTTAGATTGTGGAATCTACGGAATCAATTGATCATCCAATTCCTTTTTTTTAATTGAGTCTTACAGTTCTTGTTCTTAGATTCAATTAATCTTAGGTTTTCTAGTTTTGTGTAGTTGGGTTTTTGAGGCCTTAGTTTCCTCATGGTTTTTTCTATCAAATTGGTAATGAGTTTTGCCTTTGAATATTGGGTTTATGATGCTTAGATTCTCATAGGTTTTCTATTGGAGTGTTGATACTACAAAATCCTCAATAGAGGTTCTTCATTGAAGGAGGTGATCTTGGGAAGGTGTGGAATCAAATCTACAATCAATTGAAAATTCACATCAGTAGGGTACCTATTTAAGCTGATGTGATGTTTTGAATGGTTTTTAGAGTGTTAAGTCTATTTCCAACTTTTAATTTAGGTCCTAAATGTTCTTTTATTGACCTAACACTATGGTCAAAGTAGGGTTAAGTTCTAAATACTATAAATATCTCATTATGGCCTATTTTGTGCTAAGTTCAATTATATATGAAGTTGGATTCATTTTCTTTGATATTTGCAACCTTGTATTTGTCTAAGACTCAGTCTTCCCTATAGTGCCCAATTAGGTAGTGGGTAATCAGCCTCATTGTTTGATAGGTATATAGGGGAATGATTGCTTATCACAGTCATAAATTTTTAGTTTGGGATGAGCTAAGGATGCTTGATTTCGGGTGATAATCAAGTCCTTCTTAGAGACAAAGATCCTTTGTAGTTGATTTTGAAGAATTGATCTATTGCACATCAAATTCCATATCATGGTGGCTGTCACCATTGGCTGAAAACACCTCAGGTTTTGGCCATACGCCTCTATTCTTGGCCTTGGACTTTTTCAGTCCAACTCAGAACAAACCCGGTCCTATCAATTTGATAAAGTTATTTATGGTCTTTTTGTAATTAACAGAATTTATTAAAAATCCAATAACCACCAACTCAGCAAGTACTAAAGCCTTTGAGTTTCTTATTTAATTAAATAGCTGGCCCAGTTTACTTAATAAATAACATGAGCCTTATTAATTAAATAATCTTATTTTTTCTCAAGTCCTTTTATTCTCGTGCAGTGACAATTAAGTCACCAAACTATTTTGGGCTACTCCAAGGACCAACGACTAAATTATTTTGGGGTACTGAATATGACAAAATAACCTTTGCTATAGGATACCAGGATTTCTCATTTTAAATATCTTCATTTATCACCTTATGAAAATATTGAACCCTAGAATAATATTGTGTACACAGGTCTTCGACCTACAGATGTAATAACGAGAATATCCCCTTATGCAACACCGATCATTGAGTATAAGTTGAGTGTACTAACTCCGTCCTCACTAACATCTACCATCCTTAGATGTCTAGTCAAATAATCAATGACTCCACAGAATGTCCCTTACTCATCTTAGTAAGCTACGCTAATCCAAACATTGAGAGATATTTCCCAAGGCCCTGGATCTTACTAAGTATACACATCATCACAAGGGGGTGATTCCTATAACAGTTATTGTAAAATCTGTCTTGACTAACTAATTTCAACTACGTACCCGACCTTCAAGAATTATTGACCTCGTGGCTAAAAGTCTCACCTATAGTACATCTAAGCAGAGAGAGTTTTGCTTCGGTAGACCATAAACTCGTAATCTAACCATAGAGTACTCGTCCATACTAAGTTGTCATATAGTGGATTTCTTTTCCTTTATAGTACTTTCTAGAAAACCTTTATCACATAGTACAATTCTACATGCTCCAAGCATACTTGTACAATAGTAATGAGAAGACCCCTCATTCACTTAAGGTACGATCATCCATCAAGAATACCATACTATATGACCATTAATTCAATAGCATGCCCAACTCTATTCACCGACCAAGAACAAAGTGACTTTTACTTTAAGTAACAGCAATCCACACATTACTGTGAAGCACGGCCTAGCGCATGGATTGCCTACTTAAAATACATGGACCTTATCTATATAAAGTAAATAATTGTATCCAAAAAAATAAATAATCATATAGATCATTTTAAATTCATTCCATATAATATAGCATTTTACATCAACTAGAAGTCTTTTTGGGCATACTTCCCAACAAACTCCCACTTGCACAACAAAGACTAATCTAAACCTCAGTCCGCTATCGTTGATGCACATAAGTGTTTCTTAAACACCTGTTCTACTCAAGGGTTTGTAAGTGAGTCTGGCTGATTCTTTTTTGAAAGGATCTACTAAACCATTATGTGATTCTTCTGGATAGGCTCACGAACTAGGTGAAATTTCTTTGCATTTGTCACGAATCATAACCATAAGTTTTGTCCATATTCGGCACTACTCCAAGTTCAAAAAGAAACTTTCAGAGAGACTACCATCTTGATGCTTCTGACATTGCTACATACTCTGAGTACACGGTAGAACCACTAATACAAGCATGCTTGAGATAGCTTTTTTAGGAATTGTAAAGACATATCAACATGAGCATTTTCTTTAACTTTATCTGTTTGAAAATCAAAGTCCATATTGCAAAAAAGAACATTAATCCATTGGCTCGTTAAGCTAGAAAATAATTTCTCATACTTTTCCAGCATCGGAGAATATGTTTTACAGCTAGCCAGTAAGTTTTCTCTTGGTTTGACTAGTATCTGCTAACTATCCCAAGGGCAAAGCCGTTATATACAAAGTATAGCATTTTTGAGGATTTCAATCACAAGAGTGTATCTAATCCTCCTCATTATCTCTTTCTCTTCTTGTGTCGAAGGACAGATTCTATAGTATGAAGTTAAAGCATGCCTATAGGGAATAGAAGTTGCCTTACAATGTGGTCCATGACAAATTTTTTAAAAAAAGTCTCGTTAATATATGTGACTTAGGAAACATATAATTGAAAAACCTTAGAGGGGGTGAATAAGGTTTTTGGCTAATTTTTTAAAAAATTCTGTTGTGTGATTAAAAGATAATCCTCTAATTTTGTTTGAGAAAGAATTCTAAAACTCTTTTTAATAAAATTCACAACCAAACAAAATCTTATACTTATGACAATCAAGCAAAAAGCTTAGAGTAAAGAGGCTCAACAATTTTTGGTTCACTCTCTCAAATAGATACATCCACTACCTTGAGCCAACAATCAAGGATTTAACAAATCCACTATAATCACAATATACAATAAACACAAGTTTGAGGATCACCCGACAAGGGTTTTACACACAACCTCAATTCTCAACACAATATAAATCAAAGGATAATGCAAGGGGTTTTTCAACACAAACCTTTGATATTAATAAAAGAAAGATGAGTAAAGAACAATGTTACCAAATAAGCTTGAGAAAGATACAACTCAATTGAATTCTTCTACAGGCTCCTCTTATTCTTTGATAAAGATCAACAATGAAGCTCAAGAAGATGTTTTTGTGAGATAAAAGGTGTTTGAAGGAATGTACTTTAAAGCTCTTTAAAAGTTCTTGAATGATCTCAATAAATATTTCACCAAACTTCTCGCTTTACAACTAATCAAAAATTCATTATATGCAGGAAAGAAAAAGGTAACATTTACTGTCTATGTAACTGTAATATTTTTCACAGTAAAAAGGAAAATCGGAGGACCAGTTTCTAAAATCGGACGTTTGATTTCCTTATACAAGAAAATCAGATGTGCCCTTTTCTAAAATAGGACGACTGGTTTTGAAACAGAAAGATTCGGACACAAAAAATCGGACGACCGATTTTTCTAAAGCTAAAAAAATCGGACGATCGGTTTTAAAATAGGACTTCCGATTTTTCTTTTCCTTTGGAAAAATCGAATAACCGGTTTTAAAATCGGTTGATCGGTTTTTGAAAAACTTTTTATAGCCAATTTTTAACAAGAAAAGAGCTTTCATTCCTAGTTCAAAAGCATGTATTCTTGATACTCTTTTAGAGATAAGAAATCTTTCGAAGGCATAAGAAAAACTCTATCAAGAATACTTGGATTTCAAGAAAAGTTTATAGTAAGAAATTCATCTAAGGAGCTTCTCACATGATCAACAATCAAAGATTAAAGTTGAAGTTTTACAAAGAAATACCTTTGCACATCCCTAACCAAGACACGAGTCTTCAAGGTCTTCAATGGATTGATCTTTCTCCTTCATTTTACCTTCATCACCAAGATCTTTTGCTTTTAAGTGTGTAGCCTTGAGACTTCAAATATGTTTCTTTTGTTCTATAGAAACTAAGCTTAATACTCACACAAACATATGTTAATCATAATCAAAATCATATGTAATAATGCCCTTAGGGCTAAAAATCTCCTGCTTTTTGATTATGACAAATACATATGCAAGAACAAAAGAGCAAGTATAAAAACATGGTGATGCTTCAAGGAAATCATCAATAGGAGCAAAACATGCCAAACACCATAATAGAGATAACTCCCCCTATGTATTTGAAAACATGCCAAGGGTTTGAAACATAATTTAGAAAAATAAGCTCCCTCTAAAAACATGCTTCAAAATATATATGGCTTAAGGCAAAACCAAACCATATAGCCCATAAGGTGCATGAAACCTTATAGAGCAACATCAAAAGCATATGAAACACTAAGGCACTAATAAGGCATATCATATCTTGTCATAGCAACAAAAGCATATAGCAACAAAAACATTGCACTTTAGCACTTCTACAATTTCTCCCCCTTAGTACTTGCATGTTTCTCCCCCTTTTGTCCTAAATCGAAAAGACACTTAGGAGAGTTTTTTTTTTTAAGGGAACATAGAAAAGGTAACTACAATTGGACTTTCAACATTAGAGTATCATCATGAAGTCCATAAAAAAACTAGCATCAAGAGAACACAATTTTAATATGAAGAACAAAACATAGCATATATCAAGTCATAAAAAAAATCACAAGAGAGCCATACTTGAGTTTGATAAAGAGCTAAAGGAAAAACAATAGAAGAGGAAGGAGTTCTTGAAAAAAGGAAAGGTTCGGGATTTTTAAAAGGAATCCTCAATCATCTTCATCAGTATCTTTTCCTCCTCACTCCAATCTCATAGCCCGGTTTTGAATGTCTACAATCTTGTCATCGAGGTCATCAAGTCGGTTTTGGATCTTTCTATCAACATCATCAACTCGACCATTAAGTTGAGTTTCATTGCAATTATCTTTGCCATGAGTTAACCCATATCCATCGAAGATGAACCTTCTTCCATCTTTTCTTGTCTCCTCTTTGACCGCATTTACCTTCAAATTTCTTCTTCATTTGTTTCATCTTCATCCATATTCGGGCTTATTTTCCTCATCTTCTTCTTCCTCTTTGCTATTTTCACTATCTTCCTCTTGACCGCCCTAATCAATCTTCCATCTTCATTTCTTGAGAATCCCATCCTCTTGAAGGTGTTTTTATTGTATATCTTACTGATTCCAATGTGGTCATTTGGTCCAAAGAAAGTGATCTTAAAAGGTTGGAACACAAAAATTATGAAGCTGCAAATCTGTTGTTGGCTGGCCATGCTGCCTTCTTGTCCACTGTCGGAGCACGAGCTATTGTGTTCCAATCATCATCCCCTTCAAGACCAGTGCCTTCAATATCTTCATAGTGTGGAAAGCTTACAAAGGAAGCAATATTGCTAGGGTTGAAGGCAATGGGTGTACCCCTCACATAAACAACTCCAAAGGCAAGATTAGTCTAACATCAACACCATCAGATAAATTTGCATAAACTTCTCTTACCAAATTTTCATTATACTTGGATGGATACAGAACCATCTGTACACACCTCATCCCATTCATAATCTTCAGTGTATTAAACATAGCAAAAGTCTCCTAATCAATCCTCTTCTCAACTGCAAACCCTTTGGACTCAAAGTTCTTCATCCTTATTACGGCTTCATAATTCTAAAAATGATGATTCAGAGTAACTAGCGATTGAGCAGTATGAGAAACCAAGGCTTTAGCATTTATTTTAGGTAAAGGAGGTGAAGATTGTAGATGATGGGATTCCTGGTCCTTTTTCTTCTTTTCCCGATGGAGTCAGGGATACTTGGTAAGAAAACAACTATAGGGCAAACATTTTGTTGAAGAGGATTGTGTAGCTAGCATGTTTTCTATTGCATTATAACCAATGATCATCTTTCTATATTCATGCATTGCTAGCATAACAAAGGAATGCAGGTTTGTAATTGAAGACTTGTGCCCTACAATGGGAATAACTATATTCGAAATAATACGATACAAAATCCTCCCATAGGCATCAAGTTTGTCAACTATTCTATCCTCACTTCTTTTTAGCACTGTTCCTTTGGTAAATATTTCTTCAAAGCTCTTTTCACTGTACAGATTGGGGTCAAAGTATTTCTTATTTTTTGTGTAAAAACACATCCCATCTTCGAGTGTCTCAAGAATGGAATTCAACAATTGATCATCAAAGACAATATCTTTTCCATTTACTCTAGAAGTAATAACATTCCTACCAGATTTTGTTCTACGCCTTTGCAGATTTGCATAAAACTCATAAAGCATCATAGGATAGAATGATTCATTCACAATCAGTAGAGAACACCAACCAATATCATGAAAGGGTGCAGGGATTATTTCCATACCTCCCATATATGATAGATTGACTCGATGTTCGGGAGCGATTTTCCTTGTCTTCTGTGTCCAATCTTCATAGTTGGTAGCAGCTTGTACTGACATGAATTTATCCAAAGGAGTTTCACTCCTTGCTACTTGTTTGCCCTTCCCCTTTTTACCACCTCTACTACTTCCACCTGCTTCACCATGGCCTTCCTTTTCAATATTCGCATTCTTTATCTTCACCATTTGAAGGAATCTCGACTTAGGGTTTTGAGGTAGAGATTGGGGATTTTCAAATAGAGAGGATTAGAGAGAAAAAACAGAGTAATAACCTATTGGTTTGCTTGGTGAGGAGAGAAATTTGAAAGATTGAGAAGAAGAGTGAGAATCGGACTTGGAAACTGGCCGAGCTTTGTGAGAGAGAAAGGTTTCGTTCGAGAGAGTGAGAGAAAGTTGCGAGAAATAAGGGAAAAGCTGTGAAAAATCTGGTTTTAAAAACGCAGACCTGATGTTTTTAAAAGAAATTGGTCAATCGTTTTTCAGAAGCGATCGTTCGGTTTTTATGAAAAAAAGAAATAGGGCATTCGATTTTTGCAGAGTTCGTCCGATTTAGTCATCTGAATGTCTCGGTAATTTTTGTTAAGAGAAAAACTGAGTCCATTTTCGAAAAACAGACATCCAGTTTTTTTAAAGAGGCATCCGATTTTTCCAAAAAGAATTTCTGTAAGAATGAGGAGTACAAGGAAGTCTAAACAACACACATTAGTCAATAAATCTACCAATATCAAGCAATTTTCTCAAATAACAAAAACGATCTTCAGAGAGGGGTTTAGTAAAAATATCAGCAATTTGATCATCTGTGCAAATATATTCTAAAATTACATCATCTTTAGCAACATGATCTCTAATAAAGTGATGTTTCATTTTAATATGTTCTGTTTTTTAATGTTGAATAGGGTTTATGGAAATGTTTATGGCACTAGTATTATCACACATAATAGGTATAATTTTACAAGAAAACCAAAATCAATCAAGGTGTGTTTCATCCTAAGTACCTGTGCACAGCAACAATCGGCTGCAATATATTCCGCTTTGGTGGTTTTTAAGGATATGCACGATTGCTTCTTGTTGTACCAAGATACTAAGCATCCTCCCATGAATTGGCAATTTCCACTTGTACTCTTCCTTTCTACCTTACATCCGGCGTAATCTGCATAGGTGTAGGCAATAAGATCAAAACAAGATTGTTTAGAGTACCACAAGCCATAATCATATGATGAAATTAAATATCTCAAGATATGTTTTACAGCTATTAAATGGGATTCTTTGGGGAAAGTTTGGAATCTAGCACACAAATATACCGCAAACACAATATCTGGCCTACTAGCCGTTAAGTAAAGCAAACTACCAATCATACCTCTATACATTTTCTCATCAACCTTCTTACCTTTGTCATCCTTGTCAAGCTTCAATGATGAGCTCATAGTAGTACCAATAACTTTTGCATCGCTCATCCCGAATCTCTTGAGAAGTTCCTTGGTGTACTTATCTCGGTTGATGAAGATGCCTTCTTTTGTTTGCCTGATTTGTAGTCAAAGGAAGTAGGTCAATTCTCCCATCATGCTCATTTCAAACTCATTTTGCATAATGGAGGCAAATTCTTCACACAAAGAAACATTAGTAGCACCAAAAATAATATCATCTACATAAATTTGGACAAGGAGAACATCATTGTTATAAAGGTTTTTGTAAAAAGAGTAGTGTCCACCACACCCCTTGAAAATTTGTTTGAGAGAAGCAATCCACTTAATTTTTCATACCAAGCTCTTGGAGCTTGTTTTAGGCCATAGAGAGATTTTGAAAGTTTGAAAAATGATTTGGAAATTTTTCATGCACAAAACCAGGAGGTTGTTCAATATAAACTTCCTCCTCAATATCACCATTTAGAAAAGAACTTTTAACATCCATTTGAAAAAGCTTGAATCCTTTTAAACATGCAAAAGCCAAAACCATCCTAATGGATTCAAGTCCAGCAAACGGAGCAAAAGTTTCATCAAAATCTATGCCCTCTTCTTGATTGAATCCTTGGGCAACAAGTCTAGCTTTGTTTCTAATAACTTCTCTGGATTCATTTAGTTTATTTCTAAAAACCCAAGTTTGTGCCAATGGTGGGGTGATCATGGGGTCTTGGGACTAAAGTCCAAACTTTGTTTCTTTCAAATTGGTTTAATTCCTCTTGCATAGTAATAATCCAAAACTCATCACACAAAGCATCATCAATAAATTTAGGCTCAATTTGAGATAATAATGCAAAGTTATCGATAAAGTACCTTCTAGTTGTTACCCCTAGTGATACATAGCCAATGATTTTGTCCTTTGAGTGCCCTTTTGGATATATCATATCTTGAGGAATATCTTGAGTTCGTTGATCCTCTTCTAGTATTTCCTCCATTTCTTCTTCCTCTTTAGAATGATTTTCCCAAGCTTGAGTGTGAATAGGTTCATGGCTCAAAGAGTTATCTATGTTATCATCATTTCTCTTTTCAAAATTGTTAGTTTCATCAAAGTTATATGAATGGACTCTTCAACACATAAAGTTCTTTTGGTGAAAATTCTATAAGCTTTCTTGTTTGAAGAGTATCCAAGAAAAAACCCCTCAACGGATTTTTTTATCAATTTTCCAAGATTATCCTTGGTGTTTAAGATAAAGCATTTGCATCCAAAAAATTTGAAGTAGCCAATAGAGGCAGTTTTGTTGAAAATATGTTCAAAATGAATTTTCTTTAAAAGAGTTCTCAAGAGAACACGATTCATCACGTATCAAGCGGTGTTCACGGCTTCGGCCCAAAAATATTTTGGTAGAGAGTTTTCACAAAGCATTGACCTTGCCATTTCTTGTAAAGTTCGATTTTTCCTTTCCACAACTCCATTTTGTTGATGAGTTTTGGTCACCAAAAAGTTATATAAAATACCAAAATCATCACAAAGTTTTGTAAAATCTTGGTTGTTAAATTCTCTCCCATTATCACTTCTTATGGAAATCAATTTGCAATCAAGGGAGGTTTGAACTCTTTTGAAAAGTTTAACAAACTCATGAAAGGCTTCATATTTTTGGCTTAAAAACAAAGTCCAAGTAAATCTAGAGAAATCATCCACAATAATAAAGGCATACTTCTTACCACCAACACTTGTGATTCTCACAGGTCCAAATAAATCCATACGAATGAGTTCTAAAGGTTTTAAAGTTGAAATAGTTTTCTTTGGTTTATAATAAGATTCTACTTGTTTTCCAAATTGGCAAGCATCACAAAGTTTGGTTTTCTCAAAAGTAAGTTTTGGCAATCCTCTAACAAGTTCTTTAGAAGAAAGTTAGTTTAGCAAATCCATACTAACATGGCTAAGCCTTCTATACCGTAAAAATGCATCATCATCATGAACCGAAAGACATTTTAATTTTTGTGAGATAAGATCTTCAAGATAAAAGACATAAACATTACCAACCCTTTTTGCAACAAAAATAGTTTTGTTCTCAAACTTGTTTATGATAGAAGAAGAGTCATTTTCAAAAACAAATTTGCATCCATTATCACACAATTGGCTAGTACTAAGTGATGTGGAATGATCTTCAAGAGCATAAAGTTTTGTCCAAGAAGTGAGGGAGAGAACAAACAAAACAAGTGTAATAAGTAGAAGAAAGTGCCTTTGAAAGGACTTGAAAATGTTAAACTTCAAGCAACCTTGGATACATCAAATCCAAGACCTCAAAAAGGTTTAAACAAAATCTTTCTTCAAAGTTCAAGCAACGTAAGGTACTTTGAACCTTAGACCTCAATGAAACAAGAAGAAAACCTCGAGACTAGTTTTCTACAAGAGTTTAGTAACTAGTATGAAGGAATTTTTTTTTTTTATGATCAACCTTGAAGCTCTTGGAACTTTCAACAATTCTTCAAAGTGATTTTTCTTTCAAGGAAGTTCACCCTTGAAGAACATAGAAAAACTAAGCTAAGAACTAAGAATACTAAGAGAAGAACCTTTGTTTTGAAAAAATTTCTTGATTACTTCTTCAAAATGGAAGACTACATATCTATAGAGACTTGAGGGAGAAAATAGGAATTTTTCCCTCTCATATTTTCAGCCCAAAGGATAGATATAACCTATAGATACACTTGATAAGACAATAAAGGTGTTTTAATTGCATTTGGACTATTCTAGAGCACTAGTCAATACATTGCCAAAAATAGGAGGCAATTTTTCAGCTTGGGCAAAAGGGATTCCAACCATATACCAAGGTAAATTTTCAATTCTAACTTATTCAAAAATTAGGATATTACCCCATAAAGTCTTGGACATCAAAATTTAATCCCCATAAAGTCTT
Organism: Catharanthus roseus; assembly: GCA_028651295.1. Classification (NCBI taxonomy): domain Eukaryota; kingdom Viridiplantae; phylum Streptophyta; class Magnoliopsida; order Gentianales; family Apocynaceae; genus Catharanthus; species Catharanthus roseus. Next base: position 9,760,605 of record JAPQWS010000102.1, read on the forward strand.
GGACATCAAAATTTTAAGCCTTGAAACTTCTCTTGCTCAATTTGATCCTTGTGACTCTTTAGTTGTTTTGCCTTCTCTCATGTCACAACTCCTTGATGTTCTTGCATGTCTAACCGGTTCACATCATCCTCTCCCTCTTGAAAAGGATTCGTCCTCGAATCTCCATCACCTATATCAAATAAAGAGAGATCGGAAACATTAAAAGTGGCACTAACATTATAATGTCCCGGAAGATCAACTTTATAGGCATTGTCATTAATTTTCTCAAGGATTTGAAATGGCCCATCTCCCCTATCATCAAGCTTAGACTTTCTTTGTTGGGGAAACCTTTCCTGTCTAAAGTGAACCCAAACCCAATCACCGGGTTTGAATACCACTTTTCTTCTACCCACATTTCTTTTCTCTACAAGCTTTTTGTTGGAGTTGACAATGGCTTCATGGACCTTTGCATGAATTGCTTTAAAAAAATCAGCCTTCTTGCTTGCATCCTTGCTTAATGCTTGATCTATAGGCAAAGGAACCAAATCAAAAGGAGTTAGAGGGTTAAAACCATAAACAACTTGAAATGGAGAATGAGAAGTAGTAGAGTGAGATGCCCTATTATAAGCAAATTCAATGTGTGGCAAACACTCCTCCCATTGCCTCAATTTCTTCTTTAAAATAGCCCTTAGAAGTTGGCCAATTATTCTATTTACCACCTCGGTTTGTCCATCCGTTTGTGGATGGCAAGCTGTAGAATAAAGCAAGTTAGTACCAAGCTTCTTCCAAAGAACTCTCAAAAATGGCTCAAGAATTTGGTATCCCTATCCGACACAATAGACCTTGGAATTCCATGGAATCTAACTATCCAAGTAAAGAACAAGCTAGCTACATGACTAGCATCATCAAGATTTCCTACAAGGAATAAAGTGTGCCATTTTAGAGAACCTATCCACAACAACAAAAATAGAATCCATACCTCTAGAGGTCCTAGGTAAACCAAGAATAAAATCCATAGAAATTTCAACCCAAGGTTCTTTAAGAACTTCTAATGGTGTGTAAAGTCCATGTGGAAGAGTTCTATATTAAGCTTTCTTGCATTCAATACAACTTCCTACAAATCTTTCTACATCTCTTTTTAAATGTGGCAAAAAAAAATGTTCATGAAGAATTTCATAGGTTTTAGTGACACCAAAATGTCCCATTAAACCCCCACAATGTGCTTCTTTGACAAGTAGAATTCTAGTAGAACAAGATGGTATGCACAATCTACCTTCACAATAAAGAAATCCTTCATGCAAAAAATATTTTCCAAAAGGTGCTAACAAGCATTTCTCAATAATTTCCTTAAAGTAATGATCACTAGAATACATTTCTTTAAGCATTTCAAAACCCAAAATTTTTGTTTGAAGGGTGGATAAGAGAGTATACCTTCTAGATAGAGCATCGGCCACCACATTCTCCTTACCTTTCTTGTAATGGATGACATATGGAAATGTTTCAATGACCTCCATCCATCTTGCATGTCTCTTATTGAGTTTATATTGGCCCTTGAGAAACTTCAAAGCCTCATGATTGGTGTGCACAACAAACTCCTTTGGCCATAGGTAGTGTTGCCAATGCTTTAATGTTCTTATAAAAGCATAAAGCTCCTTGTCATAAGTTGAGTACCTCACGGCTGCCCCATTAAGTTTTTCACTAAAATAGGCTAAGGGCTTTCCATCTTGCATAAGTACACCACCTATACCAATGCCGGATGCATCACACTCCACGTCAAAAGTTTTCTCAAAGTTTGGTAGTGACAAAAGGGGTGCACTACACAACTTTTCCTTCAACAATTGAAATGCATGTTCTTGTTTTGTTTCCCACTTAAATCCTTCGGTTTTCTTGATCACATCGGTCAAAGGGCTAGCAAGTATGCTGAAATTTTTTATGAACAGCCTATAGAAACTTGCTAGGCCATGGAAACTTCTCACTTCCGATGTGTTTCTTGGTGTTGGCCATTCCTTAATTGCTTGAACCTTACCTTCATCTACTTGAAGTCTTTATGAGCTTACTACATAACCTAGAAATGTAACTTTCTCCAAACAAAACTCACATTTGTCAAGGTTAGCAAAAAGTTTTTCAATTCTCAAGACATTTAGTACTTCCCTAAAATGTTCAACATGCATTTCATATGTCTTGCTATAGACCAAAATATCATCAAAGTATACAACAACAAATTTCCCAATAAAATTCCTCAACACATGATTCATTAATCTCATAAATGTACTAGGAGCATTAGTTAATCCAAAGGGCATAACCATCCATTCATACAAACCAAAGTTAGCCTTAAAAGCGGTTTTCCACTCATCCCCTTCTCTTATCCTAGTTTGATGGTATCCGGATTTCAAGTCAATTTTAGAGAAAAGATTAGAACCATGCAACTCATCAAGTAAATCATCAAGTCTAGGTATGGGATGCCTATACTTAATAGTAAGGTTGTTTATGGCTCTACAATCTATACACATTCTCCATGTACCATCTTTTTTTGGAACAAGAAAAACCGGAACCGCACAAGGACTCATGGACTCACGCACATACCCTTTTGAAATTAGATCCTCAACTTGCCTTTTTAGCTCCTTAGTCTCTTCCAGTGGACTCCTATAGGCCGGTCGGTTTGGCAAGACCGTCCCGGGGACAAAATCGATTTGGTGTTCGATTCCTCTAATTTGCGGAAGACCTCCGGGCATCTCATCGGGAAATACGTCTTTGTAAGCTTCAATAACCTGCAAAATTTCACTTGAAAAAGAAGGTGAGTGTTCTTTAGATGAAGTAAAAGATTCCCTAGAATACAAGAGCAATACCACTTCTTTTCTTTCAATTGCTTCAATCACCTCACTAGGTTTTGCAAAGAAATAATTCTTTTCTTTCATCTCACTCTCTTTTTTTTTTGTCACTCTTGTTTTTCATCACTCTTTCTTCACTCTTTTCTTTTTCCTAAACTCTCTTTCCCTCCCCAATTTTTTTCCTTTTGAGCTCACTTTCGGCCCTCTCTTTCTCCCTCTTCTTGTTTTTGTTCATCTCTCACTTGTTGAGGTGTAAGAGGATTCATAGTGAATGTTCTTCCATCCTTCACAAAAGAATAAGTATTCTTCTTCCCATTCTGGAGGGACTTTCTATCGAATTGCCAAGGTCTTCCCAAGAGAAGATGGCATGCTTGCGTAGGCACCACATCACATAGTATCTCATCTTTGTAAGCTCCCATTTCTATTGGTACCACTACTTGTCTCAACACTTTAATTTCTCCACTATCATTTAGCCAATGGAGTTTGTAGGGTTTATCATGTTTTGTTGTAGGTAGTTTCAACTTCTCAACAAGATAAGCACTAGCGACATTTACACAACTACCACTATCGATGATAAGGTTGGCATGTTGGATTCCGTAGCCAACCGGTGGTCTACCACTTCTAACTCTTTGGTTTACTACCCTTTCCCAACAATGTAAAGCATAGCCAGAAAATTCGGCTATTACAATTCTAGCTTTTAAGAACTCATTACAAATTTTCAACATAAACATGTTTTCTACTTGCCTCTCCCAATCTAAGAAAATGTTAGGGTCATTCTCACCCTTAAAACTAGGGAGCTTCCACTTCATTCGGTCCAAAGTTTGGTCACCTTGGTCTCTTCCACGGTTTGCAACAAATGGAACATGTTCATAATCATCATATAATGGCTCTCCATGCCTAGCTTGTGGCCTTGGAACTTCTTCAAAGTGTCTAGGCATGCCTCTTCCTCCAAAACCGCCATTTCTACCACCGTAAGGAGGTGGATGAAGTTCTTCATCAAAATGTGGAGGTTTGTGGAACTCGGTTGTCCTAGAGCAATTGAGTGGTCCATTGCTTCTTGGGGTAGTAACATTGAGACTACCATGAGGACTAACCTCCCTTTGTTGATTAGAGAGATTAGTGACATCCCTTCTAATATCCCTCATCTTATCTCTTAGGGATTGTAACTCTTGCATTATGAGCCTCAAAGGGTCATCATGTTGGGAGTTGCTAGACTCTTCTCCAAAAGGAGTTGGTGCTTGAGCTTGGGTTGACATCTTGGTAGTGTTTACCTCACAAAACTCTCGTGTTTAATTTTCTTTGGCGTTCTTTTTTTTTTTTTTTTGAGGATATTCTCACAACTCTTGCCTTTTTCTAAAGGTTCAAGTCTCAAAGAGTTCTATGAGTTCTTAACAAAGATTTAACACCTCTACTCAAGTTTAAAACAACCAAAATAAAAAAAAAAAAAAAAATCACAAACAAAAACTAGTTGAGAAATATGAGAAGCAAGGAAAACGATATTGAGTCATCCATTCATTTTAAGGAAGTTCAAAAACATTTCCAAGAGCATTTGAGTCAATAATGGTAGATTGACCAAATGAAGAAATAAGCACTGAAAAAGGAAAGAAATTCGACCACAAATACAAACACAAAACTAGGACACTTCAAGAACACAAAAGAATACACAACAAAAGTTTTCAGCAAGCAGAGTAGATGACATACTCGGCTTGTTTTGAAAACTGGTATTTAACCACAAGTCTAACTTGAATGAGGTTTGTCTAGAAAGAATCCTCACTCAAAATTCTTGATTTTATGCTCAAGAATCTAAGAAAAAGGATTAGTAAAAAGGAAGATATGCTCAGATCATTTCAGTACTTTTTTGTCTGCGGAAAAGCCAGGTACACCTTCAAGTTTTGACTATTTTGAGATACCAAATGAAGTCCAAATTAGATGAAACTTGTTTCATTTGTTTCCCAGGACAATTTAGTATAACTCCATGTAAAAATATTTCAAAGTTATAGACATATTCCAGGTCGTTCAAGCATTCTATTTTTGTGATGCCATTTTCCAGCAATCTTGTCTCTTTTCTCTTTTTTTTTTTTTGTCTTGTAATTTTTTTTTTTTGGATGTAAGATATCTCAAAAACACTTACTTGAAGGTGGCTCTGATACCAAATGATGTGGAATGATATTCAAGAGCATAAAATTTTGTCCAAGAAATGAGGGAGAGAACAAACAAAACAAGTGTAATAAGTAGAAGAAAGTGCCTTTGAAAGGACTTGAAAATGTTAAACTTCAAGCAACCTTGATATATCAAATCCAAGACATCAAGAAGGTTTAAACAAAATATTTTCTTCAAATTTCAAGCAACCTAAGGTATTTTGAACCTTAGACCTCAATGAAACAAGAAGAAGACCTCAAGACTAGTTTTCTACAAGAGTGTAGTAACTAGTATGAAGGAATTTTTTTTATGATCAACCTTGAAGCTCTTGGAACTTTCAACAAGTCTTCAAAGTGATTTTTCTTTCAAGGAAGTTCACCCTTGAAGAACATAGAAAAACTAAGCTAAGAACTAAGAATACTAAGAGAAGAACCTTTGTTTTGAAAAAATTTCTTGATTACTTCTTCAAAATGGAAGACTACATATCTATAGAGACTTGAGGGAGAAAATAGGAATTTTTCCCTCTCATATTTTCAGCCCAAAGGATAGATATAACCTATACATACACTTGATAAGACAATAGAGGTGTTTTAATTGCATTTGGACTATTCTAGAGCACTAGTCAATACATTGCCAAAAATAGGAGGCAATTTTTCAGCTTGGGCAAAAGGGATTCCAACCATCTACCAAGCTAAATTTTCAATTTCTAACTTATTCAAAAATTAGAATATTGCCCCATAAAGTCTTGGACATCAAAATTTAATCCCCATAAAGTCTTGGACATCAAAATTTAAGCCTTGAAACTTCTCTTGCTCAATTTGATCCTTGTGACTCTTTAGTTGTTTTGCCTTCTCTCATGTCACAACTCCTTGATGTTCGTGCTTGTCTAACCGGTTCATATCACTAAGTAAATTGAACTTCAATCCATTAATTAAAAGCACTCCTTAATTAAAGAAGATGAACCATATCCAATGTTACATATACCGATGATCTTTCCTTTCTTCATATCACCAAAAGTAACAAAGTCACCTTCGGTTTCTCTTAGCTCATTCATGAGGGATGCATTTCTGATCATGTGTCTTGAGCATCCACTATCTAAGTACCACTTGGAGCTTGATTTATGTTCCCACAATATGAGAAGAAGAGATGACTTTTGGTACCCATATTCTTTTGGGTCCATAAATGTTAGTGGTTTTTACTCTCCAAATAGTTTTAATTCCTATTTCAACTTTTCGTTTTACAAAGCATCTAGTGGCCTTATGACCACTTTTACCACAATAAGTACAACAAAGAAGGGAGAAAGATGAAGAAGCTTTGACAAAATATGTTTGCTTTGAAGAAGCATTAGAGTGGTTGTATCCAATGCCATTTTTATCATAAGGAGACCGTTGTGAACTCAGAAGTTTTTTAAAATTTTCTTTTCCTTGAGTAAATTTTTCAATGCAGAATGTGAGATCATTCACCTTTTTCTTCAAAACTTCATAATCAACTAAGCATTTTTCAATAGAGGAAACCTTTTCACAAAGCTTCTTGTTTTCTAAAACAAGTTTTTGAAAATTATTGTTTGAACAATCTTTTTCATTTTTCAAGATTTTTAAAGACTCAAGAAGAGATTTATTTTCACAAATAAGTTTTGAATTTTCATCAAGCAAAGCTTGAGTTTTGTTTTTCAAATCTTTATTTATTTTGGAAAAATTTTTGCACTCACCATACATTTCAATAAGCATAGTACTAGGATCATCATCACAAATATCATCAATGAGACTAGAAGAGTTAGAGGGTGAAGATTGTACCTCATTCTCTTTTGCCATGAAGCATATGTTTGCCTTTCTATCACCTTCACTTTCACTTGTATCTTGATCCCATGCACCAATAAGTCCCTTGCCTTTCTTCTTTTTCTTTAAGGCTTCAAGATTGGCTTCCAATGCTCCTTTTCATTTTCAATAGCCTTTGGACAATCGGCTACAAGGTGTTCCATGCTAATGCATTCAAATCATCTTGCTTTGAATAATGACGAGTTTTGTCGTTCTTTCTTAAATGGAGGTTTCTTTCCCTTATTGTTAAAGCCTTTCTTATAGAATCTTTTGAATTTCTCATAACCAAGGCTATACTTCATCGTCATCATGATCCTCCTCATCGTTGGAAGAACTAGCTTGGTCTTCTTCATTAATTTTTAGAGCTATACTTCTTTTTACCGTTTCTTCTTCTTCCATTTCATTTAACCTTTTTACTTTTAATTCATAGGTGAGAAGAGAGCATATGAGTTCTTCAATTGGGAGAGTTCTTAAATCCTTTGATTCCTCTATGGCAAGACACTATGGTTGCCATGCCTTAGGGAGTGCATCTAGAACTTTTCAATTTGCTTCTCCTCTTGAGTATTCCTTTCCATAAGCCTTGAGTCTATTTGTGATATTTTGTAAATCCAGTGAACATTTCACTAACACTTTCATTTTGCTTCATCACAAAGAGTTCACAATCTCTTACTATTAAAGCCAACTTCAATTCTTTGACTTGGTTGGTTCTTTCATGAGTGACTTCCAATAGTTTCCACATGTCATAGGCCGAGTCACATCCACTTACTCGATTGTATTCATTAACATCCAGTGCACAACTTAGGATGTTCATGGCTTGGTAGTTTAAAGTCATCCTTCTTGAATCATATTCATCAAACTCTTCTACTTTTTTGATTATTCCATCCTTTTGGATAAAAGGTCTTTTCTCTACAATACTCCAAAGGTCAAAGTTACTAGAACAAATATATACTTTGATTCTAGATTCCAAAAAGTATAATTTGTACCATTGAAAATAGGAGGTCTATTTGTAAAAGAGCCTTCTCATATGGTAAACTAGAAACATTAGCCATAGTAAAAGCAAGATCTTTTGCTTCAAGGATGTTAGTCCTTTTTTAGAGAAGCCATGCTTTGATACCAATTGAAAAACCTTAGAGGGGGATGAATAAGGTTTTTGGATAATTTTTTGAATAATCTTTTGCGTGATTAAAAGATAAACCTCTAATTTTGTTTGAGAAAGAATTCTAAAACTCTTTTTAATAAAATTACCAACCAAACAAAATCTTATAGTTATGATAATCAAGCAAAACCATAGAGTAAAGAGACTCAATAATTTATAATGGTTCACTCTCTCAAAGAGCTACATCCACTACCTTGAGTCAACACACAAGGATTTACCAAATCCACTATAATCACAATATACAACAAGCACAAGTTTGAGGGTCACCAACAAGGGTTTTACAAACAACCTCAATTCTCAACACAATATAAATCAAAGGATAATCCAAGGGGTTTTTCAACACAAACTTTTGATATTAATAAAAGAGAGATGAGAAAAGAACAATGTTACCGAATGAGCTTGAGAAAGAAAGATACAACTCAATTGAATGCTTCTACAGGCTCCTCTTTACTTCTTGTTTGATGAAGATCAACAATGAAGCTCAAGAAGATATTTTTGTGAGATAAAAGGTGTTTGACGGAATGTACTTGAAGGCTCTTTAAAAATTCTTAAATGATCTCAATAAATATTTCACAGAACTTCTTGCTTTACAGCTGATAAAAAATTCAATACATACAGGACAGAAAAAAGTAATTGTTACTGTCTGTGTAACGGTAATATTTTTCACACTAAAAAGGAAAACTAGATGACTGGTTTCTAAACTCAGACGTCAGTTTTCCTTCAACAAGAAAATCGGATGAGCCCTTCTCAGAAATAGGATGATCGGTTTTGAAAATAGAAAGATTCGGACGCATCTTACAAAAATCGGACGATTGATTTTTCTAAAGCTAGAAAAATGGGACGATCGGTTTTAAAATAGGATGTTCGATTTTTCTTTTCCTTTTGAAAAATCTGATCACCAGTTTTAAAATTGGATGACCGGTTTTTGAAAAAGATTTTACAACCAACTTTTAACAAGAAAAGAGCTTTCCTTCCTATTTCAAAAACATGTATTCTAGATACTATTTTAGAGATAAGAAAACTTTAAAAGGCATCAAAAAACTCTATCAAGAATACTTGGATTTCAAGAAAAGTTTATAGAAAGAAATTCATCTAAGGAGTTTCACACATGATCAACAATCAAAGATGAGAGTTAGGGAGTTCTACAAAGAAATGCCTTAGCACATCCCTAACTAAGACACAAGTCTTCAAGTTCTTTAATGGCTTGATCTTTTCTCTTTTATTTTGCCTTGATCACCAATATTTTTTTGCTTCTGAGTGTGTAGCCTTGAGACTTCAAATATGCTTCTTTTGTTCTATAGAAACTAAGCTTAATACTCACACAAATATATGTTAATCATAATCAAAATCATATGTAATAATGCCCTTAGGGCTAACAATAATGTTTTTTGTTTTCTATTTCAAAAAAAACTTGCCCCTGAGAACGTAACTAACTTCTCCCATGTATTTCATACTTAATTGATGAGACAATCAAACCTTTGCGACGACAATGACATTACATTGTTTCCGATCTATAAAATGTCATCTTATAAAGTACCAATAACGATATATTAGCTCCATCGAATTCTTGTAGATATATGGTTCATGCACGTTTTAGATAAAACTAATACGTGATAGTCTTATCAAAATGTATCGTCCATGATATACATGCTTCCTTAAGTCCATTGATGGATCTGGTTACTCTATTTAGACATCTTTATTTAGACATCTTTATTCAGAATGCACATAGAAAGGTATTCTTTTACATCCATCTAAAGGTATGACCGAAGATAAGCATGAGAACATGGAGAGCTTCCAAGGATCTGTTACGAGCTTTCAAGGACCGGTTACAAGGTCGAGGGCAAGGAAGGTAGAAGAGGAAACACAAAGAAACGAGCTTGGAGGAGTTTGAAGCTATAAAAGCTAGACCTACTATCTACCCTACTATCGTCGGTAGAGTAACGTCTACCCTACCATCGCCAGTAAGGTTTTGATCCAAATTATTTTGAGAAGTTCGACCTAACACTGACGGTAGGTCGAGGCCTACCGTAGCCTGTAGGCATCGGGAAGCTAAAGACATTGATAAATTTTAACTCCTTTGGGCCATCATCTTGATGGTTAAATTTATTTAAACTTGTAATTAAGGGGGCTAAGTGTCCATCAATTTGTCTTAATCAAGATTAGCCATCAGGGTTAGGAGTTAATGGTTTGGAAACCTATATATCTGTTATTCCAGCCATTTTGTAGAAGTTGAATATTGAATGTAATAGAGAGAGTTGAACCGAGGGTTCTTGGGGAGTTTCTTCTGTTTCCATTGTAAATGAGGAAAATTCTTTCCATTGTACAATCTAGTCAATCAATTCTTGAATTCAATTCAAGAGTTCCTTGTCTAATTCAAAATTCTATTTCTTCCTTGAGGTGCCAACTTCCTAGTTGGTGTTGCTTGGGAATTTAGGCCCTCCTCGAGAGTTTTGAGAATAGGTTAGGCTTCCATAATCTTGTTGATTCTCCCTTAAATATAAGGAGGTTTATTTGTTCTTTCTTAAATTATTTAACTGCAATTGACTCTTTGTTCCGCCTTATCTCCAAATAAGAATCATGAAGACCTCTAGAAGAGTGTTGGGTCTTGGGAAGAAAATGATCTTCAAGAAAGGAAAGGGTTGATCATACCAATATGCCATATCTCGTAGTCGTAATTGACACACTCCGGCAAGAAGTATGCTAATGGATTTGCATAGCTACTGGTGCAAAAATTTACCCATAGTAGATATCTCATCTTTCTAAGTACAACTGTTTGCATCACCCTAGCTTTATAGGTTTGTGATACACAAAATCCTAGAAACTGAACTATAGTTTAGTTAAGTACTTAGGTGAGTCAACTGTCGATCCCACAAAGATTATACTTAAGTACAAACATTATTAAATATCCTATTTTTGACCTAGAATAAATTTTAATTGAGGGAAAAATGGGTTAAAAACTTATTTAAACTGAAAAATTATTAAAAATTTAGATATAGAAAACTAAACTTAACTTTTCATGGAATAAATCACAGCCATAGTAAACATTGAAATCATGGTAAAATTACAAAGAAAAAGAGATTGAAGGATAAATAACCGAGCCTCTAGAAGAGCTTAACCCAAAACCATGAAAAGCTTCAATTTTTTCTTGCAAATCTACCCTATTGTTGTTCTTGCGTGTGCATCGAGAAATTTGTTCGATCAACCGAACAAAGAATAGAAAGAACTATGCTGCTGCCGTGGGCAATTTGACCGGTTCAACTAGGAACCAGAAAAATCTAGTTCTTATATTTTTGAATTTTTTTTAAAAACCCCAAAATGAGACTCTCAACATTGATTACTCTTTTCCATCTCGATTGGTTCACTCATATTCTTTGGAAAAATTTCTCAAAATCAACCCTAACTTTCTCCCTCTGCTTAGCCCATTCTCTGCACAGTGGCGCCTTAATTAGCCCACGTCGGCCTCTCGTTGTCACCACATAAGCAGATGCAGAGGATATGATGGAAGAAGAGTATCCTAAGGAGAGTAAAGAAAGCTCCACCCAACCACATAAGGAATTATTGTTGAATTTATTTTATTCAGTATAAATTTTAAATTATTCTCTTTATATTTTTCCTATTTTGACACAGATGCTATACCTCCAGTGCTTTCATATATTTTGGGAAAAAAGAAATCTCTGTTGGTGGATGAAAATGATGATGATAATGATCAAATTGATTTTTCAAAATTTCAAGATGGAGCTTGTCATGTTAACGAAGATGGGGATGGAGTGGACCCTTCAATGTGATTTTGATTTTTATTACTCGTTGTTTAAACTAAATTTAAACTGTGTAGTATTTGAATTATAGTTGTTTTAAATTACTTTCTATTTGTGCTTATTAGACTTTTTATTTGTGTTTAATGATGTTTAAGGTATATTTGAACAAATTCTATTTTGCTGTTGGCATGTAGTATGTATTTTGATACATGTTTTTAACTTCTATGTTATTTGTGTTTTTAAGTTTTTTTGAGAAGTACAATTTTTTCTATTTGTTGTTTATGTTTTTAATTTTTTTCTTTTGAGAAAGTCGAGGTTTTTTCTATTTGTGTAGAATAATTTTTATAAATAATTAATATATTTATAATATTTATAATCATTATATTTATTACGTCACTATGATGTCATACCGGTTCGACCACTGGTTCAAGTGATTGAATCAATGAACCAGTAGCTTGACCGATTCATGTCTCTGGTCCGATTTTCTCAACATTGGCAGTGGGACAAAGGAAAAAGAAATGAACACCCAATGAAAGAAAAAAAGCGCTGAATTAAAAACCAGAGAAAGGAACTCTCGGTGCAGTTGAAAACTAGAAGAAGTAGAAGAAAACCCTTCTTTTATAAGGTTAATTCCATTTTAGTACCCTCTTGTTTGGCTACTTGATAATTTGGTACAAGTTGTTTGTAGATTTCTATTTTAGTACCTTTTTGTTAGTGACCAAATCATAATTTTGACCACTGTCAGATGTGATTTTTTTTTTTACTGTTTGTAAAGATTTAAACATAAATTCTCATTTTGCCCCTAGTAGACTAGAAAAAAATGGATGAATTTTTATACCGTCAAAAAATTACACCTGACAGCGGGCCACAATATTTCCAGCAAAATTGAGATGGCCATAATTTTGATTTGGTCACTTAATTTTTAGGCAACAAACAAGTGATACTAAATTTTTGAAAAAGAGATAGGTTTCATGTTTAAATATATAGAAATAGTAAAAAAAAAAATCACGTCTGGCAGTGGGCCACAATATTCATGGCAAAATTTATTTCACTAGAGTTCTGATTTTGTCAGTTAATTACCTATCAAGAAACAAGTTGTACTAAATTGTTAAATGACCAAACAAAAAGGTACTAAAATGGATTTAACTCAATATTGTGGCCTACTGTCAGGTATGATTTTTTTATTGTTTGTAAAGAGTTAAACATGAATGAAGATTCATTCCTTTTCTTCTTGTCCAGTTGGAGTAAAATGGGAAGAGTTATGGACTCCACTAGCCTTGCGGATGGGGATCCTACCAACATAACATGACTCAAGAAAGATAATCAGGTCAGTGGTAATGTTTGTAGCTAGCTCGAGATAGTTATGTTTCTTGTGACTTTTATATCACATCTGAAACACTTCTTTTTGGACACAGTTCCGAGTTGAACAGCATTTGTTTTACTCTTACCGTTGATATCTAACTCCATTTATAACCTCTTCTTCTCCTAGAACTTCTTGGTATTAACCTCAGTTCTAAAAGAGAAATTACTTGAGACAAGGGCATAGATTTGAATCAATTAGGCCCAGACATCTCTCTAAGAGCTAAGTTAAGTTCATGTACAATGGTAATATGCCTAGGCATAATGCTTAGAGTAGTACACATGGAAGCTAACATAGAGTATTAGGCTCTTTTAGGTAGTTTCCTTTCATACCTATGTAGCTTTCCCCTCTGCTTAAATAGATTTATCCCTAATCTTTGGACAGGAATCTGTTGGAACATACTTTTACTCAACAGATTTGAGTACTATGTGCGAGTTTTTTTTCATTATAAGTCATTTGGGCATGGTAAGTTTATCCTAAAAGAGAAATACCCCCAAAGGACTAAAAGAACCTGCACTAGACATTATATGTAAATTGGAAATAGAATAAATTGGTATGTAATATGGTGGCTTATCATGTTGATATATGCAGTGAAATAACAATACCTAATGACCACGTTTAGGTCTTAGAGAAAACAACAAAGCTTCTTTGTGAGGCTAATGCCCTCTAAGTTGAGTGTATAACCATTACTTTGAGTAAATATCTATACCTCATTTCTCGAGGATAGCTCCAACCTAGCTGGCTGCTACCTTATACAAACTATGAACAAGCCTGTGCTAGTATCTCCAATATGGGTTGGGCGATCCTAACACATGTCCACGACTTTAGTCTTGAGTTCATGTTGTAACATCTATGTCTCAGAAGACCATCCTACACGGGGTCACTCCAAGGGTAACATAAGCAAATCTAATACTAGTTACTTGAATGAGCAATGGAAGCTACGGGAACGTTGGAGTTCCTATCCCACTTAATATTGAATTCAAAAAGGGTTTTTGTCAAAATGTGCCATTTCTAAAAAGTTTTATAAACTTGGCAACTTTTAAAAGAGTTTTACTTTTCCAAGGTTTAGACCTCAAAGAAAATACGTTACCTTTATTTTAAAAGGTTTCTTAAGAAAATTATTTTGACCAAGTTCCTCCATTTGAGATAAACATCCTTGTCGTAACCATAGGTATAAAACAAAGAAGCTAAAAGCAACAAAAAACATGTTACATGCTTTTCTTTCCTTCAAACCTATGTGACTAACAAGAAAAGCGGATAAAAGAAAAAATAAATAAATATGTCCTTTCATCCTAAGTGGCTTTCTAATCATGCATTACACATAAGAAAGTGAATATAACCATCTCAAGAGATAAAACCAAAGCAATAAAAAACTATCTATTACAAGGGTTTTAACTCTAGGATCTTCTCTTGAACTTCTTGGCAATGCAAGGCCACGAACACCTCTGTTTTAGCCCAAACTTGAGAACATTAGATGAACCAGAATTCCACACACCATTAGAGGCCCAAGAAAGAGCCAAGAAACTGCCCAAGGCATGGGCAGCCTTGGCACCCCTAGTGGCCCCTAGACTGTCCAGACAATCCACTTTGCTAATTGTTGGGCAGCTTGCATGCGGGCTGTCCGTCGTCCATTTTGGGCCCAATTTTTTGCCATATTCTTGATCTTAATCTACCTTTGATTTCCAGCAGTCTAGAATACAAAATTTTGAAAATAATACACCAAAATAGCAAGCAAAACAGGTGAAAATATTACAAAATCCTATACTACCACTCACGATGTGTACATAAATTTTCTAGTGGAATAAATGTTGGATTTAAAAGAAACAAAAAACCAACAGCCACCTAAGCCTCTAACTAGGACACTTTCAAAAAATATAATCCCAAGAGACTGTGAGAAATAGCAAAAATATTCCCAAAAAAAATATCATCAAAAAGCAAAAAAACAGCAAAGCGTAAAACCACTTTTTTACGGTTTTTAACAAAAAACCTAGCATGCTCCTAAGGTGAATTCGCTCTGATACAATATGAAGGATATCAAAGGGGTAGCAGAAGAAGAAAAAGGCCAAAAGGGCAGAACATTTATACCTTTATAGCGTGCTTTACACATAGGATATCCGGAAATTGTGTAGCCACCGGTTTCACTTCTGCTGATCTGTTTTGTATCAAATTTGACTAAGAAGTCTTGCATCCTTTTTTACAGTAACTCTACTACTATTCCTCATGAAAAACACAAGCTTCCAAGTCTTCTAGAGTTTCCGTTTTGAGCCCACAAGAAATTAAGAGAAACGGACTTTCGTTTTGGAAAAACTTGAAGAACAAGTGTTCTTCTTTTTCTAGAAAATTTCGTCCATATTAGACAGAATGAGCGCTGCTAATTTCCTCCATAATAATGATGAATGGTTGAATTCGAGAGTCTTGTTGTTAGGAGATCAACTCGAGAGAGATTATGATCAGAACGAACTCTCTAGAGATCACAACTAATTCTCCAAGTCTATCTAACTAACTAAGACTTCAAAGGAGGCTTTTCACACATGTTGGTTGCCACCCTAGGCTGAAGATACCTTACTGTTTTGGCCATGGGCCTCTATTCTAAGATTGGACTCTTTTAGTCCAACTCAGAATAAGCCCAGTCCTCTCTGGTCCAGTTATTTCTAGGCCTCTTTTAATTGAAAGAATTAATCAAAAACAAAATAACAACTAAAAAACAAGTAATAAAGCCTTTGGGCTTCTTATTTACTTAATAAATATCACGGTCCGTATTAAATAAATAACATTTATTTCTTATCAAGCCCTTATATTTTTGTTGTGACAATTAAGTCACCCAGGTTTTGAGCTACTACAGGGACCAAAGACTAAATTATTCTATGTTAGTATATGCCCTAAGACCAATTGACTCACATTTATGATTTATGAAGCATGTATTTTTTAATTGTATTTTATGCTCTTGGTCATCAAGTATGTGACTTGATAGTAAAACCCTTATAGCTAATAAAATACTATTCTTATTTGTCCCTAGTTTATTACATCTTGTAAACTAGTGTGAAGTTGATTGATGGTCAAGTTTTACTGATCATGAATATGAGATATAAAATCAATTCATAAATACATATTGAGAATATTGTATTGGACATGACCCAAAGTGAAGAAGAAATATTGCATGGCTTTAAGTTATAAGTATTTCTTCTCAGTTTTGTATTTGGTGTCCTTCGACCTAATGTTTCTAATGTTTCTTGCATGGGGAGAAAAATATGTTTTGACATAGTCAAACATCACTTTTAATTAGGTGATCATTATGATTATTGGTTGGCTTATTTTCTCGTCATGGCTTGAATATTGGAGATAGTGAAAGGGATTTGTCCCTCTCCTTTTAGAGAGAGATATCCATGGGCCCCCTTGATAAGGAAGACTGGAAAATATGCATGGCCATGCTCAAATAAGTATTAATAAGGTGTTATTAATATTATTTGTTGGAACAGATCTGCTCGGTGATCAAGTAAATGGTTAATTAAGTTTTATAAGGATGACTTGATCCATGCCTTATACTTAATTAGGATATCGTGTGACAAAGGACTAAATATTAAATCTGATGCTAGGTTATTATTACATTTACTTAACTTGGGTAAGCATAATGTCTTGCTAGAGGCCGCTTATGTTTTGTGAATAAATGTCTAGGACATTTTTTTTATTCATCGCCAACGTTAAGTGAACCTACTAGGTCACACGCATAGACGATCTTGTGAGCATAATGTCCACGTTCAATGAATCTAGATTGTGTCAGATTCGTTGAACGTATACTAAAAAGGGGAATCGGATTCCATATTGTATTTTTCGGTAGGTTAATAAGTAATTAATTTTATTTAATCGAATAAATGAAATTAATTACTTAATATTACTCATCTAACCGTTGGATGATTATAGGAATAGACGGACGAGATTGAACTGTCATTAGATGACGATTAGGGGTTTTGATATTGACGACTATAAAAGGTTATGTTAACCTTTTCTTGTTGGCCGTCCTTTATCTCATTAAAGAAAAACAAAACCCTAAACCCTAGAACGGCGATATAGTATCTAGCCTCCTCTCTCCGAAAAACGACCGATTACCAGATAGTCAGGATCAGTTCTGAACAATTTTCAGAACACAGAAGGGGCTAGCATCCCATCGCTTGCAGAGGAGTTCGTCGCGTGGATACCAGTAGAGGGCGAAGCATACAAAGCAGCGCCTCCACAACGAACAATAAAAACATTGAGGTAATTTCTATCCAATCGGTTTTTCTAGTATGTGCAGATCCTGTTGGTGGATTTCCGTAGTTTTATTTTACTTTGTTTTTGCCTACGGATTCCAACATTCTAGGCTACTAAAATGAATGAAATACCCTTGGTATAGGATAACAATATTTATAATTTTAAATATTTCCATTTATCACCATATGGAAATATTGACCCCAAGAACAATATTCTTTAAACAAATCTTCGACCTACAGGTGTAACGATGATAATACCCTCTCATAGCATCCATCATTGAGTATAGCTTGAGTGTAATAACTCCTTCCCTAATAACATCTATCATCCTTAGATGTTTAGTCTGATAATCAATTACTCAGGATATCCCTTACTCATCTTAGGAAGCTATCCTAAAGTAAATATCTAGAGATATTTCCCAAGGCCCTGGATCTTACTGATTATACCGGACAATCACAAGGGCGTGATTTCTGTAGAAGTTATTATATAATTCTGTCTTGACTAACAAATTCAAACTACCCAGCCTATAAGGATTATTGATCTCATTGATAGAAGTCTCACCTGTAGCACATCTAAGCAGAGGGTGTATAGCTTTAGTAGATCGCCAACTCATACTTTAACCATGGAGTACTTGTCCACGTTGTGGCTATGATAGATTAGGTTTCTTTTCCTTTAACGTATTTTCTAGAAAATCTCTATCACGGGGTCAAGTTCTATATGCTCTAATCTACATTCTTCCATCAGGGAGACTATCATACAATGACCTTTAATTTGATGCCATCCCAACTCCATGACCAGCCAAAAACAAACTTACTTGTACTTTAAGTAACAACAATTCGCACCTTACTATGAAGCATGACCCAACATGTGGATTGCCTACTCAAAATACGTGGACCCTATATATGCATAGTAAATAAATGCATCCAAACAAACAAATAATCATAAAGATAATTTCACATTCATACCATATAATACAATGCTTTACATCAACTAGAAGTCTTTTTGGCATACTTTCCCTCAAATAGCCATTTTTTTAAAAGGCTATTTAATTAAATGGATTTGTCTAATGCGCGTTCCTAAGGAAAGCGTTAATATTTATTAACTTTTCTAATTAGTATATAAGTTTTCTTAGCGTTCAACAATTTTTTTAAGGATTTTTTATTTTTTATGTTTTAGCTATCATATATGACATGCTCTATTCATATATGGTGTGTTTCATCCATACTAATATGTGCCATAAGGTACACGTTAAACAGATCGTTATTTAAAATAGTTTAAAAAGTTGGATTGAGGCATGCACTGGTCATGAGAAGATAAGGAGGTTGGGATAATTTTGAAGTTAAATAATTGTTAAGATTTCGAGTTATTTATATTATTGTATAGATTATTTGAATAACATCTTAGTTTTCCTTTCATGTTTCCTCTTTTCTCTAAAAATATCAGAGTGAAAAATCATTATTAGAGGAATGGGAATGTCTTGAGAACAATGAGCATAATTCATTCAAAATTTTAAGATGTGTACTGATATATAATTTTATGTTCAAGGACAAAATCATCAATTCTTCACCACAAGGCCCTTTGCCTCCAAGAAGGATTTGATTATCACCATAAATCAAGCACCTTTAGCTCACCCCAAACTAAGAATTTATGATTGTGATAAATAATATTCTCCCTGTATACCAATAAAAAAACGGGGTTCATTACCCACTATCCAAATGGGCTCTATAGAGAAGATCTAATCTAAGACAAATACGAGATTATAAATATCATAGAGAAGAAATTATGATCAATTGTAGAAACCCTTGGTCATCTTAATCCAAATGATTCAAATAAAATCAACCTATGGATGATTAAATCCTAGATAGAACTTAGGAAAAGGCATGAAGAACTCCAAAACCCTAATTAAAACACTCTTAATTTCATATATAATCTAACGTAATACAAAATTAGCTAATGAGAGGCATTTATAGAATTTAGGAATTGATCCTACTTTGACCATGGTCTTAGGTCACTAAAAGTCCATTTAAGACCTTAATTAAAAGCTTAAAATAGAGTTAACACACTAACAATCGTACAAAACATTGCATTGAGTGAAAACTTTATCCTACCATGGACAGTAGGATGAACCTAGTGTTGGCGGGAGGTTGTTGATGTTGGAATCCGTAGGTAAAAACAAAGTAAAATAAAAACTACAGAAATCCACCAATAAGATCTGCACATACTACAAAAACCGATTGGATAGAAATTACCATCAATCAACTTCACACTAGTTTACAAGATGTAATAAACTAGGGACAAATAAGAATAGTATTTTATTAGCTATAAGGGTTTTACTATCAAGTCACATACTTGATGACCAAGAGCATAAAATACAATTAAAAAATACATGCTTCATAAATCATAAATGTGAGTCAATTGGTCTTAGGGCATATACTAACAATCTCCCACTTGCCCTACCACCAATTTGGCATGACTCTCAAACCCATTGACCTAGTATGACTCTCATGCTTAAGTTGTGGGAGTGGCTTTGTCAATGGATCTGCGACATTGTCATTGGTGTCTACTTTGCAAATTTTAACATCTCCACACTCAATAATTTCTCGAATGAGATGGAAACGCCTGAGAATATGTTTGGATCGTTGATGAGATCTAGGTTCCTTAGCTTGTGCAATGGCTCCTGTATTATCACAATATAGGTCTACTGGGTTCACAATGCTAGGAATTACACCTAGTTCTGTGATGAACTTTCTGATCCAAACTGCCTCTTTAGCTGCATCAGAAACAGCCACATATTCAGCCTCTGTAGTAGAATCGGCCACGGTATCTTGCTTTGAACTCTTCCAGCTCACAGCACCTCTATTCAAACAAAATACAAATCCAGATTGCGATATAAAATCATCTACATCAGTCTGTAAACTAGCATCCGTGTAACCATTTACAACAAGCTCTCCTTCCTGACCTCCGTAGATCAAAAACATCTCTTTAGTCCTTCTTAAGTACTTGAGAATGTTTTTTACTGTAGTCCAATGCGGTTCACCAGGATTCGACTGGAATCTACTAGTCATGCTTAATGCATACGAGGCATCTGGGCGAGTGCATAACATGGCGTACATGATAGATCCAATTGCAGAAGTGTAAGGAATTTTACTCATGCGTTCTGTATCCTCCCTTGTGGTTGGAATTTGAGACTTACTGAGTTTAATGCCATGTGACATTGCCAAGAATCCTCTCTTAGAATCTTGCATACTTAACCTTTTCAATACCTTGTCAATATATCCATTCTGACTTAGGCCAATAAGGTTTTTAGATCTATCTCGATAGATCCTAATGCCTAGAATATAGGCTTCTTTGCCTAAATCTTTCATTGAAAAACACTTCCCTAACTAAGTTTTTACACTTTGCAAAGTAGGGATGTCATTCCCAATTAACAAGATGTCATTGACATAGAGTACTAAGAAGACTACTGCATTTTCTGTAACCCTTTTGTAGACACAAGGTTCATCATCATTCTTGATGAAATTGAATTCTTTAATTGCTTCATCAAAACGAAGATTCCAACTTTGAGATGCTTGCTTCAAGGCATAAATGGATCTTTGAAGTTTACACACTTTACTAGAATTCGAAGGATGAATAAAACCTTCAGGTTGTGTCATATACACATCCTCCAGTAGATTTCCATTAAGAAAAGCAGTTTTAACATCCATTTGCCATATTTCATAATCATAATATGCTTCAATGGCAAGTAGAATTCTAATTGACTTAAGCATTACAACTGGAGAAAAGGTTTCATCATAGTCTATACCATGAGTTTGTCTATACCCTTTTGCTACCAATCGTGCTTTGAGAGTGTGCACATTGCCATCCATGTCAGTTTTCTTTTTGAAAACCCATTTACACCCTATGGTCTTGCAACCTTCAGGTGGATCAATCAAAGTCCAAACTTGATTATCATGCATGGATTGCATTTCTAATTTCATAGCCTCTAGCCATTTGCTAGATTCAGGACTATGAATAGCATCTTGGTAGGAATTAGGTTCACTTGCTCAATAAGATCAATATTATGATCCTCAGTCACAAGAAATCCATATCTCTGTGGTATCTGAGAAATCCTACCAGACCTTCTTGGCCCTTGTGTCAAAGGTTCAGGCTCAGTATGAATACGTGAGTCCAACTGAGTATCCATACTCAGTTCAGAAATGGTCTGGTGTCCTTGAGCTTCTTCAAGATGGATTCTACTCCCACTAACTCTTTCGGAAACGAATTCCCTTTCAAGGAAAATTCCGTTCCGAGCAACAAACACTTTGTTTTCAGATAGAAGATAAAAGTAGTATCCTTTAGTTTCCTTAGAATATCCCACAAACAGACACTTATTAGATTTGGGTGCTAGTTTTTTAGATAATGATCGCTGCACATAAGCATCACATCCCCAAATTTTGAGACATGCTAAACTAGGTTGTTTCTCGGTCCATATCTCATATGGTGTCTTCTGAACAGCTTTAGATGGAACTCTATTTAATATGAATGCAGTAGTTTCTAGAGCATAACCTCAAAAAGAAATTGGAAGATCTGTTTGACTCATCATAGATCGAACCATATCCAATAGAGTTCGATTTCTGCGTTCAGACACACTATTCCATTGTGGTATTCCTAGTGGAGTTAATTGTGATAATATCCCACAATTTTTTAGATGTTTGTCAAACTCTTGGCCTAACTATTCACCACCTCGATCTGATCGAAGTAATTTGATACTCCTTCCAAGTTGATTATGTACTTCATTTTGAAATTCCTTAAACTTTTGAAAGGAATCAGATTTATGTTTCATGAGATAGACATAACCATATCTACTGAAATCATCTGTGAATATAATGAAATACTGAAAACCTCCTCTAGCTTGTGTGTTCGTTGGCCCACATACATCAGTGTGTATAAGTTCCAATAAATCGGTAGACCTTTCACTTTGCCCTGTAAATGGACTTTTAGTCATTTTTCCCAATAAACAAGAATCACATTTTTCATAAGACTCAAGGTCGAATGGAGATAAAAGTCCATCTTGATGGAGTTTTGATATGCGTTTCTCATTTATATGGCCCAAAAGACAATGCCAGAAGTAAGTTTGATTTAAATCATTAGATTTAAATTTCTTTGTATTTATGTTATAGATGGGCTTATTAATGGAATCATGTAGGTTAAGAATGTAAAGTCCATTACATAAAGAGGCATCCCCATAGAAAATACCATTTTTATAAATAGAACTTTTACCATTCTTAGTATTAAACTCAAAACCATCAATATCCAAACAAGAAATCGAAATGATGTTCCTACTCATAGCAGAACATAATAACAATCTTTAAGTTCAATTATAAGCCCAAGAGGGCAAAAGTAAATCAAATGTCCCTACAAACTACAAAGTGAGCAACTTTTGCTCCATTTGCAACTCGTAGGTCCACCTCTCCCTTTGCCAAAGATCTACTCCTTTTGAGTCCCTGCACATTCACACAAATGTGAGCTCCACATCCGGTATCTAATACCCATGAAGTAGGAGTAGACATATTAATTTCTATAACGAAAATACCTGAAGCGGCAGTCTCACTGGCCTTTTGCTTCTTCTTTTCTTCCAAGTAGAGCTTGCGATTCCTCTTCCAATGACCAAGTTCATTACAATGGAAGCAAGTCCCTTCCTTTGGTGGTTTAACCTTGGGCTTGGGCTTCTGCTTGCCTTTACCCTTTTTGGCCATATCCTTTCCCTTTCCCTTTCCCTTGTTCTTCTTGAACTGCCCCTTTTGAACCATCAGAACATTAGGAGTAGACTTCCTAATATTTTGTTCAGCCTGCTTGAGCATCCCGTGCAATTCATTTATGGACTTTTCCATATTATACATATTGAAGTTCATGACAAACTGATCATAGTCAGAGGTCAAAGAGGCCAAGATCATATCAGTAGCTAAGTCATGACTTACAGGTGCTCCAAGTTTTTCAAGCTGATCAAAATACCCTTACATCTTAAGGACATGAGCACTAACTGAACTGCCAGGGGTTATTTGGCAGCTATTCAACGCCTTAGTGGTAAGATATCTCTCTTGACGTGCCTGCTCTTGGAACATTTCCTTGAGCTGTTTTATCATCTCATAAGCCTCAACTTTCTCGAATTGCTTTTGCAACTCAGATTCCATCGTAGCCAACATGAGACATGTCACATCGTTAGAATCATCCTTGTGCTTACTATAAGCATCCTTTTCGACTCTAGGGGCATTGTTAGCTGGTTGATTAGGGATAGGGTTCTCAAGTACATATAGCTTTTTTTCTTGTTTAAGGACAATCCTTAAATTTCGTGCCCAATCAAGAAAGTTAGTCCCACTAAGCGTATTCTTTTCAAGCACGGATCACAACGATGTGTTTGAATTGTTTGAGGCCATTATCTACATAGAATTTGCAAAGTAAAATTAAATAAATGAAGCATTAAATTTTCCCAAAAATATTCAACACTTGATATAAATCATGGGTATAAAAATTCATTTTATTCTAATCATAAGTAAGCTTTGGCTTAACACCCATAATTAGAGAAAAACGTATTAATGGGATTTACATCTACATGTACCGGCAAACTCCCATATGATGTCATAGGCTCAAAACCGTTTTGATAGCCTAGTTAAGCCAAACCATTCCAAGCATATGGAAATCACCATTTTCCATCCTCCCCTACTTAGGTAACCGTTTATCTCTTGCTTTGGCAATGAGACAAAATGATGATCCAAGCATGGAGAAGTGCTTATGATCATGGAAGGCATTTTACGACTTAATTTTTTTTTTTTTTACATGGTTTCAAAAACTTTCTTCCTTTTTTATTTGTATATTATTTCACAAAACATCTTTCAAAAATAGAAGGAAATACACTAAACATCACATTCATAATATATATACATCAAATAAAACGTGTCATAGCATGGCCCCAATCCTATATTGACTTCCACGAGCCTCATGGAAGTCAAAGGTCAATCTAGGTAAGTCTTCATCTCTATGAGCTTGCCTCCAATGTCTTGGCCTTCTAATCTTGTTACATATGACAGAAAACATACATAGGAATAGGAAATAAAATTAACCTATTCTAGTAACGCTTGATAATATTACATCAACGAAAACAACGACACGCAGGCTGTATTTAAAAACATATAACCCATTAACAAAATAAGCCAATCAATCACAAGAGGTAAAGGGCCATGCTATGCACCATACATCTAAAGATAGGAAGAAAAATGCAAAAAACAACGAGGGGGTTCCGGGGGCTTTGCCCCCGGAAGAAAACGGTGGTCCCGGAAAGAAAAATGATTTTTCTTTCTAACTCATTGAATGAGTTATTGCCGTCATAAACCCTAAAATCATGCCGCCAGAAATTTTGTTTAACAGTTAAATATTAAATTATGTGATTCTACATATTAGTTTAACAATTAAATTGCACAGATTACAGACTGTACGCCAAATAATTTGGCAGTAACAACATTCTGTTTAATTAATCGCATTAATAAGTAAAACAGAATATGATATATGCAAATCCTATAATTCAATTTACTCTGATTATTACACTAATCAGAAACCTTACTATAAGGCAGATTGAAAACAATCACATGTAATCAAAGATGTAACAGATAAAATCAGTAAAACTAGTATGTACGAGGCTCTGATACCACTGTTGGAATCCGTAGGCAAAAACAAAGTAAAATAAAAACTACGGAAATCCACCAACAGTATCTGCACATACTAGAAAAACCGATTGGATAGAAATTACCTCAATGTTTTGATGGTTCGTTGTGGAGGCGCTGCTTTGTACGCTTCGCTCTCTACTGGTATCCACGCGACGAACTCCTCTGCAAGCGATCAGGATGCTAGCCCCTTCTGTGTTCTGAAAACTATTCAGAACTGATCCTGACTATCTGGGAATCGGTGGTATTTCGGAGAGAGGAGGCTAGATACTATATCGCCGTTCTAGAGTTTAGGGTTTTGTTTTTATTTAATCAGATAAAGGACAACCACCAAGAAAAGGTCAACATAACCTTTTATAGCTGTCAATATCAAAACCCTAACTGTCATCTAATGACAGTTTAATCTCATCCGTCTATTCCTATAATCATCCAATGGTTGGATGAGTAATATTAAGTAATTAATTTCATTTATTCGATTAAATAAAATTAATTACTTATTAACTTACCAGAAAATACAATATGGAATCTAATTCCCCTTTTGTATACGTTCAACGAATCTGGACACAATCTAGATTCATTGAACGTGGACATTATGCTCACAAGATCGTCTATGCGGGTGACCTTGTAGGTTTCACTTAACGTTGGCAGTGAATGAAAAATGTCCTAGACATTTATTCACAAAACATAAGCGGCCTCTAGCAAGACATTATGCTTACCCAAGTTAAGTAAATGTAATAATAACCTAGCATCAGATTTAATATTTAGTCCTTTTGTCACACGATATCCTAATTAAGTATAAGGCATGGATCAAGTCATCCTTATAAAACTTAATTAACCATTTACTTGATCACCAGGTAGACTGTTCCAACAAATAATATTAATAACACCTTATTAATACTTATTTGAGCATGACCATGTATATTTCCAGTCTTCCTTATCAAGGGGTTCACGGATATCTCTCTCTAAAAAGAGCGGGACAAATCCCTTTCACTATCTCCAATAATCAAGCCATGACGAGAAAATAAGCCAACCAATAGTCATAATGATCACCTAATTAAAATTTAAGTTTAACTATGTCAAAACATATTTTCCCCCCATGCAAGAAACATTAGAAAATTAAATAAAATTAATTACTTATTAACTTACCAGAAAATACAATATGGAATCTAATTCCCCTTTTGTCTCCGTTCAACGAATCTGGACAAAATCTTCATTGAACGTGGACATTATGCTCACAAGATCGTCTATGCGTGTGACCTTGTAGGTTTCACTTAACGTTGGTAGTGAATGAAAAATGTCCTAGACATTTATTCACAAAACAAAAGCGGCCTCTAGCAAGACATTATGCTTACCCAAGTTAAGTAAATGTAATAATAACCTAGCATCAGATTCAATATTTAGTTCTTTTGTCACATGATATCCTAATTAAGTATAAGGCATGGATCAAGTCATCCTTATAAAACTTAATTAACCATTTACTTGATCACCAGGCAGACTGTTCCAACAAATAATATTAATAACACCTTATTAATACCTATTTGAGCATGGCCATGCATATTTCCAGTCTTCCTTATCAAGGGGCCCATGGATATTTCTCTCTAAAAAGAGAGGGACAAATCGCTTTCACTATCTCCAATAATCAAGCCATGACGAGAAAATAAGCCAACCAGTAGTCATAATGATCACCTAATTAAAAGTGATGTTTGACTATGTCAGAACATATTTTTTCCCCCATGCAAGAAACATTAGAAACATTAGGTCAAAGGACACCAAATATAAAACTGAGAAGAAATACTTATAACTTAAACCCATGCAATATTTCTTCTTCACTTTGGGTCATGTCCAATACAATATTCTCAATATGTATTTATGAATTGATTTTATATCTCATATTCATGATCAGTAAAACTTGACCATCAATCAACTTCACACTAGTTTACAAGATATAATAAACTAGGGACAATTAAGAGTAGTATTTTATTAGCTATAAGGGTTTTACTATCAAGTCACATACTTGATGACCAAGAGCATAAAATACAATTAAAAAATACATGCTTCATAAATCATAAATGTGAGTCAATTGGTCTTAGGGCATATACTAACAGTTGAAACCTTCGGCCATTTTCCAACTAGAATCCGACCGTGGTTGGTAGGTGTTGGGCCTACGCTGACTGTAGGCTCTGTTTTAAGCTTACCTTTATCTGTTGTATCTCCAACTTGCGCCATTGATGGCTCTTTGTTTACAAGAAGAATCATGAGTAACTTGGGACCAAGCGCGAAGCAAGACTTGGACCCTTAGGGAGACCAAAATTCAAATACAAAAATTTTGTATATCATTTAACTATAAGTTAATAATTTTTTTCGCTTAATAACTTAATTTTTATTTATTTGGGGTGGCCATGATAGAAAAAGATACTAATTTTTGTACAAAATGAACATAATTTTATACCACATACAAAGCATAGAAAAAATTTGAGGGGGGTGGGGACTCTTAGGTTTATCACCATTTTCTAAGGCTTCCAGCTTGAACTTTAATCCTTCCTTCAAGGATTCTTCAACAAATGTCATCATTCCTTTAGCTAGCCATCATCGTAATCCTTTATCTTCCTTAGCCTTACTCTAGTGATTGGTCCTTGAAATAAATTATTGGCTTCTTGATCATCCCAGTTTATATCATCCACCCCTCCTTTGAAAAGATTTGTCCTCTAATCTTCTCTGGCATCAAAGAAAGATACATTAGAAATATTGAAGGTAGCATTAACATTATAATCACCCGGAATGTCAATCTTATAAGTATTATTATTAAGGCATTTAAGAACCTGAAAGGAACCATCGCAACGGGCATCTAACTTTGTTTTACTTTGGGCAGGAAAACTCTCTTTTCGTAGATGAACCACAACCAATCACTGGGTTCAAATACCACACGTTTCCTTACCACATTTGTTTTGGCTACAAGCTTCTTATTATTAGCTTCAATGGCATCATGCACTTTGGAATGAATAGCTCAAATGAACTCTGCTTTTTTCTTTCCATCCAAGATCAAGGTATGATCTATAGGTAGAGGCACCGTATCAAATGGAGTTAGAGGATTTAAATCATAAATAACCTCAAAAATATAGTAAGAGTAGTAGAGGGACGAGCTCCATTGTAAGCCAATTAAATATTTGGCAAACATTATTCCAATTGGCACAAGTTCTTCTTAAGGGTGGCCCTAAGAAGTAGTCCAATGGTTTGATTAACCACCTCCATTTGACCTTCGTTTTGTGGATGGAAAGCTATAGAATACAAGAAGTTAGTTCTGAGTTTCCTCCACCGAACACGCCAAAAATGACTAAGAAACTTAGTGTCACAATCCGAAACAACGGTTCTAGGAATTCCATAGAAACACACGACCCAAGTAAAGAAGATATCCGCAGCATGACTAGCATCATCTATTTTCTTGCAAGCTATAAAGTGAGCCATCTTTGAGAATCTATCACTTACCACAAATATAGAATCCATACTGAAATATAGATAAAGCAAGAATAAAATCCATAAAGATATCAACTCAAGGTTCTTTAGGTACCTATATGAGAGTATAAAGACAATGTGGCAAACAAGTAGATTTATCTCTTTTACATTCTAAGAAATTCCCAATGAACTTTTAAACATCTTCATTCATATGACATAAAAAGAAGTGCTCATGCAATATGTCATATGTTATAGCAATGCCAAAATGACCCATTAAATCACCACAATGAGATTCTCTCACCAATAACAATCTAGTAGAACAAGGAGGAAAGCACAATCTACCCTCATGATAAAGAAAACCATCATGTATGAGATACTTGTCATTAGGCATAATAAAAAAATCATCAAAAATATGTCCTTGAAACCATGATAACTCACATACAATTCTTTCTGCATTTCAAAGCCAAGTAATTGAGCCTGCAAAGTAGAGAAAAAAGGTGTACTTCCTAGACAAAGCATCGACAACAATGTTTTCATCACCTATCTTGTAACGTCTGATGTATGGGATTATTTCAATGAACTCTATCCAACGTGCATGCCTTCTAATAAGCTTTTGCTATCCCTTGAGATACTTCAAGGACTCATGTTAGTATGAATTACAAACTCCTTGGCCCATAATTAGTGTTGCCAATGCTTCAATGTCCTTACTAGTGCATACAACTCCTTGTAATATGAAGCATAATTTAAGGCCGCACCTGTAAACTTTTCCCTAAAATATGCATAGGTCATTTGTCTTGCATTAAAACTCCACTGATTCCAACTCTTGAAGCATCAAATTCAATCCCAAATGGCAAAGTTAGGTAGTGCAAGTAGAGTTGAACTACTCAACCTTTCCTTCAACAACTTGAATGCCTTTTCTTGCTTATCTTCCTACTTGACGCTATTAATATTTTTTATTATATCCGTTAAAGGACTAGCAATGGTGCTAAAATCCTTGATGAATCTTCTATAGAAGCTTGCTAAACTATAGAAACTTCCAACTATGGATGCAGTTTTTTGGACTAGGCCATTCCTTGATATCCTTCACCTTGTCTTCATCTACATGATGCAATAAGTCTCATGAGTATGCTCAGTGTATTAGTTAAGGCGAAAGGCATGACTAACCATTCATATAGTCCAAAATTAGTTTTGAAAGCCGTGTTCCAGTCATCCCCTTTCCTCAAGTGAATTTGATAGTAACTCGATTTTAAATCTATCTTTGAAAATATTTGGGAACCATGCAACTCATCAAGAAAATCATCTAATCTAGGAAGGGGGTGCCTATATTTGATGGTAATGTTGTTAATGGATCTACAATCTACACATATGATCTCTATTCAAGGTTCCCGGTGAACGGCGGCCGTAACGATCTGGGCACTGTCTCGAAGAGAGGCTCGGTGAAATAGACATGTCTGTGAAGATGCGGATCAACCAAATCGAGAGAGAAGTAGGTAGTTGACCAGGGTTTCCCATCACACGGCTCACCAACTTGATCTTCCGCGGTAACTGACCCCCCAAAAAAAGAGTCTTTCACAACTAGGAGTGCCTAGAAGTTCCCCGCCCTCCTCGTGGACGGACGAAAGAAAGGAAGTTACAGAACGGGGCGGACCTACAGGTCGGGCCGGGGCTCCGCGCACCCAGCTTCATGGTCACACTGAAAACTTCACTTGAGTCAGCCGCCGGCGCCCGACAGCGTCTTGACCCCCATCCAATTTTTGGGCCAACCCCCTTATTAAAGGAGTCCGGGCTCGTCCTCGAGACCGAATTGATGGAAGGTTTGCTGATTTCGGATGCTTGAAGGCCCCTCGCTTCAAAAAAATAGGTTCTCCTTTAGAAAGAAGGGTCGAAGGTTTTGGGCGTGTAGCTTTCCTCGTCCCCCCTTCGTCGGGTGGTGTAGCTACCCGAAAAAAGGCAAAAGGTGCACCTTGGATTGAACTCGACTTTGAATTGTATGCCTTCAGTCTTTATATCGCCCTTTCGTCTCTAACTCGAGGGAAAGTCCAGCATCGCCTTTTGCAGAAGGCCCCCTTTCCCTCTTCGGAAATGATCGAAATGGCTTTTCCTCCCTCAAAACAATGCTCCTCGCTTGGGGCAACACAGCAATGAGTAGTTCGCTGGGGTGGCCCCAAAGCGGAATTGACCGGTGGTGGTTGGTCGGAGCTCTGGTTCTTCGGATAACTCAGCCGATGATCTTTCGGCTCCAGCCACAGCCTGTTGTAGGATGGTTCTCTCTGCTTTCCACGCCCACCTTGCTTAAGAGCGACATCGAAACGGTCCCTAGGGCGGGGAAGGAAGCAGGCATTACTAAACTCTTTCTTTTCCGACGTAAGAACCATATCAAGCGACGAGTCTGCTCGGAACCGGTCGATTCCTAAGCCATTCGTTCTCCCTACGTGCCTATGACTTCGTTTCTCAGGAAATTCGAGCAGCGGAAGAACCTATTTTTCCTATTTTGATGGGCGAGACGAAGACTCTTCAACGCCTTCTTCATCATCTTGTTCATCCTTCAGAGATGTTTGGTAGGTGTCCGGGCGTCCTAAAAAATCCTTACCATGTACCATCTTCCTTATAAACTAATAAAATCGGAACGGTACAAGGATTTATGCTTTCTCTTACATAGCCTTAGAGAGCAACTCTTCAACTTGTCTTCTCAACTCCGTGGTCTCTTCGGGCAGACTTCTATAGGCCAGTCTATTTAGAACTTTGCACCGGATACCAAATCGGTTGATGTTTAATTCCTCTCAAAGGAGGAAGTCCACTGCAAATCTCACCGGGGAAGATATCCTTGAACTCCTCAATGACCTTCACTATAGCACTACTCAAAGAATACAAATTATCATTAGTGGCAATAAATTTACCCTTGCAATATAAAAGTAAGACTAATCGTTCTTTTTCAATAGCCTACATGATCTCACTCTCTTTTTCATAGAAATATCTCTTTTCCTTCATGGCACTCTCTTTCTTTTGATCACTCATTTTTTTCACTCAAAGCATGTCCCTCTATTCTTTTTTCCCTCACTTATAATTTTTTCTCCTCATCTCATCCTCAACCATATCTTTCTCTCTCATTGTTTTTTGCTCTTCACGAACTTGTTGATTGGACAAAGGATTAATGCTATAAGATTTTCCATTCTTTACAAAGGTATAAGTATTCTTCTGCCAAGGATGAATGGCGGTCCTTTAAATTGCCAAGGACGACTAAACATTAAGTGCCTCACTTGCATAGGCACAATTTCGCACGCTACTTTATCCTTGTATAATCCCATAGAAATAGGAACTTCACTTGTCTCCGCACCTTAACCTCCTCATTATCATTCTGCGATTTGTAATGATTAAGATAAGTAGGGAATTTCAATTTTTCCACAAGATCAGTACTAGCTATACTAGTGCAACTACCACTATCTATGATGAGGTTAACAAGTCTACCTTCCACCTTGCATTTAGTATGAAGGATGTTCTCCTTTTGTGATATGAAAACAACAAAGGATCATTAAACAATTTTCGGAGGAGCAACTAGTTGCATTAGAAGATTGAAGACATCAAGGTAGAAAGCTTCAAAATGAAGAATTCCGAATTCAAATTGAAGGTGTGGAAGAGTTTACAAGACTTCCAAGACACATTAAAGTCCAATGAAACTCAACAGAATCAAACTAGACCGGTCATCATAATCGACTGTAGGTTCGCACCCTACTATCCCCAGTAGCTCTCTGGGAAAAATAAGGAATTTGAATAGTGCCCTATCTGTGACGGTAGGTTCACCCTATTGTCCGTGGTAGGTCTTAGACCAATTTTTTAAAATGCAGAATTTAGTTAATTTTTGATTAAATCTTGGTTACTTATTTTACAAGCTTGTAATTATCTTTTATTAGAAGGTTAATTATGTATTTTTAATATTCATTAGTTTTAGGAAAAGGAGTATGCTTTCTCTATAAATACCTACTTATGCCTCCTCTTGTTATTAACATTGAAGATGACTGATACATGAAATTTGAGAGTTTTCTCTTAGGGTTCTTCAGTTTTTAGGCTTTCTACTTGAACTCCATCTAAGGTTTGATTATTCCTTAGATTCTTTGAATACTTATATTGGGTTGATCAAAGGGTTCTTAATTTGATCACAATTACTAATTCTAAGATAATCACACACTTGTGATTTGTCTAGAGCTTAGGTCTTCTTCAATTGATCTAATTGGGTAGTAGGTAACTAGCCCCATTATTCTTTTAGCAATTGAGGAAAAGATCCTCTTTATATACATTTGTTCATAGTTTAGGTTGAATTATGGGTAGGTGTCGTTGAAGGAGATCAAGTCCTATTGAAAGCAAAAGGTCCTTAGGTGGTTTGATTGAAGGCTTTTGATCTTTGTACAACAAGATTCACATCACTTTGGATGCTTGAATCCTCATCAATAGCTTGTGTAGTCAAAGCCCTTATAGTACCCAAACTGAAGGTATCTTCTTTGGTCTTTAGAGAAGTGTCTCCAATGACTTCATCATCATGGTTATCCTTTTCATCAACAATATCTTCAAGACGATCCTCTTCATCCTTTTCAATCCACCCATTCAATTCTTCACAAAAGATCAGTGTCCTCTCGATAAGAGAATTGATAGCTATATGCCCCACACCATTACACTTGAAGAATCTAGTTGGATTAGTAATCAATATACCATTCTCCTCCACCTTACGGTTAGAATTATCCTTGAAAGGAACCTTATGTGTATTATCATTCATGGGCCACCTCTTGAAAGTAGATACTTGAGGATTAGTAGCAATACCTCTTGAATTAGGAAGAGAGGTTTTCATGAATCCACTCCATTTCCTTTGGCTTTCAATCTTAAACACTACATGGCACATCTCCTCGTCAGTGAAAAAGGGTACAACTCAAGTTGATTAGCTACATGTCTACTGAGTCCACTCAGAAATCTAGCTATGGATGCATCTTTGTCTTCTTAAATGCTCAATTGAAACAGGTATAGCTCCAATTATTGTCTATAGTCTTCAAAATTTTGGTTCCTTGCTTGAGAGTCATCAACTTGTAATGAAATTCTCTGTGGAAATTTTCTAGAATAAATGTTTATCTCATGACCATCTTCAATTTGGTTCATGTGCCAACCATAGGAGCTCAAATTCTAGCTCTAAGAATTGTAGTCTTATCCCACCAATGATGAGCATAGCACGAAAATCCGACAATGTCCAATTTAGCTTTGACATGCTCACTATAATTTCTCACATTGAAAAGGTTTTCCACTTTTCATTCTCAATTAAGAAAAACATTTCAATCATGAAAGCCATGGAAGCTAGGTACCTTCCATTTTATTATTTTCAGAGCTATGTCTTCTTATTGACCACCAAAGTATTCTTGGTATACATTTGGGTATCCATCTTCTTCAACACCGAGGTTATCTTCATTCCATGCTTCACCCTTTTGAAATTCCTCGTGAGATCTTCGCAATATCCTTCCACCAGGTGCTCCACGTCTTCCACCTCTAGAAGTGGTGTGTCTACCACCATCATCGAATTGATGGGTGCTTTAAACCGTGTGTTTCTTATGGATTATGAGGGTTGTAGCTTGCATAACCCGTTTTAGTTTGAGGATGTCCTCTAATGTTACTTCGACCTCTATGCTCCAAAGAATTATTGGTCATATCCCTTCTCATATCCGCCATATCCTTTCTCAATTATTAAATCTCTTGCATGATAACCTTCATTGGATTCAAATTGGAATGAGGACTTTCACTAGTTCATTCATTAGGAGTGGTACATAGTTGAGCTTCCGTAGACATATATAAACTTGCAAATTAACAATGAAACAAAGAAAAAGGACCTCACAATCACTCCCTAATCATATGCACTCTTGTGATGAACACTCGTGCATACTCTCTATATGTCTTTTATCAAAATAAGCTCATCCTCTTGCCTTTTTTCCAAACTCTCACCTCACGAGGACTCTTTAAGCCTTCAAAGTCCTTCCACCACAACTTATTCTAAGGTAATCAACCAAAGATAATATTTCAATCAAAACACTTAGTTGAGCTAATTAAAGGAATTCAAACAGAATTTTCAACTAACACTTGAAGTGCAAGGGTTTCAAAAACCATCCAAGAGTAATTAGAGCAATCAAAGACAATTGATTACCACAAAGACTTAAATGCATTCAAAGTAGTAATTGGAGTTCAAAAACAATGAAACAAAAGAAAAGTAAGCTAAACA
Organism: Catharanthus roseus; assembly: GCA_028651295.1. Classification (NCBI taxonomy): domain Eukaryota; kingdom Viridiplantae; phylum Streptophyta; class Magnoliopsida; order Gentianales; family Apocynaceae; genus Catharanthus; species Catharanthus roseus. The sequence goes on from JAPQWS010000102.1 coordinate 9,795,266, forward strand.
AATAAGGAAGGGTACAAAAACAAATTTTCACAGAAAAAGGGGATATTGACACTCTGTGACTAAAACAATAATATTTCCGCAAGTATTAATGCAAATCGAGTAAAACAAGTATAGATACATTCACACTCGAAGAGGATAAAGTTCAGCACAAATTGCGATTGACTTGAATCAGTATAACACAAGATATGCCCGAATTAATTCACACTTTTTCTACAACCAAGATCTTAAAACACTTTTTGGTTTTCAATCGAATTGATCAATCAAATGAACTCCAAATTAAGTAAAACTTATATCAAAACATCCCCAACTCGTAAGAGTTTGGAACCATGAATTATTTTTCACACAAAAGTATGTTTAACATTCTTTTTCATTCAATTTCTCTGACATTAATGTTTTGTACTAGTTTTGCCTGATCTTCATGGATAGTCATTTAGATCAACATTTACTGTTTTTTTCTTTAAAAAAATAATTTTCATAAAATGAGACAAAATTAAGCTTACTTGATGCTAGGTCTGATACAAAATGATATGGAATTTGATGTTCAAGGATCAATTTTCAATTCTTCACCCCAAGAAACTTTGCCTTCAAGAAGGACTTGATTATCACCCCAAATCAAGCACCCTTAGCTAACTCCAAACTAAGAATTTATAATTGTGGTAAAAAATATTCTCCCTATATACCAATCAAACAATGGGGTTAATTACTCACTATCTAAATATGCTCTATAGAGAAGACCTAATCTAAGACAAATAAAAGATTGTGAACATCATATATAAGGAATTTTGATCAATTGTAGAAATCCTTGGATCGCCCTAATACAAGTGATTCAAATAAAACCAACCTAATGATAATCAAATCCTAGATAAAAGTTAGGAAAAGGCTTGAAGAACTCAAGAACCCTAATTCAAACACTCTCAGTTTCATATATAATCCAACTTGATACTAAATGAGCTAATAAGAAGTATTTATATAGTTCAGGAATTAATCCTACTTGGACAATGGTCTTAGGTCTCTGAAAGTCCATTTAAGACCTTAATTAAAAATTGGAAATAGTATTAAAACACAAAAAACCGTACAAAATATCTCATTGAGTGAAAACTCTACCCTACCACAGAGGTAGGCTGAACTTACTATTGGCAGTGGGTTGTTGAAACCTCTAGCATTTTCCAACCATAATTCTACCTTGGACAGTAGGTGCAGGGCCTACTGCCGAAGTAGGCTCTATTTTCAGCTTCTCTTTACTCTTGCATCTCCAACTGGTTCAATAGATGGTTCCATGCTTATAACGTTAATCATGAGTAACTTGGGAGTTTTAACACCATCTTCTAAGGTTTCCATCTTAAAATTTAAAGAATCCTTTATGAAATCTTCAAAAATGCCATAATTCTTTTAAATATGTCATCTTCATAATCTTGGACCTTCATTACCTTTACATGATTGGTCTTTGAAAGAAATCATTGACTTCTTCATTATCCCAGTTCATATCATGTATACGTTAGTATTTCTACCATATTCAATTACTTATTTCTTTCTTATTTTCCTGTTGTACAATTCTTTCTTACTTGTTGAATTTGTGGTATGTTTGTTAGAGTTATGTTTCTCAAGTTCCGTTAGATTATGATTTCTCAATATCCCACTAAGAGTATATTTTCTTATTCTCACATTGACATGGTTGATAATAATTGAAGCAAGATACATCTATAAATAGGTTGTCTTAGTTTAGGTCTTTTGTGCTTGGTGCAGGTGCCCAACACATACAATGGTCTGTAATTAGAAAGGTTTGTAATTTTTTCCATACAAAAATTACAAAGTGGAGGTTTTACTCTTTTGGGTCATTGATGTAGTTCTTTGTTGAAATACCAAACCATGTTAAAATTTTGTGTTGTTTTATTTTTCTTTTTCTTTCCTTATATTTTGTGTATGCTTCTATTGACCGTTCGTTAACAATTAGTAAAAGCAGATGGTTTCGACCTGGGAAGACCAATATGTATCAGGGCCGATGGTTTCCACTTTGAGAGACGAAGAAATCAATTTTTGGGAAAAGAAAAATAGTTGGAGATGATGCATGACGGAGCCTAGGATTTTGGCATAAGGAGAGAAAAGAATAGTATGAACTACAATATCAGCAGTTTACGGAGCAGAACATTACATTGGGAGGGACGTGGCATATATTGAAGAATTGTTGAATAATATGGTTATTCTTTAAAGAAATTCTTCAACGAAGTAAAAATGTGATAGAGGAACAGAGAGGAAGACCATGAAGACGTCAAGATGATTAGGTTAATTTTTTCTTATTCTGTTGTAATTTGAGAAAAAGTATGATTTGTTAGGATAAGGAAATTGAGAAAAATAGAAGATTGTTAGGATTCTTTTACTCAAGTTCCTTTAGATTATGATTTTCTCAATGTTCCATTTGAAATAGATTTTCTCAATCTCACATTGTAAGGGTTGAGAATAATTGTAGGAAAAGACACCTATAAATAGGTTAGCTTTGTTTAGGTCCTTTGTACCAGTCACTACCCTAAAATATATCTGTAGTGACATATCTTTTAAGGTATTTAAACACCAATACCTCCATAAATATGTTTCGCTGCATTTTTTATATGCCTTAAAATGCACATACCTTGACATTTATATATGCTTGGATGGTTACACAAACGCCCTAAAAACTTTTTGGGGTTAAAATAAAAAAGCGTGAAAGTTTAATGTGATATTTTTGAGAGAGAGTAAAGTTAATTAGAATAAAAGTTCACTCTTTCAACTTTTTCAGAACTTTGCCAATTTTTCTTCATACCTATCACTTTCATCCTCTTCTCTAGTGTCTGCAAAATTTGATCTATAATGGAGATTTTGCTTCATTTACTCTCACAAAGTTTGTTTTTCTTCTGATTTTTCAACTTTAACTTTACTCTCTCGCTATAATTATTTCAAAATCATATTTACTTTGACTTCATTGAGGGATCGATTTAGAGTGTTTTTAACCCATCACTCCTGTCTCTCATACCCTCTCCTAGGTTATTATAATCGGTAATGCTTAGGAAAGGAGTCTAGGGAGATGGTTTAGTGAAGTTCGAAGAATCCCTTGCTGTTGTTAAGATATAAATCCCTCATTCGACGCTCTCTATTTGTAGTCCTTCATCTTTTTTCTTTTTTGTTCGAAAAATTATCTCCTCTGTCATTGGCGTCTTCTTGACCCTCGACATAACCAACAGTACCATAGGAAAATCGCTAATGCCAAGCTTGGTAGATCTGCAAGGTTTAGGCATCTTGGTTTGGCTCTGAATCTGAATACCAATGACGAGTACTTTAATTTGTATGTGTTCTATACTTTTTGCTCCTATATAGAATCTTATAGCTGTTTATTTTCTTACAAGATTGCTTATTACTGTCATGTCTTTTACAGGCACAAGATCGAGTTACACGGTCTTGGGATAGAGATCAAGCAATTCATCCATATATATACACATTAATATAAATATTTATATATATATATACATATGTATGTACATATATACATATATATATGTTTATATACGGTGCATATATACATAGATATTAATATATATTATATATTATATGTATAGACACTTACACATATATACATGTCTATACATATAATATGTATATAATATGTACATATATATATATATGTATATATACATATGTATATGTATATATATCTATGTATATATATGTAAATATATGTATACATATATATATATGTGTATATACGTACATATATGCATATATATATATATATATATGTATATATACATATATACACTTATACACATACATATATATACACGTACATACATACATATATACATACATATGTATATACATACATATATACGTACATATATATAAATATATATACATATATATACATAGATACATATATATACACGTATATATATAATATACATATAATATGTATATGCATGTATATATATGCATATTGATGTACGGTAGTGGAAGATCTGTGTCATAAGATTAATTTGCTGACTTCCGTAGCCATACGATTTTTTTAGTTTTTAATCCAAGTGATAAGGATCTATTTTTTGCCAATAACATTTAATAAAAATGTCCCATAGGTGAGGTTGGCTACTAATAGTGGTGTTCCCAAAGACATTCTTCAACTTGGAGATTATTGGCTTCCTTGCTGTAAGCGTCTTAAGGTTTTGAAGTTTAAAATGTCATATTTTATTGAGATTATACAAGTAATTACTACTTGAAATTCCTCCTAAATATTTTTCATACCTTCATGCGCACGATGAATACATCTTATGTCAGCTATTGGAGATTCCAATTGCTAAATAGCAAAGACAGGTTGCTATCGGGAATCGAACTTGGGACAAGTAAAATTAACAAAGACTCTTCAAAACGCTTCACATAGGAAAAATTTACACTTGATTAGTTAGTAAAATTAGTTAAATTATGGCAGGGAAATTTTGTTTGTTGGGAATTCATATTCCTTTTGCCTTTACCAAAATAGTTCATCCATACTTGGTTCAATTGGATGGTAAGGACACTTGCTTGTTTGTTAATGCCGAGAAACATTGAAGTTAGCTTTTATGGAATGTCCAATTATATTGCAAAAAAAAAATATATAAAACTAGAAGAGATGAATCTTTTTTACATTATTTCACAATCTTTTTTACATTATTTCACAAATGGATAATTTTATCAATTAGACAAGATGAATATGAATTTCATGAAATCCTGCTACTCCTTGTCTTAGAATACTTGAGTTTGTTCTTGACTAGCATTTTACTATCTGGTCTTACTGGCAGTCCACCTCGCTGGTGTACCTTCTCCCATGAACTCTTAATACCCCAGGTTGGATATCTTATCTTAGTCATCAGAGTAACCTCTAATCAAGTACCGTCTTCTGGCATTTCATCTTCAAATTGTTTCCTGTCTTTGTCTTTTATAGCTGTGAGTACAACTTTTGGAGTTGTGTCACCTCCATCTTTAGAGATAGAAGGTATTGTGTCTGTAGATATTCTGCTAGCATCAATACAATGCTTAAGAAGGAGTTTTTATTCCCAAGCATAAAGGAAAGAAAAGAATGCAAAAGGAAAGACAACTTGGAGTGCTGGAGTAAGTGGTAGGTATCATTAGAATTGTTTTACATAGGCATTTGGCTCCGTTCTTTATGCTCCCAAGACTGAAGACAAACAAAGGTTTTCAAGCGCGATATGAAAGTTAGTTGCTGATTTTTTTCGTCTGTTAACCCTCTTATATATGCTTGTCTTATTTTTGTAAAAATAAATGGGCAGGCTTCTATGCTTAGCCCCTTATCTCCGCTGGTTTTTAGAAGAAGATTAATGAAAAGAATTAGGATATGAGGAAAGCTTATGCTAGTTTCAGTTTTTGTTAAGCTAGAAATATTTTCACACCTGCAATATGTTTCGTGTTATCAACGTAGTACTATTATATATTTATTTATTTATTTTGAGTGAGATTTATTTGTCTTTCTTCATTTGTTGATGTAGAAAACTTACTTAAGGAGCTTAGGTAATAGAAAATTATGGACTTGTCAATTTCTCAACTTTACATCTCCAAGCATGCACTTTCTCTAAAAATTCCTCAGTTCTTGAAGCTAATAGGTTTCTCTGTCTCTCTGCCAAAAGAACAAAGAAGCGGGCTTTTAACTCTTTGGTACTCATCAAATCTACTTCTCGAATGAACAGATCTTTCAGGCTAAGGGATGGGAAATCTTTCTCTCATTACATGAATACCATTTTATTTCACTTGGGGAAAGCCATCTTTTTCTCAACAATGTCTTTCTCATTACATCCAATATCATTTTTGTTAGATACATAGGAACAGATTTGATAAATACTCATCATTCTCGGATAAAGTATTCGAGTGGAAAGATCCATTTGATAATGAACTATTGATTCTAAGCCATCTTTGACGATTCATCAACAATTCGAAGTGCTTTTTCTTACGTATTATTGATAAATAAGCGTTTATATATAGATCTCGGAGGATCTATTACAGATATTAGCAACTGTTTGCAGCTATTGTTCCCCTTCCAAGGTTAGGTTCTTATGCATTACTCACCCTTCCACCACCGGAAACACCACTTCTTGTCCGACTTGCATGTGTTAAGTATGCCGCAGTGTTTATCCTGAGCCAGGATCAAAATCTCCATAAGATTCATAGTTGCGTTACTTATAGCTTCCTTGTTCGTAAACAAAGTGAATTCAGAATTGTCTTTCATTTTAAGGGAAAATGAATTTGGTAGGTAATATATTATTATTCGCCTAGATAATCAATAAGTTGAATTAATAAGCTTTAGCTGGACAAGTCCTATTTAATTTGAGGAGGAAGAACTCTAATGAGTTTCAAATGTTACCAGAAGTTATATATCAAAATCACATGTAAGTTTCCCGTTTCTTGTTTATATTAATCTGAATATCAATTGGATATTTTTTTTTTACATTTCCGTTTATATAGAGATTAATTTAACCCTTTCTTTTTCCTAAAATGAAAAAAAAAATTTGTATCCTTTCTTTGAAAGGCTAATCTTTTACCCTTCTCTTTCCTATACAATTGTATATATTGCTTTCTTCAGGAATTGGTTTAGGGAAATAGAATGTCTTCCATTATTTTCTACTTCTAGAACCAGCTCTTTGCCAAACCTTGGTATTTTCTATGAAAATTAGACCATGAGATTTCTTGTACACATGTAATGTATTGTTTTCTCTTTGATGTGTGGATGGGTAAATTTATTAATTAGTTTGCTGGAATTGTTCACTCCATGGAGATGATTGTAGTTCTTCCCAACTTAACAATAATAAGTCTTGAACTTTCAGGTTTCTTATTTTAGTTTGTTCATTTTAAAACTTAGGTGGTAGTAATTGTTTCAATGTATTGAGAACATTTTCTTTGAGGTGCAATGGAAAAAATCAAATAGGATTGACCATATTCTTCGCAACAGTTTTGATAGTAAATGTATAGTTGTACTACTTTTAAAAGAAAACCTTAAGCACTATTTTAGTCCTACATATATATGCCTGGATATCTAATACTTGTATGTTATGTTCACTCTTTATATGAAAATGAAATGTGGTCTTCCAAATTAGTTATGGTTTTAATGCATGTTCCACTTTAGTTTTGGTTTTAATAAGTGTTTTTGGTAGAGTTGCTGAATCTGTAAACATAATGTGGCTTTTGTAGTAACTTTTTGTAATAAAGTGCTGATTGTGATTCTAGTGTTATAATAAAATTATTTTTTTCATAGGTTAGAGTAGTGGTAGAATAAGAAGCAAAAGCACCTTTTTGAGGAGGTTGCCCTGGATTATTCTAGTCCGTTTTCCTTATTCTTGATTGGTAATCTTTATTTTTATTTTTTCCCTTCATCTATTTTTATTTTCTACTACTTCTTGGTTTTAGTATCTTCTTTGTGAATGGTAATGGTGATTATGTTCTACGTGTCTTCCCATTCTTTCCATTTTCATTATCTCTAAAGCTTGTTCCTTGCTTCTGTTTTTCAGAAACCTCTATGAGCTATTCCGACACCTTGGGTTGATGCATTTACACCAACTGTTATTTAGGTATGCCATATTAGTCCTTTTCTAATGAAATATAGGTTTTGATTATTGGATTCTCTGGATTTGCAAAATTTACCTTTCCCATTCTTTTAATGCAGGTTCACAGTGTTAACAAACATGGAATACTTTTGAGTAATATAAGTTTTTATTAATCTTAGCCTTATGTTTACTAAAGCATATATAGCTGCTAAACCTAGCTTTAACAGTGTGTCCCTCTTGCTTTCTTCGTCTATACCACTTAGTTCAATGCTATCATGTAGGGCTATAAACGGGGCGGGTCTTATGGTACTTGTACGGACCTATACATGTTTTAGCGAGTAACGCTTAAATTTTGTACCCGCGAACCCGTAACCGTACCCATATAAATTCTGTAATATGAGTCTGACAGGGTATAATGATGCCTAGACCCGTATACCCGTATACCTTTGTTAATAAAATCATAATATATATTTATATATTATATTTTTATATATATATTATATTATATTAATATATAATTTATAAATTTTTATATTATAATTTTATCATATTTTTTATATATTATATTATTTATATATATCGTATTATATTAATACCCATTGATGTGAGTTTTTTATCTTTAACTACATATTCGTAATTATCTCTATTTTATATACACTTGTAATATATACTCACTTGTATATTTTTTTTGTAGGAGACAAATAGGATTAAGCGGTATCCAAAATCCAAATGCTTTGATTAAAATATTGTATTGAACTAGAACTTTTGTTTTTATTGGATTAATGTACTTTGAAGATTTTGTGTATATTTGAACTTTTAATAATTTGAATTAGAGATGTTAAATGATTGTATTTGTTAAAAGAAATATTGAGGATATTATATTAATCATATTAAAATTTTTATTTTAGGGTTATACATTGTTTTATATATTTTTATTTAACAGGAAAAAACTAAAAAATGTCATACGGGTACGGGTCGGGTCTGGATCCAGAAATTTTATACTTGAAGGGTATGGGTCCGGGTTTGGGTTCAAGTTTCACTATAAGGGTATGAGTTTGGGTCTAGCAGTACCCTGAGGGTGTGGACCCGTTTACAGCCCTACTGTCATGGAAGACTTTTAGTTCTTATCCAAGAGGCATTGAACAATGCTTTAATTCTTGGTTTTGTTTTCTTAATATTTTGAAATCATTTAAAAACTTTGTTTCTACTATGAGTATAACTGTTCTTATTTTGAATCTTAGATTATGTGGCAATGGATGTTGGACTATTTCAAGATTTGAGTTCAGGTGCAGTTCAACAAAGTTTCTCTAAGTAGCTAGCTAGACATTTCTAGTCTATATAATTGCTTTTGTAAAAAATAATAAATTTTGAAGGATCCATTTTGCTAAACTCTTATTAATTTTTGTATTATTACTCTTGACTTTGAATTATTAGTGGAATTATTTGCATTGAATATTTTATATTTTTTGAAATATAGAACTTTTGTGTTTGAACTTTAAATATTGTTATAGTAGTATTAATTATATAATGGTAGACAAGGCATGAGAGATCTATTAGTAGTGGAAACAATAAAATTCTATCAAAGCATTAATAAATACTTTAAAATTTACTTTTGAAGATGTTTATAAATGATCAAAAATTATTTAAATTTGTAATCATATGTAGATTTGATGATATTTATAAATGCCTTAATATGCTTCTTATAAGACACTTACTGAATGCCTTAAAAGGCGTATTTTAAAGGCATTAGTAAATGCTTTAAAATGTATATTTTGAAGGCATATCTTTGAGGCGTTTATAAACGTCAAAAAGCTAAGGCATCGATACATAGGGACGTTTAAAATAAACACCTCTAATACCTAAATGCCTAAAAACTACCTATTAAGACATTTCTAAATGCCTCTACAAGTCGTTTTTCTTGTAGTGAGTTGTACGTGCCCAACTTAGACATTGGGTTATATTTGGGAAGGTTCATAATTTCCTCAGTACAAAAATTACACAGTGGGAAGGTTTATAATTTTTCTCCATAAAAAAATTACATAATGGAGGTTTTACCCCTTCAATCGTGAATGTAGGTAATTATTGAAAGACCAAACCACATTAAATTTCTGTGTTATTTTATTATTCTTTTTCTCTTCATATATCTTGTGTGCGCTTCCTTCCCCAACAACATTCACTTATTGTAAGTATATTGCTAGATTAGAAGTAAAGTAAATTACTTTTATAATCTATCTTGCAAATGTTAATTTGCTAGAAAGTAATTGAAAGTTTTCAGTGGGGAAAACAATCTTATGTTTTCTGTCTTATTAGTGTAAGATTGTGTACATTATATAGACTGTCAAAGTGACAAATCCTAAACATATTTAGACTAGGAAACCTAAGCTAATTATAATTCATAAATATACATAGTTTAGGATTACTAATTCTATTTACATAAGAATCCTTAACACTCCCCCTCAAGTTGGAGCATGAATATCAGAAATGCCCAACTTGGATGCTAAACGGTGAAAATGTGTTGGTTGCAGAGCTTTAGTAAGAATATCGGCTGGCTGAAATTCACTGCGGATGTAGAAGGGAAAAATGAATCCTTCTTGAAAAGCATCACGGACAAAATAACAATCGATTTCAATATGCTTGGTACGTTCATGGAATATAGGATTTTCGACAATGTGAAGAGCAGCTTGATTATCACAGTGTAGTGGAATGGGGCGAGTGATAGGCACATGAAGATCACGCAGTAGACTAGATAACCATTTTAACTCACATAAAGTCATTGCCATAGAGCGGTATTCAGCTTCGGCAGAAGAGTGAGAAACGGTATATTGTTTCTTTGTTTTACAAGAAATAGGAGACCCACCAAGGGAAATAAAATAGCCGGTGACAGATCGTTTGGTAAAAGGGCAGGTAGCCCAATCAGAATCACAATAGGCGGTCAATAAAACTGGAGATTTAGATTGAAGAAGAATATCACGTCCAGGACTGCCCTTGAGATATCAAACGACGCGGATAGCGGTGTCTCAATAAGCACAACGAGGGGCATGCATAAACTAAGCAATTGTATGAACTGTGTCGGCGAGTTCAGGTGGAGTTAGAGAAAGATAAATCTTCTTCCCGATGAGTCTGCGGTATCGATCTGGTTTATCAAAATAAGATCCAGAGGCTTTGTCCAACTGATGATCTGGTTAAATAGGAGTTGAAGCCGGTTTGGCTCCTAATAGACCAGTCTCAGAGAGAATTTCCAAAGTATATTTGCGTTGGCATAAGAATAATCCCGAAGGATTTCTTGCAATTTCAATACCCAAAAATTATTTGAGAGGACCTAAGTCCTTCATATGAAAGCATTTATTCAAAGAAGCTTTGAATTTTTCTAGAGTGGATAGGGAATTGCCAGTAATTAGTAAATCATCCACATAAATGAGAACGCATAGAAAAATGTGGTCTCGAGAGTATGTGAAGAGAGAATAATAGGCATAAGATTGAGAGAAGCCATACTTACGAAGAGCCCTAGTAAGTTTTGAAAACCAACATTGAGGAGTTTGGCGAAGGCCATATAAAGATTTCTTGAAAAGACAAACCTGTCCTCGGAAAGGTGGGTGAAAACCAAGTGGGGGTCGCATATAGACTTCTTCTTGTAAATCTCCATAAAGAAATGCATTATGGACATACATCTAATGGATAGGCCAGTTTTGAGCAGTAGCAACAGAAAGTAGAGTTTGAACGGTGACCATTTTAGCAACTGGACCAAAGGTGTCCGTGAGGTCGATACCTGCCATTTGTGTGTTGTCCAAAATCACCAAGCGGGCTTTATATCACTCGATGGTGCCATATGCTTTGTACTTAATGGGAAAAACCCATTTATTCTCGAAAGCACATTTTCCAGGAGGCAAGGATGTCAAGGACCATGTGCCATTCTTTTCGAGTGCATCAATTTCTTGGCACATGGCGGTGCGCCAGAGAGGATTAGAGACTGCTTTGGAGTAGGTGGTGGGATCGGATTCTGTGGCTATAGATGCTAAAAAATGCCTGTATGAAGGAGAAAATTTTCCATAGTCGTAAAGTTTGTTATTGGATAAAGAGACGTACCTGAGAGGTCCCCAGAGGGTGAGAGAGCATGGGAGGAATGAGATGTAGAAGATTTCCATATAGCATTGCAGTCATAATCCCAGGGTCGAGATGGAATAATTTTAATTCGAGTGCTTTTTCTAGTGCTAAGAGTGGACTGGTTTTCTTGTGAATTTGTTGGCCCAATATTGGAGGTTGCTGCTGGTGCAGCTGCCTAGTCTGGTGGATTGGTTTTGGCTAGCCCAATGCTTGATGGAGCAGCTGGATAGGTTGCTAGAGAAGGTTGGGTCACTAGGCCACAAGGGAAGTCAAGCTGTGCAGAATCCTATGCTGGGTCCCGGCAAGGGGGGGAGGGGAGGAGAGAAGTCTGGCGTGCTGGGCCGTTGTGCGATGCTGGGCCATACGAAGCCTCTGGGCCGCGTGTCTTGTCATCTTGCTGTGGGCTAGACGGTGGAGCTGGGCAGTTGTGTGATACTGGGCTGCCTGCATCCTTTGGGCCGCAACTAATGCCTTCCTGCTGTGAGCTGTTAGTCTTTGGGCCAATACTCCCCTTGTCTTGTATACAGGTTTCTTTGGAGCCCAAAATTTGTTCTCCAAAATTGTATGAATGTGTAAAATCTATAGGATATATTGAAGCTTCTGATTTTTCTTTGTATGGAAATCTTGTCTTATCAAAAATCACATCTCAGGATACAAGAAAATTTTCTTTTTGCAAGTCATAAAATCTCCAACCTTTCTTGTTAAAAGGGTAGCCAAGGAAAACACACTTTTGACTGCAGGCTCAAAATTTATCTTTAGGTGGATCATGGTGATGGACATAAGCTAAACACCCAAAACTTTTAATATGAGAGTATGAGGGTTTTTTTTCCAAATAATAACTCATAAGGAGTTTTGCCCTGTAATAACTTTGAAGGTGTTCGATTGATAAGATATCCGGCTGTGAGAACGCATTCCCCCCAAAACTTTATTGGAAGATTAGCTTGAAAACGCAAAGCTCGGGCTACATTTAGAATATGATGATGTTTACGTTCAACCCGACCATTTTGTTGTAGAGTGCCAGGAACAGTTGTTTGGTGTATTGTGCCTTGAGAAGAGAAATATGATTTGAGACATATGAACTCCGTGCCATTGTCACTTCGAATTATTTTTATGGTTTTGTGAAATTGGGTTTGGACCATTGCGAAGTAATCTTTTAAGGTAGATGCAACTTCGCTTTTCTCAGAAAGTAAATATCCAGGCAACTCTAGAATAATCACCTAATATAGTTAAAAAATAAGAAGCTCCTATGGTAGATGCAGTTTTGTATTGGCCCCATAAGTCACAATGGACTAAATCAAAAATTTCAAAGGTTTTATTTATACTTAAAGAAAAATGGTCACGTGTCTGTTTGACACGTAAGCAGACATTACGAGGGCCAGTCTTGGTCATAGAAGATTTCAACAAATTACTTACTACAAAATCTGAAGGATGACCCAATTAAATATGCCATATGGAATAAAGAACTTCACTGAAGAAAGCAAATAAATCTGATAACTGCAAATGTTTATAGAAAAAGATCCCATTCCTTTGCTCACCCACTCCAATCGGCCTCATCGAGATACGGTCCTGTATAACACAATAATCATCAGAAAGAGTGATAAGACATTGGGAGTCTCGAGCCAATTGGGACAAGGAAATTAAGTTGCATTTAAGCTCAGGAATATAGAACTTACTAAGAAGTTTGAGTCCAGGGTTTAAAGAGACTGTCACTTCTTGTACGACAATTGTTATAGCACCATTAGGTAAACCAATAATATACGGGTAAATATTATTTAAATTTTTTAAGAGATCTTTTCTACCGGTCATATGATGAGAACACCCTAAATACAAAATCCATAAATTTTTCATACCAGATAATTTTTCGGATTGAGTATTGTTTGAATTATTTAAGGCAGTCAACAGCTTTGACCATTGGTCAGCTGTTAAAAATTCGAAAATAGCTTGGCCCGTTACTGCTGGTGCTCGGCTCGCTACTGCTGGATCACGGCCCGATCGGCCCGCCCGACCCGCTGTTGTACAGCCCGATGCAGTCTTTTTCTCCAGCAAAATGGACACCGCTGCAGGAGGTTTCTGCTGCCGCCATTCTTCCACTCCGAACTGAGGCTGAGTTAACCCAGCCTTCCAGCGATCATCCTCTGTCCGTCGTGTGTGTTCTCGCCGTCGGCTGCTGTCATCCTCCTCGTGTAGATTGCCGCAGTGCCCGCCGCACCAACCTCTGCTATAGCTTACTGGTAGAGTTCCGCGACCGGTGATGGGTTGAGGTGAACTCCGCCGCCACCACTCTAGATATCCCACCAGCTGGAAGCAGCTGGTGATATCGTGTCCAGCCCTCTTGCAGTACGTGTACTAGAGTTTCGAAGGAGGTGTTTTGCGATCTGCTCTGGCACCGTCGCCGGTATAGTCCCCTGCTCTATCAGATTTTTGTGCTGTTCTTCTTTGCAAATTTGAGCAAGAACTGTTCGTAACTTGGGCATGTGTTCTTGTTGAATCATATGGTAATAGATAGTGCCATAAATTTCACTATTTAATCCCATTAAAAATTGGAAAATCTTTTCGTTTTCTCTTTCTTTTATGATAAAAATCAGGAGTTCTGTACATGTGTTTGACAGGAGTTGAGTGTAGTTTTCTGATTCGTCCCATAACCTTTTCAATCATGAAAAATACCCTTGTATCCAATCCCCCCTTGTTTACAATTTGCCAATGCAGCTTTTAATTCGTATATTCTTGGCCCGGTACTAACCAAGAATCTTTTCTTCAAATCTGCCCATAATTCATCAGCTTTCTCGGAGTGATATATGGTAGATCGAAGAGAGGGCTCGATAGTATTGAGAATCCAAGAATTTACTAGGTTATTGATTTCCCACAATTCTTCCTCTTCGTCTGGGTCATCTTCTGGAATGGGAATTATTCCATCAATAAATCCAAATTTCTTCTATGATCTCAAGGCCATGCGCATGACTCTTGCCCATTCTGCATAATTATTGTCCTTCTCGGTCTCTCGTAGCTGGACTGTTGTTAGAATCAGTCCAGGTCCCTCAGCAGATGCTACATAGTAAACATCTTTCTTCATTCGATGAACATGGCTTTCTTCCACCATGTCGTCATCAACATTGCCAATATTATCGTTACTCATTATGAGAGATTTTTAGACAATTGGCTATGATAACATGAAAGTTTCTAGTGGGAAAAACAATCTCTGTCTTATTAATATAAGATTGTGTACAATTTATAGATTATCAAAGTGACAAATCATAAACATATTTAGACTAGGAAACCTAAACTAATTATAACTTATAAATATACATAGTTTAGGATTACTAATCCTATTTAAATAAAAATCTTTAACAGATAGAACAAGTTTAATTTTTGACATTTTGAATAAGCAATAGTAAAAGATTGGTACTTTTCTTAAAATTGTTATTAAGTAA
The DNA here is from genome assembly GCA_028651295.1 of Catharanthus roseus. Classification (NCBI taxonomy): domain Eukaryota; kingdom Viridiplantae; phylum Streptophyta; class Magnoliopsida; order Gentianales; family Apocynaceae; genus Catharanthus; species Catharanthus roseus. Next base: position 9,810,342 of record JAPQWS010000102.1, read on the forward strand.
ATAATTATAGACTTAGTTTGCTTCAAAATCAGAATTATTTACAGCTTTTCCAGTGATTCACTTTCTCACACTTCCTTTACTTTTAATATATTAGGTTAGTTTTTCTTTAATTAGAATATGAAAAAAGTATTGAAATTCACAAAATCAATCTACGAATTTTTTCTCTTTCAAACTGAGATACTTCAACCCAATTTAGTTTTATTAATCTTTAAAAGAATCTCATTCTTAATATTTCTCTCATCTTAGCTTAAAAGAAATAATTACACTTTCGTGGTTCAACGACCAATGTTTATCACTTTGCTACAATTTTTTAATGAAGAATTTATTTTTTGTGATCTCGATACCTATAAAAGTTTCGACGCTCTCACTAGGGACGGTCACAAAGCTATATTGGGTGAGGTCTTTTTCCAAAATTTTCTTTATTCGTGATAAATATAATATTCTTTATTGCAATTTTATATAAGAAGCCCCTTGAAAACTCAAACATTTCTCTTATATTTTCTAAAAAAGAAATTAATTTAACAGTCAAATCATAATATTCTTGTTTAAAGTAAGTCCCCACAACATTTTAAATTTTCAACCGTTTCTTTTACTTCAATGTTTACTATAGATTCATATATTAAAATGATTTTTTTTAATTTGAAAGAGCGACCATGTTTTCCTGATTCTTTATGCTTTTTTTTTTTTTACTACTTATAATTATATGAATTTTTCTTCATAACATTTCCTAAATTTTAATCCTACGTCCGCCCATTAAATTACTAAAAAAGTTTTTATGATTTCTTTCCTAAGCAATTTGTGCCAATGTCTTCCTTATGGAATCGGTCTTAATTTGAAAGTTTAGCTTTCATTTTTATGTATGCACGCTGTCAAAATTATAAGTACCTTAACAATATCTAAAAAATAAAAAGAAAACAAAAGAAGTTACATAGAAGAATTAATAAATTAATGAACTGAAATGTATGCTAGGTGTGAGCCTATAATTAAGAAATTTGAATTGCTTTGAATAAAAGAACAAAAACTAATAATTAGTTGAGCAAAAAATTCTATGAAAGGCCATGTTTTTAGCTTCAAGACTTGAAACTTTCTTATCCTTTATTTTGCTTTTGATAAAATGTCACTGCCTATAAAGAGCCCAAGCTCACTGTTTTAAACTAACAACATTAAAATCCAAAAACAAAAAGGAAACAAAAGTTTCCCAGAAAAAAAAAAGAAAAAAGAAAATAGTGTATAAACAAAAAAAAAAAAAAAAAGAAAAGGAAAAAAATGAATAGAAATCTTGGGATTGTTTCAATATCGTTTCTCATTTTATCTTGTATAGTTGAAGCCCGACCAGGAGCTTTTGATATAACATCGTTCAGTACGGCCGGTGGCAATGATGTTAGTCAGGTAAGGATGTTTCATTTTATCTAGTTTTAAATTTTTTTTTGAAAAGGTTTTATCTATTTATCTTATTGTATAATACATGGTTTATAACAAGATTCCCTATAACAAGATTTTTTTAAAGGGAAAATAACAAGATTTTGTTGGTAGTTCTTTTTTAGCCTGACCAAAACCGATTAGTACTCATACGAATATTAATTGATATTCGGGAAAAAGTTAATTCCCGAATACTTTTTTTTAAAGAAAGAGGAATTAACAAGTACTTGCTAATATATATTTACAAGTAAAAAATCATATTATGGTATTAAAAAAATTATACATATATAATATTCTGTTTTTAAATAAAAATATTATTTAATCGAAAATACTATACATTATTAAATTTATTGTTTAAATGAGGTATTCAAATGAACCTACGTAAATAAAAATGGAAAAAATATTAATAAATAAAAAATATCAAAATAAAATGAAAATTTTGAATATTAAAGGAAAAATACGTATAAGAATTCCTAATACTTCTCATTCATACTCTTAAAATTTGTAATTAATATCACTCTCCAAATTGAACCTTATTCTTAGCTCACCCTTTCCACCCTCTCAAAAAAATGGTTAAACAAGCATGCTATATATGTACATAAATAAATTTTTTTATTTGAAAAGTTAGTGGCAAAATAAGATAATTAACTAAAAGGAAAAATGATATGAAGAATTATGAACCGAACTATGTACTGGGATGTGGTTTTTATTTTTAAAAAAATATTCTTATTATTTAAAAATAATATTAATATATAGTTTTTTCGTTCCTTGAAAAAATTACAAAAGCAAAATACTTTTAAAAATTATCAAAAGATAATTAAGCTACCTCACATTTCTTTCCTAAATAATTATGTTTTTATTGGACCAAATAATTCACAATGTCAAAGTGAAGTCTATCAAATACAGCTCTTAAATACTAAAAGTGTTTGATCCAAGGTTATATAAAGTCTCAACTAAAGCAAGTGTTTGTTTTTTATTTTTTATTTCTAACTCTCTCTCTCTCTCTCTCTCTCTCTCTCTCTCTCTCTCTCTCTCTCTCTCTCTCTCTCTCTCTCTCTCTCTCTCTCTCTCTCTCTCTCTCTCTCATGGCCATGTAGCCATGAACAATCGTTCGCTCTCCTCTCTTTCTTCTTTTTCTCCTCCCACCGGGCAACTATGTGCCAACCACTCGTTCCTCTCTCTCTCTCTCTCTCCCTATCTTTTCTCCCCTTACCATAATCACGACCGATATATTTATATTTCATACAAAGGTTTAAGAAAAGACCATCATAATCTTCTTTATCATATTTATCCTTTTTTTGGTTGATTCATTAAGACCCCTTTTATTTCTAGCCCAAAAATATAAAATGATATATTTGGATAAAGTTTAATAAAAAAAACATATATAAGATGGTGTAGTTGCTTTTGGGAAACATGTTTTCAAAGTTTTTTTTTTGTCTAACTTAGGTTCTAAAAGGTATGTGACCATTAATACGGTCCTTATTACTTATATTGGCAAATTTCGACCCAATTATAGCATGTCAACATCACGTAGTGTTTTTTCTTACGTACAGGAAATATAATTTTTAAATTGAAATCCATCGAAAAAATCGTGATAAATGAACATTATCACAGTATATAAAATGGAAAAAATTTTGAAGAGCCAAGTGAAGTTGACCAAAATTAAGGATTATTTCAGCTATTATTTCCCAAAAAGAAAAAAACTACTTTTGACTCTTCTAAATATAAAAAGTATTTCATTTTTCTTTTTAAATGTGTTGTTCAATTCGTTGATCATCAATGAAAATTTTATAATAGATTGTGGGTTGCATTTTAACATTTGTTTCATGCAAGATTTATGAAATAAATGTAGAAAAACATATGGGGCCATAATATTTAACTAAAAATCAACTAGAAAATAAATAAATTGAATCTGGTATTTTAGAGGTTAACAAAATTGATTAATTATTGTTTAGGGGTAGAAAATCAATTAATGCATTATTTAATTTGGAGCACAAAAGTGTCATAGAATTGAATAGATAACTTGAAATGGAACCATACAATTGATTGCACAATATCTATAACAATCATTTGCTTTGATGTTATCAGTGATGATGAACACAATACTTTCTCATAATGTCCCTTGCTCCTCCACTGAAATTCGCCAACAATGAGGAATTTAAGAAAAATACGAATAATCTTGTGTCCGAAACTTAATTCACATTATTCTGCAGGCTCTCTTGGAAGCTTGGAAGCAGGCATGTGCAGCCCCAGAGCCAAGTTCTGTTGTAATTCCTGCTGGAACATTTTTGGCCAGTGCTGTAAAGTTTGAAGGTCCTTGCAAGGCCCCTATTGATCTTCAAATAAAGGGTACCCTAAAAGCTCCTGAAGATCACACATTATTCAAAGACGACGGTTGGCTTACCTTCCATAACGTTGATCGATTGACCCTCTCCGGTGGCGGTATCTTCGACGCCACCGGGGCAAAAACCTGGTCATTAAATGAATGTCATAAAACTATCTCTTGTGATTCGTTTCCCATTGTAAGTCGATATGCCTACTCTTCTTTTTATTTTCTTTATACACAAGAAAAATTATTTATTTTTGAATTTAAGGTTCGGTTACAATTTTATGTTACTTTGTTGTTTGGCAGAGTTTGTTTTTCAATTTGGTCACAAATTCTGTGATACAAGACATAACCTCCAAGGATAGCAAGTTTTTTCATGTTAATATCATAGGAAGCCGAAACGTTACTTTCCAAAACATCACAATCTCAGCTCCAGGCGATAGTAAAAACACCGATGGTATACATATTGGACGTTCAACTGAAATTAATGTTCTAGATTCAACGATAGCAACCGGAGATGATTGTGTCTCGCTTGGAGATGGTTCCAAGCAAGTCAAAATAGAAAAGGTAACATGTGGCCCAGGGCATGGAATAAGCATAGGGAGTTTAGGCAAGTACCCGAATGAAGAACCAGTGGAAGGTGTTTTTGTGAAGAATTGTACTCTCATTGACACAACAAATGGTGTTAGAATCAAGACATGGCCGGGTTCTCCTGATGGTGTTGCCACTGACATGCATTTTGAAGATATTATCGTTCAAAATGTTCAAAATCCTATTCTGATCGATCAAGAGTATTGTCCATGGAACAACTGCAAACAAGGGGTAAGCAAATAAGTGTTTTGCAAAGAATATTATAGAGATTTGAACTTTCTGGTTATAGCTAATTTTTTCTTATGTTGCAGCAACCTTCAAAGATTAAGATCAGCAAAGTTAGCTTCAACAACATTAAAGGAACCTCAGCATTGCCACTAGCTGTAGTTCTTGTGTGTAGCACAAGTATTCCTTGTGACGGTGTGGAAGTTGGAAATGTTGACCTTACATATTCAGGACCTCAAGGCCCTATCGCCACCAAATGTTCCAATATCAAGCCAATATTTACGGGCACACAGAATCCACCAATTTGCACAAATTCTACTCAACCAACAACTCCAGCTCCTTAAGATGAATTATAATGACAAATAAGATTAAATTAGATAATTAATGCTAATGTATTAAGAATATTGAAAGCTTAACCAATGTTACTTTAAGCTTTCAATTTAGTAGCAAACTAGCCAGGCTGAGTTTGAATAATAATAGATTAAGATAGCCTTTATATGGTTGCTTTAAGATTGATATATAGGGATTTGTTCTCTAATATTTACGTGCTTTATTTCAATGTCTCCACAAAGCACCTTTTTTTAGATAAAATGGTAATAGACCTCTACGTGCCTCGTTATTGCATGAAACACCGGATTTTCTGCAAGACGTATTGCCGATTGGTTGTCACAATGTGGTGTCGCTGGATCATCAATTATTTAATAAAGATCTTCTAATAATTGTAACAACCATGTGCATTCCTGAGTCGCCATTGCTGCAGCACGATATTCTGCTTTGGTAATTCATAGTAAAACTGTCGGTTATCTCTTACTACACCATGAGTCAACCCCTGATCCGAAGCTAAACATGTATCCGGTGGTTAATTGACGTGTGTCGTGGTCACACAGCATAATTAGCATCACTAGCATAATTAGTATCACAATATCCTATTACTTTAACTTTATCTATCTTCTTATATAGTAGGCTATAGTCCAAGGTCTCCTTCATATACCTCAAGATTCTTTTCATTGCTTTCGAACGAGGCTTCTCTGGATTCTGCATAAATCGTCTTACTACTCCAACAACGTATAGAATATTAAACTTCTCACAAGCTGTCGGTACATCGTCACATCTTCATGATTTTTCCTTTCTACTAAGCAAAATCGAGCGTTTACCTCGATTACAATTGATATTGGCTTGTACTCTATCATTCCATATTTTCGCAGAAGATTCTTAGCATACTTCTCTTGGCACAAGAATATTCCGTCATCTCGCCATTCAATCTCCAAACCAAGGAAGTTCTTCAACTCTCCAAGTTATTCATTTGGAAGTAGACTTAGACGTTTGATCTGATCTGCTTAACCTCTTCTTTATCATCTCCAGTAATGATCAAGTCATCAACATACATGAGTACTATGGCCAGCTTTCCTTCTCGCCTTTTGACAAACAATCTTGAGTTTGCTGGTGCCATTAAATATCCATTATATATTAGGAAATCTACAATTTTCCCATACCAAACTCTAGGGGCTTGCTTTAATCCATAAAAAGCCTAAGTTTGCACACATACTCTAGGTGTGCTTTACTCTCAAACCCTCTTGGCTGCTGCATGTTAATGTCTCAATCAAGCTTCTATATAGGAACGCATTCTTCACATTCATAAGCCATAACTTCCAGGACTTTCTCTCTCTGTTATCAAAATCAGAGTACTAGTTGCTATCAAATAAGCGTAGAGGCTTGCTGCCAAAGCAAGTAGTACTCGTACTGTAGTAATCTTGGCCACTGGACTGAATGTCTCATCATAGTCAAAGCCATATTTCTGTGAAAATCCTCAGGCCACTAATCAAGCATTATACCTATCAATCCTGCCGTTAGATGTGGTTTTCATCATGTACACTCATTTCAAGGAAATAGGTTGTATACTCCTAGGCCTTGGCAATAAATCCATGTCTCATTCTGCCTTAGTGACTGAATTTCCTCTTTTATAGCAAATACCCATTCCTTCTTTCATGATGCCCTTTCGTACGTGTCCAGCTCCTTTAGTATATTCTCGAACACTGTTTTACTATCGTATTTAGGGTTTGGCCTTCTTACTCTGTTGGACAGCGGAGTTGTGGCTCAGGTCCTTCATCATCATCTTCTTCTTCATACTGGCTCAGTCATTGCTCCTCTGTTATCATGTGAACTCCTGTTTTCCAAGGATTCTTTGTCTTTGATGCTTGTTCTTTCTCTGGCTTCCATAGGGAGTGAGGAATCTCTCCCTTGGTTCTTAAACCGTTGTCCAACATCTTCTTCAGTTTCTTTAGATTTTGGCCGCTTAAGGCCTTGAGATGAGCACCAAGAGTATGCCTCGTCAAACATTATATTTTGGGAAGTGTAGCAACGTTTGGTATCTGGATTACAGCAAATCCGTCCTTTTCTTTGTGGATCATATCCAATGAAGATGCATCGAATAGCCGTCTTATCAAACTTAGTCCTTAGATGGTCTGGTACTAGGACATAGCACACACATCGGAATACTTGAAAACCGACAGTTTCTTCTTCAACAGTTTGTCATATGATGAGAGAGTCCAAGCTTTGCCTGTGGTAGTTGGTTAGTGATATATATTGTTCTTTTCATACACTTGGCCCAGAAGCGTGCTTGGATATTCTTAGCATGAAGCATGATTCAACAATTCTATACAAAATGCCTGTTTTTCCTTTCGGCTACTCCATTCTGCTGTGGAGTGTTAGGACATCTCAGCTGCCGTCATATCCTATTTTTCTGTAAGAATTTCATAAACTCATATGATATATACTCTCCATCATTGCCTGTATGGATACACTGTATCGAGTGACCTGTTTCATTTTCTGCTTTTTCCTTGAAGGTCTTAAACTTCTCCAATGCCTCAGATTGTTCCTTCACAATTTATATATTTGACACTTTGTATAATTTGTTTGTTTAAATGCTTTATACATTTCATACTATGTTTGTTTTGTATACTTTAGATGTTTAATGCTTTAGTATGGATGTTGAATTATGTTGGTTTTAGTATGTTAGTATGTTAGAATTGATGTTAACTTTGGGTATTTTGTGAATTGTTTCAGTTATAGAATGATTTTGGTTTGAATGATGTCAGCTTGGAACTTTTGTAGATTGCAAGGCTATTATTAGAAATTAAAAAAGAAAAACTATTAAAAAAAATTACCGACTGAATTAGGTCGGGAAAAAAAGGTTTTTTCTAATTTTTAATTAATTTCATAATATACACCGACCGACTACCGACTGGAAAAATCGATCGGTAAATATAACTATTTTTATTATTTTATCACGAAAAATTACTTAACGAAAAATCTAGTTGCAATTCGGTCGGTAAATTATTAACTTTACCGACTGAATTTCGATCAGTAGATATGAAATATCGCTCGATGCTATTTTGGAATTTGAAGTTATTTAAATCAAAAAATAATTTACTAACCGACCACATCGGTCTGTAAGCCTGGTAATTAGCTTGGTAACTTTTTCGACCGACGGAATTTCGGTCAAATTTTTTCCCTAACAAATAAATACCCAATAGAGCTTAATCGGTCGGTAATTTCCATTCACTAACTGATTACCGATGGAATTGTCGGTCGGTAAAACCCCGTGTTCTTGTAGTAAAACTATCATTTAACCAATGTCGTATGGAAGACTTAGGATGTTCAAGAAGAGGCAAATTCAACTTTTCCACAAGGTAAGGACTAGCCACATAAACACAACTACCACCATCAACCCTTTCCTGCTAGGATTTGAAATCCTGTATCTTATATATCCATACGATTAAGTCCTTACATTTCTGAAATAGTGCAAAAAGAAGTGCTTCGAATCATTTCTATTTGACTCGGACCTTTTCTAAGCTATGGGAGCCCCGTCTAGCCCAATTTCAATTTGTCCCGTGATAGAAGCTGGGCATTTTTGGGCGCATAGAATTGCGGTGATTATATACGCTATTTTGTATTTGGTATGGACCACATGCTCATTTTGATATCCTCTTCCATAAACATTTTCATCATATAAGTTCTCAACAAAAGCTTCACTACCATAACTTCCATCGCCATAATCAGAACTATCATGATACTTATATTTTCCATGCATGCCATCACCATAAGCTCCAATATCATAGTTATGATCATAATGATTATATCTATCATGATATCCTTCATAACAATTATAAGGACTGTGCTTATTGTAATCATATTTTGCATTAATTCTTTCATAACCCCTATAGTCATCATAAGAAGGATGATCAAAAGATCAAGTATAAGAAGAGAAGTTACGGACTTCAATATGTCTTTTGGGAGTGAAGTTTCATGTCCATGGTTGCTCCCACCATAAGCATCTAATAAATTGCCCGATCAAGATAGAAGTCATGCATATCCTTGGCAAGCTTTGATTGATAATCATCTTGTTTTCTCTTTAATTTTATCCTTTCTTCATGTTTCTTGTTCAAAACTACACAAAAAGGTTAGAAATAAAACAAGGAACTCCCATCACTCCCTTAATTTTAACTCTCTTTAGATGATCACTCGGTTTACTCGTGAATGACTCTCTTTATGGATTTTGTATCAATAAACTCATCCTCTTTCCTAGCTCCAACCCTTAACTCACAAGGTTCCTTAGATCCTTCACTCTTTTACCAAGTCAACCAAGAGAACTAACCAAAGCAAGCATCACATTCAATTCACTTAGTTGGAAACAAAAAAGTTCAAAGAGGAATTCTGTCAAACACTTGTTGTGTAAAAGGTTTCAAAAATTTTGTCTAAAGAAATGAGCCAATAAAAATCATTGAACATCAAAAAAGGTTAAGAACCTAGAAAGAAGCTATTTGAAGTCTAGTTCAACAAGAAACAAAACAAGATTAAGCTAATCAAAGATGCAAAGTGTACTAGAAAAAATGTTAGAAATAGGCGATGATTAAATCCTTTTACTAAAAAGGCATTAATTCAGAATGTATAACTCCAAATTGATCCACACAAGTTTAGAAAGATTTACAACTCCAAGAGAATGAATTTATTTACACATTTCGATATATTTCAATATGTATAGCACACGATATAAGCAAATCGATCCACACATTTTTTGTACCCAAGAATTCTTGACAGATCGAAAATTTTCATCTAATTAACAAACCAAATGAACTCATAATTGAGTGAAACTAATTGAAACGATCCCCAAAACAAACAAAAAATGTTCGCAAAAAAATGAATCAATTTTTTTGACATCATTTTTTCAGTACGAATTTTGCATGATCTTTATAGATTTTTCTTTGATCATCATATATATATATTTTTAAAATGGTTTTGCAGAGATTAAACACAACAAAGCGTACTTGCAGGAGATCTATTGGGAAATATGGGTTCAGATATGCGTTCATAAATTAATTTCCCAAAATGCTAATAAAATAGGTATACCACAATTAACAAGAAACAAAATGATCACCAATGCGAATAGTAGATATAGGTAGAAAATAAACTACATAGAACACCGGAGATTTTTAATGTGGAAAAATGTAAGATTGGAAAAAACTACGAGACCTAGTCTAGAAAACTTATAAATATTAATAATAATAATGAGTCGTCTCTAGGTACAACTAGAGGCACAACAACATTAAAATCATCTAAAAAAAATTAAAAAACCAAGATGAGGGTTTGGAAGGATATCACCAAATAGAGAGGAAAACAGAAATCGGAACCAGCAGATATGTAGAGCTTCTCAAGAGGATAGCAGTGATATAAAACAGTTCTCGTTCAAGCTTGAATTAACCATCTGATTGAGGACCTCAAGATGAAAATATTTCTCTCTCTCAAAAGCTCTCAACTCTCATTTTCTTACTCTTTTGTTTCTTCTTGCCGAGAAAGTGAATGCACGACAGGAGCAAATTCATTCCAATTTCAAGATTGGAGAAACCCGTGGTAAAAGCATTAGTGGGCTAATAGCTAGTGGGCCTTTTTATTTTTGTTGCTAACCAAGACTAACAAAAATGGGCTGGACCCAAATAGGCCGAATAATCTCCCCCTCTAGCTCATTTGGGGACTAAAACAAAACCAGCTTCCTGTGAACAGAATAAGAACTTATCCATGGGCAATACTTTTGTTAGCATTTCAGAACCATTGTCAGTTGTGTGCACCTTCTCAAGTGTCAAATACTTGGAATAAAAAAAGTATCTGAACGAATGATATCTCACCTCAATATGCTTGGACCGAGAATGAAGAGTAGAATTCTTACACAGATGAATGGCACTCTTATTGTCATAGTAAAGTCTGTATTTCTTTTGTTTCATACTAAACTCCTTTAAAAATCTCCGTAACCAAAGAATCTCTTTACAAGCTTTAGTGGTTCTTATATATTCTGCTTTTCTACTAGAATGCACAATACACTTATAGTTTGCTTTCGAAGACACTGCACCCTACAAAAGTCATCTAGTATCTAGATGTAGACCTCCTATTATCAAGATCATGACCTCCCATAGCAGAAGTGGTGTACCTGTCATGTACGGTCTTAATCGAACTTTGGAAGTTCCCTTAAGATATTTGAGAATCCATTTGATAGCATTCTAATATTCTCTACCAAGATTGGAGATATACCGACCAACAACTCGAACTGCATAAGCTTTGTGCAAACCATATCATACATCAAACTACCGACTGCTAAAGCATAAGGAACTTTCTGCATTTCTTCTTTATCTTTCTCACTTTTCGGACACTGCTTTTTATTAAGCTTGAAGTAGCCTGCATGTTGTGCAGAGACTACCTTAGCTTTGCTCATATTGAACCTTTCAAGTACTTTCTTGACATATTTTTCCTTAGATAACCACAACTTTCAATTTTGTTTGTCTCTAGTGATTTTCATCCTAAAAATTTTTTTAGCTTGACCCAAGTCTTTCATTGCAAAGGATTTGCTCAACTCCTTTTTTAGCTTCTCAATCTTCTAAGTATCATGACCAATGATCAATATATAACCAACATAAACTAGAAGAATGATGAAGTCACCATAAGAAAAATTCTTCACATAGACATATTGGTCTATTGGTGTCCTTTTCTTATTTTTCATTTGTCATGAAGGAGTCAAACTTCTTGTACGATTGTCTCATTTTTCCCGTTTCAACCTAAACAAACTTTTTCTCAGTAAACACACTACTTTCTCTTTTCCAAATTCCTTGAATCCCTCTGGTTTTTCCATATAAATTTCCTCTTCAAAATCACCATGTAGGAAGGCTGTTTTCACATCCAGCAGCTCAATATCTAGGTTTAAGCTAGCTTCATTTGAAATAATAACTTTTATAGATGTCATATTTACCACTAGATAGAATATCTCTTCAAAGTCTACACCCTTCTTCTTATTGAAGCCTTTCACAAATAGTCTTGCTTTGTACTTTGGCTATGAACTGTTCTCTTGTGATTTCAATATGTAGACCCATTTGTTATTTAGTGTTCACTTACCCATAGGTAGTTTCATCCAGTCATAAGTATGGTTTCCTTGCATGGATAGCGTTTTCTCTTGCATTGCTTACAACCAATCCTGTTTCTTTTCATGCTCATTTGGTAATACCACATACTCTCTAGGTTATACTTGCTACAAGGTTTTCTTTCTCTGGCGAACCTCCTTAGCTCAACCTGTGCAGGAGATAGTGGAATTTGTGGAATTTGTGGAATTTCTTGCCTATGTACATTAACAGCAATATCATCAGTAATATCACTGTTTTCCTCTTACTTTACCTCAGCTCCCCCTTATTAGACTCAGCTAGTTTGAAACTGGATCATCAGAATTAACGGGTATTGGATTTGAGTCCGAACTAGTAGAAGTGCCATATGAAGAGTTTATGCCATGCTCTTTGTTAATATCTTCAATGATCTGGTCTTAAAAAATGATAATATATTTGCTTCTGATCAACTTTTTTACAATAGGATCATACAATTAGTAGCCAAAATAAGTACACTGCTTGGACTTAACACGAAGCTTTGACCTCTTATCTTTGGGAATATGAATGAATTCCCTGAAATCAAACACTCTCAAATGTTTGAAGGATAAATCTTTTCTTTTCCACAGTTTCTATTGAAAGTCACCATCTGAAGGAACTGAAGGAGATAGAGTAATCAAGTCAAATGTAGTCCTCATTTGCTCACCTAGAAGGATTTTGGCAGCTTAGCATTGGAGAGCATATATCTGAGCCGCCCAATGATACTTCTATTCATCCTTTCAGCAATCCCATTCCTTCAGATGTCTTTGGTATTGTTTTCTCCAATCTAATCCCATTTGATTTGCAGTAACTCTCAAATGATCCTCTATACTCACTATCATTATCAGCACAAATACACTTTAACTGTTTGCTTGTCCCTCTTTCAACTTTCCAACGAAAGTCCTTAAACACATCCAAAAATTGGTCTTTAGATTTCAAAGCAAAATACCAAAGTTTTGTCGAGAAATCATTGATAAAAGTTATAAAATTAATTGCACCACCAAGAGAACTATCTTTCATGTAGCAAACATCAGTGTGTACTGATTCTCATGCATTCAATTTTTTAGATGACAATTGTTTATGAATGCAACTCTATGTTGTTTTCCATAAATGCAATCAACATAAGGATTAAGTGAGTTACCTCGAACATTTCGATGGAGCTACTTGCAAACAAGTGTGTGAAGTCCTTTTTCACTTATATGCCTAGGCCTTCTATGCCATTGATCAATAGAAGAATCATGAAAACATTCACTTCACCTTTTCCCACCTTTGCATGCATCAAGTAGAGAGTATTGTGTTTTGTTCCTTTTGTAACAATGAGATTCCCCATCCTGAGTATACCCCTCCTTGAGAAGTGTAATAGCCCTCATCATCAAACTTTCATGTAGAGACAAGATTAAGATGAATATCTAAAATATGTCTGACATTCTTTACAAGTAACTGACACCCTGTGTCTATATCCAAATAAATATCTCCTATGCTAATAACTTTACATATAGCTTCATTTCCCATTTTAACATGACCAAAGTCTCCTTTAGAGTAAGTTGAGAAGAAATGCTCGTGGAGAGTAACATGCCATGATGTACCTGAATCAACAATATCACTGTCTTGATAGGTAATATTTACATGATCATCATCATAGAATACCAGTAAATTATCATCATAAGCTGCCACAACTGTTATAGTGTCTTCATTATTTTTCTTCATCTTATGACTACCTCTTTTCTTAGCAAGTTCCCTTTTCAATATTCTATAGTACTTCTTTTTCCACAATAATAACATTCGATATTCTTCAAAGAATCATTTCTACTATTGGATCGGTTGTTCCTGTAGTACCGTCCTCTACTTTTTACTTCTTCCTCTCTGATCAATTTAGTGAGTCACAAAAGCATGAGATTCATAATTTGTTCCTTGTTCCTTTCTTCTGGCCTCTTCATCAATCGTAGCTTCTTTTGCTCTGGCAAAATTTAATTTAGGATTCGAATTACTGATAGAAACCACTATTGTTTCCCAACTATCTGGTAATGATCTTAATAGTAGACAACCTGTATATCATCATCTAAGTGCAGTTTCAAACTAGATGCTTGATTTAGCAAACCCTTAATTTACTCAAAGGACTCAAATATGTCAGAACCATCTTTATATCTCAACCGAATAATAGCCCTGAAACAAGAGGTTTTCTTTGTTCCAGTTTTTGTCTCAGACATTTGTTCAAGTTTATTCCATAAAACACCCGCCCTTGTTTCTTTAGTAAGTGTTGGAATGTATACTAACCAATTGACTTTCTAATGTTGCCAAGAACTTTTCTCTACATAGTTGAACATTTTTCATCACTAATGCCCTTTGGTTTAGCCTTATCTCCTTGAAAAGTTTCATACAAATCTTTCCAATATAAATAGTCTTCAATTTTAATTTAGCACAATCTGATAAACCTAGAGCTCTTATACCACTTTGTTGGAAAATATGGGTTCACAAACAACACAACGGAAGCTCAAACAAATATATCACAAGGATAAAGTAATTTTAAATGCTAATTAAGCAGGGATAAGGTAGTATAACCAGGAATCAAATGATCGCCGACGCCAACCATAGATAAGAGCATAAAAAATAAATAATAGAGGACACAAGAGATTTTTGACGTGGAAAACCCCAAGATAGGAAAAACTACGAGACCTAGTCTAGAAAACTTCCACTATCATCAATAATAATAATGAGTCTTCTCTCGATACAACTAGAGGCACAATAATATCAAAATCATCTCCCAAAACAACAATAAACCAAGATGAGGGTTTGGAAGAATGTTACCAAATCGAGAGTAAAGTAGAAATCGGAATCGATAGATATTTAGAGCCTCTTGTGAGGATCATGATATAAACACTTCTCGATCGGGCTTCCACTGACCATCCGATTGAGGATCTCAGGATGAAAATATCTCTTTCAAAAGCTCTCAACTCTCTGTTTCTTTTTCTCAGTTTATTCTTTCCGAGGAAGTAAATGCAGGGCAACAACAAATTCATTCTAATTTCAAGATTGGAGAAACCCTTGGTAAAAAGATTAGTGGGCTAATGGCTAGTGGGCCTTTTGATTTTTGTTGCTAACATAGACAACCCAAAATGGGCTAGACTCAAATAGGCCCAATGAGCTCTGATACAAAATGATATAGAATTGGATCTCTGATGGATCAATTCTTAAAATTAATCCCAAAGACCTTTTCCTCCAAGGACTTAACGAATTTAATCCTCAAGAAACTATAGTTATATTAAAGCTAAGACTTCAACTCATGAAATTAATCTTTCCCCTATAGGACAATTTCAATAATGGGTATATTAAACAAACACTAGTTAACAATTATAGAGAAGACCTAAATCTAGAGACAATTCAAAAGAATATGAATATCAAAGGAAGTAGGAATTTTAGATGATCAATTTCATTCCATAGACCTTCAATCTAGGAACATCAATTGTGCACTCACTAAGGACAAGAATCTTTATAGAACATAGCTAAAGAAGGTTGAAAAACCCTAGAACACTAAAAGAAAACCTCTCTTAATTCATGAATTCATCATAATCTAGTTACAAAAGAGGTATAGTGGGGTATTTATAAAAATCCTAGCTCCATACTAACCTTAGTGATTAGGATATGTTTAAAAGAACAAAATTAACCCTTAAGGAATTAAACAATCGAAAATTAGACCCAAAAATGATCCAAATTAAAAATAACCCCTGTTTTGAATTGAAATGGCAGTCTTTGGAATTTGGAAACTTTTTGGGAGTTAATACTTTTGAGTTGGCTCATTATGTCCTCATTAAAGTTGTACATCTTACTCTTAGCTTTCCAATGCAACTTGAATCATCTAAATTGGACTTCTATAACTCTAGTTATGACCATTGTCCCGAAAGGGGTCATTGATGAAACTGAATATGGCTCATCATAGGATATCTAAATGAACTTATGTAGAAATGAGCCTTACCATTATGGAAACACCAAGAGCTTTTCCACAATATTCATGAAAACACTTGTTAATTTGAAGTCTTTAAACCTCTCATAATTGAGCTTTTCAAAAACTAGTCCAGAAATTCCAATTTACCTCCAATGCCTTCAGTTCAACAAATCTTGTAGCTCTATCTCTTGTAATTGAAACTTCCAATCCTTTTTTCGTGGTCATGGTAATATAATTCCCTTTGTACTTAGAACTCCCTTCAACTATTCAAGGATCCCCCTTGGTAATTGGTTGCTTGGCTTGAACTCCCTTTAACCAATAACATCGTTGTATATAGCATGGCTTATTTTTCGAGAAGCGAGTTGTTTTTAAAATAAGTCCAATGTATAGTACTACTAGCACAACTGCCAAACACTCAAAGTAACATGGATTATACAAGTAAGGTAAACTCCATTAACATCAGTATATTTGATTTTACAAACTGAAGCTTTGATTTCTAGATGAATACTTCAAGTACAAGAGTAGAATGGACTATTCATCAGGCCCTAATTCTTCACGATGTGATCTTTATATACTTATGGTTATTAGCGCTTGGAGGAATTCTAAATCTTTATACCTTTGGATCTTCTTTGATGTAAGAAAGGATTTAGATTCCTAACTTAACTAAGCTTCCTAGAAGATAAGATACTTTAGGATTTATATTTTAATTAACCATGACTACTTAGGAAAGTTGGATCACGTAATCTTCAAGGATATTTTAGCGAATCTTCAAGTCTCCAAAACAATGCCAGCACATATGGACACACTCCCGATGGGTCCATGTTAAATTATTGTGTTGAGTTCAGGTAACACAACACGGTGAACGCGACACAATAGGCCAAAAAGGAATATTTTTTTCAGAAACTCCCCCTTTGGCATTATTTTTGAGTAAACACATTCCTATCATAGTATAAATAAAGATAAACATCATCATGACAGTTAGAACAAAGTCTTGTGCATCAAATCAGAATGATCTTCATGCTTCAAAGGTTTTTACCAATGTAGAGGCAGATAGGATAAAAAGAAAACCATAAAACTAGAAAGCCAGTAAGATCCTTCAAGCAGTAAGATGAAGCAAGCATTCCACTCAAAGAAAAATGGTCAGATAGGACCAAAACTACTAGCAAATATTAAGGGCTCTCTAGCCCAAAAAAAAAAAAAAAAAAAAAGGGAACCAAGAGCATAATATCCAAGGCCATACAAGCCATCAACAGTAGAAGAAATATCCAAAGTGCATATACTATCGAATCTACCATTAATCATAAAAAGAAAAACTCCCCTTTTCGCCTTGCAAGCTCCCTGTCTTGGTTCTCCCTTTTTACTTAGAAAATGTGCCTAAGGTAGTCTGGTCTTCAGGCACTGTTTACAGCCACATCTTCCACTTGATCAAGTCTTTTGTAAAGTTTCTAGTATTTCAATACCAATAACAAAGGTTGGTGGAGAGGACTTTCTTGTGGATATCTCAGGAGCACGAGTTGTTGAAGATGATTGAATGGCAGACTACTTTCTCCAGGAAGACCGTTGCCATGTAAATCTGGGGGGAGCTAAGTGTCATCATTTGAGAAAGGCACGACACCAGGGGTCATCATTTGAGCTCCAATTCTCTAGGCCATTTGTCAAAAGGAAAGCACAGATCCTTGCAACCCAGAATAAACTTACAAATTAAGCATAGAGAAGGTAAGGCTAATGTTCTAGCCTTCTTTTGATTAAGCTACCTAAGAATATTATTGAAGGTGACAGTGCACAGGTTGATTATCTTCCTTGTGGGAAAGGCATAGAAAAAGTGGGCCTTATCACATTCAGTACTTCATATTGGTGCTAGGGATCCAGCTTCAACATTAGACTCTAAAGAGTGCATTGAATATGGACAGCAATTCAGTTGCAGTCAGTATCTTAACCACATCATCCCAACACGCCTCCTACAAGACCAGTTCCTACAATATCTGTGTGGTGTAGGAAACTTAGGAAATCTTCTATGTTGGCAAGAGAGAAGGCTATCATATTGCCTCTCACATACAACTATCCAAAAGAAGGACTCTCAGTTTCCTCAATCACTCCCGTCAGAGTGGCATAGAATTCCCTCAAAAAGGCTTTCATTTTACTTCTATGAATGCAGGGTCATCTCCGCACGTCCCATAGTATTTAGTAACTTTAAAGCATTGCATATTGCCAGAACCTATTGGCTCACATTTTTCTCAATTATAATGACTTTGGAGTCAAAGTCCCTAAGCCTAATTTCAACCTCTATATATATATATTTTTGGGTAGAAGTGGCAATTCAGAGCATTTCTTGATTGCATAGATGCAAGAGCAGAGGACTTTAACTTACCTTTCTTCTCTGAAAGACTAGGGGTCGCTTTCAACCTTTGTGATGACCATGTTCTTTTCCTTGCTTTCAACCTTTGGAATCACGGGCATTACTTCTTATCACTCCCACAACCTTAATATTAGACTCACCAAGATTAGCAACATCCTCCTCATTCACCTTAACCTCTGCTTCTTCCTCCATAGGTGTGTTAGAGGGCATATAAATATTCATAAGAGGTAGGACATTAAGTGGAGCAAACTCAACAATGAAATGGTACACAAGGTATGCATCAATAGGTAGTAGTTTAGTTCCATGATCAAGAACAACAAATAATAGTAAAGCATTTATAAATAGTAAAGAGGCACATGAACATGCATCGTAATGAAAAAATCAAATTCATCGAAAGTAAGAATTTGAAACATGGTAATAAAAGGAAAATTCCTAGTGCTGGCGAGATGCAAACAAGATAAAAGACAAATATTTTAGTAGTACCAAGGTAAGTGCCTAGAGTTTAGATTGGAGAAGTTACCAACATAAGTGCTGGAGTAATGTGGGTCACCGTTCTAGAGGTGGGAGTACTTGAAGATTGAGGAGAAGTATAGAACACAGTAGACGGTGCTTCATGTTCTGTCTGTCTAACCTAGAGGCAACATTTAGAATGAATTAGTTGTTCACTGACCATTGATGGAGGGAGAATGCGAATAACAACTACATATAGAATTTTGATATGTTCTTTATCAAAGATTGAGGAGAACAACAGAGAAAATTAGAGATAAGAAAAACCCTAACTTTTGCAGAAAGAGAATCATGTAGTCTTTAGTGTGCTAAATTTTCAAACACTAGATGATAACTATAGAAACCGGAGAGACTCTGCATGATATGATAGTGGAGAGAGAAAATTCCCATTTTCAAGGCAATAAGTCAAACTTAAAAGCAGATTCTTTCCTTTTACACTAATGGTTGTATAAGTTATGTTGTGTTGAATGTAGACATCAAGATAACATAATAGATAGAGAATAACATGTTAAGAGCAAATGATAAGATAGTAAAGAAAAAATCATACAACATATTACATGTAGTGCACCTCTTTAACATACAAAAGAGAGCATGTTAATATAATAGGTTAAATGGGAAAACACAGCACATGATCAGAGAACACATATCCCCAAGACTTGCTGAGTTCTTTAAATCTCACTGCATCCAAGGACTTATTAGTAAGAATGTCGGCTAATTTCTTATTATGTATAGTGATATATTCAAGATCAATGACCCTTACTCCACCAGTTTTCTGATAATCTGATATCTAATATCAATGTGCCTGGTTTGGTTGTGTTGCATAGGGTTCTTACTAATGTTGATTGCATTCGTGTTGTCACAACACATAATTAGTTGCTTATATTTTATCCCGTAGTCATTTAATATTTGCTTCATCTATAGCACACCTATGCAATAGCTCCCAACAGCAATGTACTGTACGTTTGCTATAGAGAGTGAGATGCAATTTTGTTTCTTACTCTTCTAAGACACAAGATTGTTCCAAACGTATAAGCACCCACTAGGTGTGCTTATTTTGTCGTCAGAGTTATCTGCCTAGTCAGCATCATATAACAAACAAGGTATACATATTGTGGTGTCTTTACTGTTGAACATAGAATGATAGGTTACGTAATCACGTATCTCAACACATTCTTTACAGCTTTCTGTGCAATTCCTTTAGGTCTGTGTGATATCTGGAACACAGTTCATCACTTTAAGGTATATCAGGTCGACTAACTGTTAAGTAGAGTAAACCAACAATCATGCTTCTGTCCTCATACTGATAAATATTCTAGCCCTTCTCATCTTTTAATATTTTGAGTGTTGTGCTCATGGGTGGTCGTACTATTTTTCTATTCTTTATCCCAAACTTCTTGACTAGGTTGTGTGCATACTTGGTTGGGGAAGAAGGATGCCTTCCTTCATCTCATTGGCCTATGACACTAAGATGAACTCATTTCAATTGCATAGATGTGATGAACTCGTCAGTGAGTTCTTTTGAAGTGAAACAAAAAACATTGTAGGCAACCTAGATTTGTGCAATCAGCACATGGTGTGTTGTCTTTTAACAAACATGGGTTTGCTAGCACGACCATGTTCATAATCCTATTAAATAAGTCTTTGTTAGCCTTTCATACCATGCTTTAAGGGCCTACTTTAAACCATATAATTCCCTTTTCAACTTGTACACATAATCAAGATGCTCAAGATTAATGAACCCCTGAAGTTGCTCAACGTATACTTCTTCTCGTAGTATAGGGGAATGCAACTTTCACATCTATTATTGTAGCATAGATTGCTTGCCATATGCAATAGATAGTAGCAATGTACTTATTCAAGACGTTTGACCGGTGGAAAGTTCTCATCGAAATCTAAGCCTTAAAGTTGAGCATACCCTTGTGTAACAAGTCTTTCTTTGTTCTTGGTGGTGTTTCCTTGTTCATCTGACTTATTTCAGTACACCCACTTGGTTCTAGTCATATTCACGCATTTCATCTAGGAACAAGTTCTCACACATCATTTCTTTCAAACTGTTGTAATTTATCTTGCATGGCCTCATTAATACTCGTCAACAATTGCTTCTTTGTTTTTCTTGGGCTCTATGAGAGAGGTGTAACATGTCATGCCCATCATATAAGCCATGTCACAGTAGTGAAAATGCTTCTTTCCTCTTGTGCTTCTACCTTCATGATGTCACCAATGACTGCATGTGTTAAATGATATTTTTTCAATCGAGAGTCATTCTTCGTTGGCATAGCCACTTTTCAATATAATCTTTCCCATCATTCTCTGCTATATTTGATTCAACATTAGTCTTACTATCATCGCCATGTTGAATTTCTATGTCTAAATGTGTCGTCAACATGCTCAATAGTCGTATCCTATAAGTATTCCTTGTTATATCACTCTGATATTTACTGATTTCATTACAACACCAGTTCTTTTGTTGAACACACGGAAAGCATGACTGTGTATGGAATATCCCAAGTATAACCATTTATCATCGCTCATTTATCACTTCTTTTAGTATATAACACTTGCTGCCGAAGATATGTAGGTAACTCAATTTTGGCTTCCTAACCTTCTAGAGTTCATTTGTAGTTTTTGAAAAACCATAGAGGGGGAGGGTTGAATAAAGTTTTTGGCTAATTAAAAACTTTTGCACAATTAATAAATAGAACCTCCGATTTGTTTGAAGAAGAATTTAATAACTCTTTTTAATAAAATTCATAACCAAACAAAATCTCATATATAAACAAGGATCAAACAATAAATATAGAGATAATGAGCAAAACACGAAAGAGAGAGACAAAGGATTTATAGTGGTTCACTCACTCAATAGAGCTACATCCACTAGTTTGAGACTTAACTCAAGGATTTCACAAATTTCACTAGTCACAAGCTTTTTACAAAACCAAAAAAAAAAAACCCACAAATGAGGATTGCCTTCAAGTGTTTTGCACATGAACTTCAAAGATCACAAATCAATACAAGATAACAAAACATCAAAGGATCATCCAAAAGGTTTTCATAAAACCTTTGATCACAATTTAAGATGAGAGAGTAGAGAAGGAACAATATTACCAAAGAAGCTTGAAACGAAAAATATACAACTTTGTGAAATGCTTCTAAGAGCTTCCTTTCCTCCTCCTTTGAAGAATGACCAATAAATGTAGCTCCTGGGAGTTTTTCTTTTTAATATGATAAATAAGATTTAAAATGTACTCTTTAGTGCTCTTAAAACTATTCTTAAAATTTCTTCAACTACTTCACATCTATGGCTGATCAATAGCCTTTTTATATGTTAAGGTAAAAACCTAGTCGTTACTTTCAGTAGCAACGGTCATGTTTTTACAGTAAAAACAGAAAGTGGACAACCGGTTTTAAAAAGTGGACGTCCAATTTTCTTGAAGAACAGAAAATCGGATGACCAATTTTCTTAAAAAGTGAAAATAGGAAGACCGATTTATTTCAAGCTTAAGAAATATTTGGACGTCCAATTAAAATTGGATGACCTAATTTTATGTAAGTCCAAAAATAGGATGTCCAAATTTCTAAAGGGTAAAAAAATCGAATGACCAATTTTTACTTATACAAAAATTGGATGATCAATTTTTATACTTAGAAACTTTCGGACAACCGGTCTTCCTGTAAAATGCAGATTTTCCTTTACTTCAAAACATATATTCTTGAAGTAACAACTTTAAACATGTAACACTTTTAAATCATCAATGCTTTATCAAAAGCAGTTAGTTTTTCATGGATAATTTCTCAAAAAAATGTTTCTTCTAAGGAGCTAACATAATTGATAAAAAATCAAAGAAACAAGGAGTTTTACATAAATACCTTATAAAGCTATCCTAACCATTCTTATCTTCAAGGTTTTTAACTTGATCACTTCATCTTCATAAAGTCTTGTAGCCTTGAGTGATCTTTTGCTTCTTTGTACGTTACCCTTGAGACTCCTTTTGTGCATCTTTTGTTCTTCTTACAAAACTATCTCTATTATCACAATGCACAAGTGAATCATAATCAAAACATTACAAATATGCCCTTAGAGCTTACAATCTCCCCCTTTTGATTATGACAAACCAAGATGCAAGATGATGACTACATAGAACAAAAGAACATGGTTAGGTTAAGAGAATGCTTCAAAAGATCAACATTAAGAACTAAGCATATAAAAAAGCCATGAGAGAGAGAGAGAAAGAACTCCCTTTTTTATTTTGAAAACAAGCTAAGGCTTGAAAATAGTTAAAAGAAACTTAAAGCTCCCCCTTAAACCATGCTTCACAACAAATACGACAATAAACTCAAGGTCTTCTAAGCAACAAGGCAAAATGCATAAAGCTTTATACAACTCAAAGCATGTTGCCAACACAAAGTGTCAAAACATCAAAGCAACACAACTCAAGCCATCAAGACAATATCAACAAAACAATATGCATCAATATCAACAAAACAATATGCATCTCATATATCTCCCCTTAATGCATCAACATAATGCAATCAACATAATGCATCTTATATTTTTCTCCACCTTTTGTCATAATTGAAAAAGCATAAAGAATATAAGGGATCATTGAAAAAGAACAATGGAACTCTTATCGTTAAGATATCATCATGAAGTTCCAAAATAAGCGAAGAAGATAAAATTTTCAAAACAAGACTTCATAAGCAATAAATCATAAGTTCCAAAAAAAGTAGTTAATAAACAAAAAGAAACAAAAGCTATGAAACTTAAGAAGTTATATCACAAGGAATGAAACATAAGCTAACTAGCTTGAAACTCCCTTTTTTTTTTTTTTTGCTTTTTTCATTCATTTGGAGATCTACATTGCCTCATTTATCTTCTTCTCTTCCTCTTGCTTCTACCCTCATCAGTCTTTCTTGAATATCTGATATCTTTTCATCTAAGGCATCAAAACGGCTATTCATTAAGTTTGCATAGAGGCTATCATCTCCATAAGTAGAGACATACTCCCGTATGATTGACCTTCTTCAACCCTTTCTTGCCTCTTCTTCTGTCCCCTTTCTCTTCTAAAAGTCTCCTCTTTCGGTTTTTCTTCACTTTCCTCTTCATCTACTTTCATAGCTTCTTGCCCCTTGTTTTTTTATCATCCTTATCACTCTCATCATTATCTTCTTGTCCTCCTCTCACTAACATACTTTCCTTATTTCTTGAAAATCCCATTCTTTTGAAAATATTTTTGTTATAGATTTTTCCGATACCAATATAATCACAAACTCTAACAAAATTTAGCACAAAGAATTGGAAAGCTTTAGCGAGAAAACAACCATATGGAAAGCATTTTGCAGAAGAGGTTTGAGTGGCTAGCATATGTTTGATGGCCATAAATCCAAAATTCATCCTTCTATGCTCATGTAATGCTAGCATAACAAAAGAGTGCATGTTTGTGATAGAAGACTTGTGACCAATATTAGGAATATTTATATTGGAAATCATGTAGTGTAATAATCTTCCATATGCATCAAGTTTATTAACATTTATGTCATCATGCCTCTTTAGAACTTCTCCTTTAGTGAATAATTCATCAAATCTTCTCTCACTGTATAGGTTGGGATCAAAGCTTTTTTTTTTTTTTTTTATAGAATCTAATACCATTTTCAGGAGTTCCTAGGATGGTGTTTAGCATTTTATCATCAAAAGAAAAATATCTCTACCACCCACCTTAGGGTGTAATCCATTGATAAGTAAGATTTCCTTGCTTTTGAACTCTTCCTTTATGTAAATTAGCATAGAATTCACGGATCATTTCAGGATAGTAGAGTTTGTTAACTGTAAGCAAGGGTCCCTAAACAATATATTCAAAACGATTAGGGTTAATCTCCATACCTTCCATATCAGATAGATCAACTCTGTGACTTGGAGTAATCTTTCTCTTTTTTCTTGTCCATTCTTCAATGTTTGCAGCTTCTTTGATAGAGATGACCCTTTCTGGAAGCCTCACTTTAGTTGCCACTCTCTTACCATGCAACTGCAAAGTTTTGGTGCCAAATAGGATTCCCGCCAAATTTTACGATTGACAAGCAGTTGCAAATTGGTTGATAAATAGTTATTTAACTTTTTTTACTACCACTAGTCAGTTGCAAGGCGGTGGCAATATTTTATTTTTGTAATATTATTCTTAAAATACAAAAAAAAAAACTCCTTTAAAATAAAAATGAATACCAAACGAATAGTAATATATAACTATAAAAATCCTACCACATATACATAAACAAAATGTAATATATAATAGTCATAAATAAAAACAATACAAACGTAAATACGATTACTACAGTAATGAAATGTAACATAGAGCTATCTAAGTGGAGGATAAAACTATTCACCGTTCTCCTTGTTGTCCTCCTCATACTCCTTTAATTCTCCTGGCCGCCATGTCTGTTTCGTCTCACCTGCATCCAACATTCTGAAGGCAGCTGGAGATTGGTAGGTGCCATGTCCTTAGGGCGATAGCCCAAATCGGTGAAATGTCGATCGACCCACTCACTCAAGACATGCTCTTCGTATGCAATATTCTAATCCTACTCTCGGCCCGCTTCTTGCATCTTCTCTACCATGATCCAACAAGTGACCTCCGTAATCTGCTTGGATATGGTACGGAAGGAGAGGGCAAGCTCCAATTGCACCTCGAGTCTCATCGCTCATACGAGCAGACTCCATAGCCCCGAACCCAAAGACGTATCCCTTCTTTATCCCCATCTCGACCTCAAGCATCAGCTGTGCATCGGTGGGCATAAGAGTGCCAGCTTAAGAATGCTCCTCCTCCTCCTTCTTCACATCAAAGTACTTTTGCTGAGAAATAAGAAAACATGTTAAATAAACATTTGCTAAGTAAATGACATGTTAATTTATGATGGTCATAATAATTGAAACGAAACATTTACATAAAGCTTTGTGAGTACTCATCTAGGAACTAACTTGCCTTTTCCTAGCCATCACAATGTGTGTGAAACTTTTGGTAAACCTTATCTTTCAAATAAGCATCAACAAGCTTATTTCGCAGCAAGATTATATAAGGTTCACTAAACATGCTATAATTCATAAAGAAAACATAAAATAAATACATATAATAATTTAATTACATCGTGAGCAACCTACTCAATAATTAACCAAGACCTCATCTGCCTCTCCCCTCCTTCATGTTTGTATCGGTAGTCCTCTTTTTTTGTTTATACTCAGGCTTCTCCCAACCACTCATCTAGGCATTTTACATTGGAATCGATATCCAAGATTGCCTCCAAGGGGTAATGCGAACTTGGTACAAGAAGTTCCTGTACCGCTTAATGCCTGTCTGCTCAAACCTCTCTCTTGCAAACTCATTGTGGGTAGGGCCCCATGGGAAATACCTCAGCACATTCATAGGCAAGTCAAATGACAATACCAGAAAAAAAGATTAGAATTTTGAAATTTAAAAAATTAAGCTAACCAAGAACTCCTTGAATCACATATCTCGAATGCGCTACGGTCATACTCCAGCACTTGTATGGCTCGTCAATATGAGGCTGGTCAATAAAGGTCTATCTACCTTGCCTTTAATGACTCAATGAAATTGAAGGTTTAAGTTATTAAATTTATTGAAGTTATTAAAGTTATGAAAGTTATTAAATGGGAAAAAGGTTATAAATAGCATCTAACTATTTTACAGGATGCTGAAAATGCCCTTAAACTTTACTTTTGACTAATTTCACCTTCCAATTATTTTCACACTAAACTGTCATTCCAGCCAATTTGCTGGTTGTTTGTAATAAAAATTGGCATGAGTTATACACGCGATACTTTTTTAGGGGTAAAAGTAGAAACACTATCAACATATAGTTAGTCACCCCAAAAATTAGTTGGGTCTACCCATGACCAACCCGCGACCCAACCAATAGTATATGAAAATCTCCACCCTGGATCAACCTGATGTTGGGTAAGAGTTGGATTGACCTGTATCAACATTAGGTTTTATCGTGATTCTAATTTTACTCCTAAATATAGTATCATGTGCATAGTTCATGACTATCTCGGCCCTAAACCACCACAAAATTCGCTATTTCAGTAGCCAAAAAATAGTTGGAGGTTAAAATTAGTCAAAAGTAAAGTTTAAGGCATTTTAACCATCCCGTAGATAGTTGGAGAGTATTTATAACTTTTTACCCTTATTAAATTTATGGAAGTTAGAGTTAAAGTTTTGAAAGTTAGGACTATAAAAGTTACTTACCCTCCAAGAACACGATACAAGACCTTGCAGTTATCTCAGGGTTGCCACCATAGCTCGGGTGAAGTGAAGGTGGAAGTGACGGGTCGGCCCATAAAGTGTCGACCTGAGACTGAGAGGCTGAAGGCTGACAAGCCTATATCCATGATGAGATGGCAAATGCCGATGGGCCTGTGTCCAATGTTGCAACGTCAAAGGGCGAGCTGACGGAGGGGCAAGAGAGGGACTGTGTCGTGGGTGCAAGGGGCCACGATGGTAGCACCTCCATCTCGGTCAAGGACAGTCGTAGAGATCGACCGCTCGTATTAAGGTGGGCGGATGGCGTCGGTATAAACTCCAAATCGGTCAGAGGTCTGCCGTGTGATTCTTGGAGGAGAGGTCTCCTAATAAAGTCAATTTTTGAAATAAATAAAGCCCTTAAATTCTATTAATTTGTCCTTGAGAATAATTTATTTATTTATTTTAATTGTTATATCTGATTTCTTTTTGTGCAGATCTTCAAATAAAGAAAGGAAATGAAATTAGCAGCCCATTTGAGAGCAATAAATAAGAGAACTTCACGTACTTATCCACTACATAGAATAGACAAACAGAAAATAATTGTCTTGAGATATCCTTGAAGAAACAAAACAAAATTAAAATTCGGCATGCAATCCAGGAAGAAAAAAAAAAGGAAGAAAGTCGGTGCTGAAGTTTGAAGGAGAAAGAATTATCTTCAATTCTAATTGGCAGTTGAAGAATTAGAAAGGGGGTATTCGTGACTTCAAAGGAAGGGAGTCCTTTGGTGCATAACAAATAGAAGCGATGTTCTAGTTCAAGAATTTTGTGCTTTCGTTTCCTTTAATTATTAACTAAATTTATCTTTAAAATTTTGATGAATCTTGTAATTTTAGTTTATTTTGTTTCGATATTTTATGAATTATTTTATATGATTGCATTTCTTGTAACTTTTATTGGATTTATTCATTTAATTCTTGACAATTATTCTTGTAGAATAATTTTTTGTATTAGTTGGTGTTTTATCCATGCTTAAATCTTATAGTTTTGAATATGAGATATATGTGATTTTTGTAAGTTTATTGCAGATTTTAGAATTGAATAGTTTATGCTAATTTTTGATGATTTTATGTCATAGAATTGAATAAGTCATGTGCTAATGATTAGATTGTTATGTCTTGCATTTAATTGCCATATATTTCTTTAGTGAATAGAATTACTTGTATCTTATATCACCACATGCGGGTTTAATTTTTTCTCCTAAATAAAACTAAATCATGGTTATAAAGGTCAGTGGTGGATTCAAGGTTTTAAATCCTCTCTATTGGTTCAGCTCTTATGTTGGCTTTTAATTTAATTAATTTTTTATTGGCTTTAATTAATTAGGAATAATTTTAGATAACAAATTTGATTTTTTTATGAAATTAATTTAGTAATATAATAATTTAGTGGTTTTAGGGTTCGACACTCTTTTACTAGCCGTGCTACATTGATTTTATTCACTTGCAAGTATTGAGTTTTAAACTTTAGTAAAAATTTCCTGACGAAGTTTTTGGTGACGTTTCGAGGAAAAGATTAATATTTATTGCTTGTATTATACTCTCCCAATTTAATTTTGTTTGTTTAAATCTTTATTTGTGTAGTTAGTTTTTTTTTTAAAAAAAAAAAATTGCTTATTCCCTTTTCTTAAAAAAAATCCAAAAAGAATTTGTTGATTTTCGTGCTTTCTTTTAGTAAATGTTTTGTTTCATTAGTGGATTCTTTTAGACCTTTTCCATGGTGCTTTTGCGTAGTGGATTTTAATTTTGTTTTACTTTATTTTATTCATGATTAATTGCATTGTTATGTTTTCTTTTATTTGTTTATTAATGCACGATAGTCGTTGCTCTTCTTGATTTAAAAGAATTTAACCTTGAGACACTGTACACTTAAGACACTTAGAGCGAAAAGTAAAATTAATGACACGTGTGATGTTAAAATGATTGGAAATCCACGAGTATTTTGTGAGAGTATTTTACTCCTAACACTTATAACTCACCAACAGGTAAGTCTAATAACTTTGAAATGAAAGTGTCTACTATTCAAATGTTACAATCTTTTTATGGACTTGAATATGAAAATCTTTATATGCATATTGATAAGGTTTTAGAGATTTGCTCAACCTTTAAACTTCCCAATGTTCCACATAATGCTAATTGCTTGCATTTTTTTTTTCTTTTTCTTTGAGGTATAAGGCTAAATATTGGTTAAATACACATGATCGAATAGGGACATGGACTTAGATATTTAAAGAATTTCTTAAAAAAATACTTCCCTCTAGGTAAACTTACAAGGTTAGTGAGAGAAATCAACGCTTTTTTCCAACAAAATAATGAACAATTTCATGAGGTTAGAGAAATTTAAAGAACTTCTTCGTAGTTTCCCTTACCATGAAGTCCCTAAACAGTAACAAGTACAGAATTTTTATTGGATTAAATGAGAGAAATCAACAAATGGTTGATTCTTCTCGTGGTTTTACCTTTCTTCTTAAAACTGCAGATAAGGCGTGGGATTTATTTGGAAATTTGACTGAGAATTCACAACACGCCACATCCTCACATATCGGCACATCTAAGCAAAGAAGAAATAGAGCAGGAATGTACGAAGTTTCTCAAACTATTGATCTTTTTAGTAAAGTTGATGCATTATCTAAAAAAGTTTGAAGAATTGTTAGCTTTGAATACATTGTCTACTATTTATCTAATATGCAAAGTGTTTGTGCAATTTTCTCTAGTCCTTCTCATGCTATCTATGACTGTCCTAGTTCTTCACTTTTTTCAAGAATTTGTTTAGGAGCAAGTCAATGCAGCTCAGGGATTCCATAGACTGAATGATTCATATTCCAACACGTCCAATCTAGGCTGGAGAAGTCATCCTAATATCTTTTGGAGGCAATAAGGAGGGAAAGGTCAAGTACGCTAACAACAATACCAGAAGAACAATCAATCTAGTATGACTATTCCCCTTAGTTTTCAACCTCAAAGGTATGTACCTCCTCACCCATCTTAAGGTGAAACTCTATATTAGAAGAAAAGGTCCATCTGCTTTGAAAAGTTTGGAAGCGAAGACCTAAATTCTAAACTTACATACTCAATTCATTTCTGAATGAGAAACTCAAAAAGGGCAACTAGTTGTTGCAATCATGAGTAAAAGTGATGAGGATAAACTTCCTAGTCATCTAATAGAAAACCTTAGAGCTAATTTGGTAAGTCTAATTTTACCCTCTTAAGCATTGTTTTTTATTGGTTTTTGAGTTTAAATGTTACAAACGAAAGTTATTTGATCCTATTTCTTCTCTTATTAATTATAGGTACCTTTGGAATGAAGATATGTTGAAAGCAAGCCAAAACGAGGGACTTTGGAGCAAAAACAAAGAAGAAACACAAAATCGAGAAAGCTGGAAGAACTAAACTTTCCAGATCAAGATAGGAACTTTCGAGATCCCGAAAGTGTGGCGAAGATTTAGAGATTCATTCCAGAGAGCTTCTAGATACGAAAAGCTCAGCTTTCTTGATTTGGATAATCTTGCACAGGGGCTGAATTGTAATTTTTGTAACTTTTCCTTTTGCACTTAGATTTTATTTCCTTAGTGTAATTTGATTCAAAACCCTTTGTAGAAAGGAACTAGAGTAATTTTAGAATAGGATTTGGAGAATTTTCTCCAATATAAACCCCTCTGAACATGTTAATTCATTAGCTTATGTCATAGTTTCAGTTCTATATTTTTATAAGAAGGCCCAATTCGAGAATTTATTCAAGTAATGGGAAAGAAGAGTTTGAGAAATCACTGGGATTGTAGATCTTCAATCTTTTCTCCTAAGCTCTACTAAACTTTTTCTTTTTCATAAATTTGTCTATGAGTTTATTTTTGGAAATATGTTTAGCGGCTAATTCATTTTTGTGTTTAAATGGGAATGAACCCTAAAATTCTTGGTTAATGTTTTATATGAATTTCTTATTTTAATTATTTAATTTCGGTTTGGTTGTGATTCAATTGTTGTGATTATTCACCGATTTACGCGTGATTTGTAATTTTGCAAGAATAATTGCACTCTGACCGAGGAAGATGAATTGAATTATAGGAATTAGTAATTGAGTAGGAATACTTGTTACGGTTTCTATCACTATAATATATAATTCGTTCATAATCGGGTTAGGGTAAGAATGAATTCTTCTCTAAACGGTTAAGTGAATCAGAGGATTTTCACCTAGGAATAAGAATTATCTGGCATAAGTGTGAGATCCAATCAACGAGTTTTAATAATTAATTACAACGATTTCTCGAATTAAAACTAACCTAAGGTTCTAGGGGGATTCTACCATTTAATCATTACTTCCCAGATTTGTTTTTAGAAACTTCTGAATTGCTTTATTTTTTACTTTAATTAATTTTCAGTTACTTATTAATTTAAAACCTTTCCTAAGGTTTTATTTAATTTAACAGTATAGATGTAGCTAGCACTAGTGCTTGGCAGTCCCGAGAGTTCGACAATCCGATAACTTTTCTCACCTTATTACACAGATAGATACGCTTGCCTAAAAGTGGAATTTTGTTAGGATTAGAACAACACATCAAGTTTTTGGCGACCTTGCCTGGGACGATAACATTAAGAAAGCTATTTATTTACTGATTTAATTTTTTATGTTTTATTTATATTATTTGTTTTTATTCCTCTATTGGATTGTGGCTTTTGTGTGGATTTTCTTTGCCCTTCTGTTTCTCTCCTCTTAAACTCACTAATTTCGTGATTTCTCCCTTGTAGGCTCTTTTGACTAGTTTATGCCCCATTGCCAAAGGTGTGAATTACTTAAATTTCATCCGGAACATGAGAAAACGCTACAGAAAGCCTGCCTCGCTATCAATTTCAATATGGCGGACAAAACAACATTAGTAGATTTAGATAAGTCAAAAAAGGAGGACATAAGAGATCCACCACCAATGGAGGAATGTAGGATGGCAGATTATGCTAGGCCGTCCATCACTAGGACGAAGCCAAGCATAAGGACATCGGTGGTGGACGCCAATAATTTCAAAATCAAGCCCAAAATCATGCAAATAGTCCAAAACAATGTTTAATTCGATGGGCAATAAGACGAAGATCAAAATGCATACATCGCCAATTTCTTGAATGTGTGTGATACTTTCAAGATCAACGAAGCATCGGAGGATGCAATAAAACTTTGTCTATTCCCATTTTCCTTCAGGAATAAGGCGAAGCCATGACTCAAATCATTACCTCCGGGTTACAACGTGGGAATCTTTTGCATAAAGGTTTCTTTGAAGATACTTTCCTCCGGGTTGTACCGCAAAATTGAGGAATGAAATCTTCTCATTCCAACAAGCCCATGGGGAAAGTATCTATGAAGCATGAGAAAGGTGGAAGGAATTACTAAGGAAGTGCCCTCATCATTGTTTGGATTTGGGAATAAAAATTTAATCATTTTTTTGTTAATTGGTACTTTTATCCATACTTAATTCCTTTAGTGTTCAGTATGAGAGATATTTGATTTTGTAAGTTTATTGTACATTTTAGATTGAACAGTTTCATGCTAATTTTAGATTATTTATGTCATCGAATTGAATAAGTCATGCTAATGTTTTGGGTTATGTCATGCATTTAATCGCAATATATTTCTTTTAGTGAATCGAATCTTATAGCCTAGATCACCAAAAAAAGGTCTAATCTTTTCTTTTAAATAAAATTAAATCATTTTTATAAAGGTTATTGGTATATTCAAGGTTCTAAATCCTCTTTATTGACTAAGCTCTTGTGTTGGTTTTTAATTTAGTTAATTTTCTTTACTGGTTTTAATTAATTTAGGAATAATTTTGGATAATAAGTTTGATTTTTTTTATAAAACTAATTTAGGAAGATTATAATTTATAAAATACGACACACTTTACTAGTCATATTACATTGATCTTATTTACTTGCAAGTATTGGTTTTCAACTTTGTTATAAAAATCTCGACCAAGTTTTTCAGCATCTCTGGGTCCTGCTCATCCGATGCCGAGGCCTCTCGAAATCATCAAGTATATCTTTCTTACCCCGAACCATATCTGCAATTACAAAGAATTATGAATTCAGTAATGCATTCAAAACTTTAACGTTAACAAACATAAATTTAAGATGATTTAACTTTAACTTTCAAAACTTTCTTTTTTCATGCACATCTAAGGAAGGAAGTTATAAGGAGTCAAAATTATCGGCTAAGAATAGTATGCTTTCCTGGACATTCCAAATGGAGAGAAACCATCTATGCACAAATCTAGTCTTACATTCCTCAATTTATTGGAGAAATCATATGCATCCTATTAAAGTGCTTCCATACTTTCCCATCTCTCGGATGACTCATCCATCCACTTGCTACTTGATTTCTGAATGCCATCTCATGTGCTCGCCAATTTTTTTTATGCATACAACTTTTGCAACCTAGTAGTTATGGGAAAGTAATATGAATTCTTGTGAGGCACCTCCTTTTTTTTTCTTATCCTTTGTTTTCTTCTTTTTCTTATTATACAGTTTACGAAAGCAAAACTTACACTCCCTTCTACCAGAGTCTTCCTTCCAGTAAAGTATGTAACCATTAACACATACGTTAATCTTCTGCATAGGCAACCTAAAACCATCTACTAACTTCTTCGTCCGGTACCAATAATTCATTACCACGCTGTTGAAGTTGTTTCCTTTCCACTACTTACGTATGTTCCTAGATTTAATCCCCAAAAGGTTCTCCATGACATGTCCGGCTATGATAATCAGGCATAAAACCCCGGTTAAAACGATGCAACTTCAATTCTGCCACGGTGGTTAACTTCCTATTTTGCATTTCACACACTGGAACCTTGTCTCATCTAGGATGCCATTATTTGTTGAAAGACACTCGTCTATAAATCAATGTACCCCAATCACATATTTACTACTAAGTCTCCTAACCCCGAGCAAACATCTCATATTCATCTAACTTGTACCCATCTCCATAATTTTCTACATTCAAAAGACTACAAGGTCAAGATTAATCCTATGCATAACAAGAAAGTAAGAAGAATTTAACTGTAAGAAGAAGAAGAAGAAGAAGTGATTGTAATCCAAGAAGAAGAAGAAGAGGAAGGTAGTGTAAGTTTTGCTTTCGTTAACTTTATAAGAAATCTCAATAAAAAACCTAAACAAATAGAAATTTAACAATTAGTAAAACACTTTTGGAGGGAAAACCTTTGAACGGAACCTATTTAATAGATTATGATTATGATTGGCTTGGGACTCTTTTTTTTTCCTTTTCTTAGATGTCAAAAACATTGCTTTCATTAAAATAAGAGATAAAAAGCACATTTGAATTAAAATTTCATGTAAATGTGAGGTTGAATTAGATAATCATCTATTAAAATTAATTTCTTCATTCCTTAAAGGAAAAGATACAAATTTTAACTACAAATATAGCTCATAATAAGATATGATAATTTGGAAAGGAAAAAAGGGGATAAAAATGATAATAATAATAATATAGTAATAGATATTGAAATAATAGGAAGATTAAAATAAAATAGAATAGAATGGGGAATGAGTTATGAAAGAAAATGAGGGTGATGCTAGAATCATGTATTCCTTAATCACATGTGAATTGTTTCTTAGCCACTCGCCACCTTGATTGAATATCTTCTTATTGTTTATTGAAAGCTCAACACTCCACCGTAAAACCTATGGGGGACAATGTTCCACATACCCCATAATGAATTTCTTTTCCAATTTGATCATAAGAGCCTTAGAGAAACAAAGTCTCTAAAGCCTACGCTACATAAATTAGAAGACTTAATCCAATTAACCAAAGAAAAAAGAACTTCAAGGAATAATTGTAAGAGGAATTTGAGACGATCAATTTGATTCCATAGACTTTGAATATAGAACATCAATTGATCAATCACTAAGGAAGAGAACCCCTAGAAAGTTAGCTAAAAAGGTGTGAAGAACACAAGAACCCAAAAGAAAATTAGTCTCCATTTCAATTCATCATTATTCAACTTAACTTAGTTTACTTACAAAAGAGGCAATGGGGTATTTATATGGCTAACAAGACGTTAGGAGTACCCCCCTAGAATTTACTATAGTCTTTGGGCCTTAAAAGACCATTAATACCCTTATTTAGGTACTAAAATTGAATAAACACTCAAAAGGAACAAGTTAAAGATTGCATTTGACCAACATAGTCAGTGCGGCAGGGGGCCGCTTAGGTAGGGTGGCAAGGGCTGACTGCTTGGTTTTCATTTTTTGTCATTTTAGATAGAAAGGAGGTGGGGCTAGTTGGATGCAAGATAGTCGCGGCTGCCTAGTTCTGTTTTGCCTTCCTTGTGCAATATTTAATCTCCAACTTGCTCCATTTGTTTTGACCTTGAAACCATCCGAACTAACTCTTTGTCTCATCAGAAAAGTTGTAGGGCTTTTTCTTCACTTTCAAATTAAACTTGAATCACCTCAATTGAATTCCTATACCTCAAGTTATGGCCGATTTACTAGAATTTATCATCTTGGAAATCAAAAGTAAAGAGTCCGGATTAACACTAGTTATAGGATATCCAAATGAACTCATCTATAAATGAGCTATACAATTCAAGAAATCTCAAGAAGTTTTCTATAATCATCATGGGGATCACTTGTTCATTTGAAGAACTTAATGCCATCAAAATGAAGCTTTTGTAGAACTGGTCTAGAAATTCCAACTTGCTTCCAATATCTTCATTTTGATCATTTTGCTAATTCCATCTCTTGTACTTGAATCTTCCAAGAATTCATGCATACCAATGGTCATATAAAAAATAAAAGGTGTCTTGCTGATACTTTATGTAAGTTTGTATTTAGGTATGCTTTGTTGAGCTATGAAATTTTAACGTGTGTTGTGTTATGTTTGCAGAGTGAAGACAAGCAAATAAAATATGAAAAACACAACAGAAGCAATGGTAACACAATTCTACCAAACAAGCCTACATCTATGGGCCCACGCCTGGAAACATAATCCACTAAATTGATAACATAGTATAAGAAAACATTTAAATTGTTATCACATCTCATGTTTTCCCTGGGGGATAGTGCAAGCTCCTTTTGCACTCAAGATAGTTGAACTCCCTTCAACTTTTCAAGGATCCCCATTGGTGATTCGCTGCTTAGCTTGAACTCCCCTAAACCGACAACACCGTCGTACATTGTGTGGCTTTTTTCCTAGGAAGAAAATTGTCTTCAATAAAAGTCCAATGTATAGTAATGCTAGCATAGCCGCCTAACATTCGAAGCAACACGATTTATGCAAGTGAGGTGAACTTTATGAATTTTAGTATATTTGATTGCATAAACTCAAGCTTTGATTGTTAAATGAATACTTCGAATATCATAGCAGAATGGAATAGTCGGCTAACCCTAATTCTTCACAATGAGATCTTTAAATACTTTGGGTTATTAGCTCTTGGAGGAATTCTAAATCCTTTGTACCTTTGGATCTCCTTTGATATAAGAAAGGATTTACATTCATAACTCTACTAAGCTTCCTACAAGACAAGTACTCTAGGATTTTGTCTCTTAATTAATCATGCATTACTTAGGAAATTAAGATCACGTAATCTTCAAGGATATTGCAGCGAATCTTCAAGTCTCCAAAAATAATGCAAACACTTCTAGATTCATTTTTTATGGGTCCCATGTTTAGTGATCTTGTTGTTGACTCTAGGTAATATAACAAGGTGTACGCGACACAACATTCCGAAAGGGATATTTCTGACATCATGGAATTTCCTTGGAAAAAGAATCGGGCATATACTTGGGAACTCCCATTCTATATTAGACAATCAATAAATCTACCTACGAGTTTTTGATAAAAAAAGTAAGAAGGAAATTTAGTTGATGGAACCAACGTACTCTCTCCAAGGCTGCAAAAGTATTACTTATCAAGGAGCCCAACATTCTTATAAGAGTGACTAGCTAGATTAGAGGATTGAAGAAATTTTGGTTGAAAGCTTTGAATGAGGAATTCCAGATTCAATTTGACGGGCTTGGATGAGATTAGAAAGCTTCCAAGATCTATTAAAGTGATGAAGAAGTTCAATGGAACAAAACTAGAAGCTCTCGATCATTGTACACGACAAAAGAAGAAAAAATGGAGAAGGAACATGTCAGCGTGCTACGGCAGTCCAGGTTGAGCAAGGATAAATCAAGCACAACTGATTGTAGCTCTATACGTTCACTTGTTCAGTTTTATTATTTTGGTCTTCATTTCTGGTTTCTTTGACCCCCATGACCCTTAGTTAACATCCTTAAGGAGTAATTTAGTCTGTTTAACACCTCCTGATCTCTAGGGTTAGGTTAAGGTTGGTTTCTCCTTTAGATACATCTTATTCCCTCATTCATCAACAATTGATGAATAATAATTTGAGAGATCATTGTTGTAAAACCCCGACCCTTTTAGTTAATTAAGTTTTATTTGGGGAGAAATTAGTTATTCTCTATAAAGTTAGATTTTTAATGCTAATAGTGTTTAATTCAGGATTTATGTTTATTAGGAATGGAAAACTAAAGGACTAAGTGCAATTATGATATCTTTTAATAAGCCCTACCTACTAAAGAGTTATAAGTGGGGATTCTATATAAAAAATAAAAAAAATAAATAAAAAAAACCACTGCCAAGGAGCTAGAGGAGCCGTCGAAGAAGAGATGAGCGATTGACATTTCTAATCAAAGTCTATCTTTCGACGCATTAAGACAAGTAATGCCTAATCCTCAATCTTAACCCTATAATATATGTTCTCTGATCATCTATTTTGCATTAAATGTGTGATTTGATGAAATTTTATGGTTTCCGAAAGTTATGAATTAAAATGATTAATTTTAATGCTTTCATGATCCAATAACTACTGAAGCATGATACGTTTGATAATTATGTTCAACCGAAATTAATGTTCTTACAAAGGTATGAGTTCTCCAAACCAATGTTTTCTATCACCATATCATCATTGAGTCATGTTAATGTTTGTGTAAGTGTTTATCATGAATAAATGATGTGTTTACGGTTTTCTGTAAGGTTTGTTTACAATTTTGATCATCAAATTGGGTTTGTTATTGAGACAAATTGTTAAAAAAAAAAAAAAAAAAAAAGGGCCACGAAGTCGAACTTTTGCCAAGTTAGTTTTACTGCTCCTCGGTTTTGTTTTAGTTTTCGATGGAAATTAAAAAATAATCAATGGAGATTTATTCTTTTTTGTTCAAAAAACATGACTATGCTTGGAAAGCTATCTATTTTCTTCAATTTAGTGCTTTGCATTGTACGGAAAAGAAATTTTTTGATTGGAAGTTGATCTCCTT
Source organism: Catharanthus roseus (assembly GCA_028651295.1). Taxonomy (NCBI): domain Eukaryota; kingdom Viridiplantae; phylum Streptophyta; class Magnoliopsida; order Gentianales; family Apocynaceae; genus Catharanthus; species Catharanthus roseus. The sequence continues at coordinate 9,848,781 of JAPQWS010000102.1, forward strand.
TACACAAAGCTCTTTTGCTATGTAGATTTCAGGATTTACAAATTAGTCCTTTGATTTTCTAAGATTTCTAATTAAGGATAGTATCTTTTACTAAAAATCTCAGCTTAACAACCTTCAGAGTTTTCTGGACTTTTAAAAAGCTCCAAAACATGTTTTTTTCACCCTCACCCCCTTATATAGATAGTAAGAGTTTTAAGAGATATGCCAAAGACAAATGGAGGGACTACCAAAAAAAGGGTAAAGCCAATAGTAATGCCCGTCAAAGTCTTGTTGGTAGAACTTTAGTACAAACGGTAGTCTGACGGCAGACATACCATCGCGCGCTTCACATTGGTAACAACACTTACAGATGGCGCACTCTCGGTAATTATATTTCACAACAACATTTCTGACGGCCTTTCCATTTTTTGACGGTTTGTCATTAGCTGGTGTTAGAGCTCGGTCGGAAACTAATTTTCTGATTACTTCTTTTCTCTGTCACTAAGCTATGCCCACGACCTCGTTGACATGCGGCCTATTCGTCAGTGCTGCCGATGACAGTTACCGACGGTTTTTCTGTCAATTTCTAATTTTGTGAAAACTTTGTTTATCACGGAAGTACCGTCGATAAGTTTTTTTTAATATATTTTGTAAAATAGACCCAAAACTCCCTAAAATGTGAAAAACCCCAACAACAACAGTATATACTCATAAACTAATGCACAAACAGTATCTATTCATAAACGTAAAACCCAAAACATATCCATAAAGTAAAACATCCATAAAATATAAAATGTACAAGTATCAAAGATCCTTGGGATCCCTAACACCATTAGAGGGCTGGGAGGGGAGGGGAGGATCAACAGTGTTGGTGCACGGGATATCAATAGAGGGGGGAAGGGAAGTAGAGAAAGATACCCTAGTGTCTGAGGTACCCGCAACTACTACCATCAATGAAGATATCATTGGAATGGTAGCCATAGCAGCTCTGACGATGTCCATCATCGGTGGCATCGGAGTATATGGAAAGTGGCTCTACTCGGCAAACACCTCATGTGCTCGTTGAAGGCAATATGTCATTGAAATCCTCACGAACAAAAATATAAGAAAAAAAGAGAATAATATTAAACTTTAAACTTAAACTACTTAACTTGTGTTAGCTTATGTAAATTTCACAAAAAGGACTACTAAAAAAGTAGTACTATACTATTATAAACATCCAGAGCTAGTTGAAGAATTATTATATATACTTCAGGTTATACAACATGACTACAATAGCAACGACCTAATTCACCAAACAATATTAGGAGTATTAGGCAAAATATGAAGGACAACTAAAGAAAAATAGAATGGCTTACTAATGCAAGAAATCCAAGAAGAGTTGTCGATTTGATGGATTAATAGTGCTGAAGAAGGATGTCATAACGTAAAAATGTTTCCAGGAAAGCATTTTTCGGAATATACTTCTTTGATAACATCATGACATAATTAAAGTCAACCTAACAATTTTGGCCACTCACAAGGCTTAGTATTGAATCCTCCAATGGGCCTATAAACTCATATTCATTAATTCTCTTTTGTTGTACTAATGAAGCATTTGAGTTAAACTTCTCCTAAAGAATGAATATTGTCCTCACATTATCATACATACTATTTTAAAAGACAACCCATGAATGCAACCTCTATAGATTTTCATTTTCTCAAAACTAGACATTTTCTTCAATAACAATGTTCAAGGACAAATAACTTTAGGACTTTGCATAATCAAAAAGGTGAATCCATTTGGTCAAAAAGATGGAAATACTATTACATAAGCTAACACAAATTTCCTAGTAGAATGAGAGACCAAAGCAGAATAATAATATTTGTTCATAACTATGTTTTCCAAAACTATATCCAATGATAAAGAGGTTTAACTTTTTCCGAACCAAAAACCAATGCAAATAAACCCTACTAAACCCTACTATGTACTTACATCAAACAATTAATTTGCCCCTTCATCTTTTAATTGTATCAATCTCCTACATTCATTATTCAATTTTCTCATACAACTACACTACCCCATGTCAATAGCTATAAATAAAGTTGATCATTTAACTATTTTGCTCTTCTTTTTCCTCTCTTCTCTCACCGTATTCCCTCAATTATCATCATCACAAATCAACACATCCAACAAAAATAACAATTCATGGAGATTTGAGAAAAATAAATTCTAACAAACTCAAAAAACTCACCGAAGCTTCACCTACACTTCTTTTTTTCTCTTTAATATTTTCACATTTGTTAGAATGAAAATAAATATTTATTGATTAGGGGATTTAAAGGTCACAAATTTTAAGAGAGTTCCAGTACAAAATGCATTTTAGTGAAGGAAGAATATAACGTTCAAATTGAGATAAGCTCAAAGCAAAACTTTCTTAAAGTAGCACACCTTAAGATACCCTTATTGAGCAAGATTCTTATAATTTTTTTTAATATACGTGAATTTAACATGCCACATAATGTTGTGGTGTCAAATAGAATGAGCTTTCCTTATTTAGTTGTTGACCCATATACCTTTGTTATTCAACTTATATTATTAACAAGGTTCCTTCCAAGGCTACCTAAACCTGAAGTACATTCAACTAAACGAATTGTACCATGATTTTTTTACCAGTTCCCTATTTCTAAAACAAAAGAAACAGAGAAAGTAATAATTAAAACTGAGGCTTTATGAACTGAAAAAATTGTTTACCTACTGTCTTTTGATGCAGCTCTGGCAGTAGCGACGGCGAAGGCTCCGACGACGGCAGTAAAGGAACACAACTAGAAGAACAAGAAGAAAGAAGAAGAACATAAGAAGAATAAGGAACAAAAAGAACACCCATGTGATAATCGAGAGAGAGGGGGAGAGAGAGAGAGAGAGAGAGAGAGAGAGAGAGAGAGAGAGAGAGAGAGAGAGAGAGAGCATTACCGGCAGTGGCGGTGACAATAGCCATTGGTTGAAGACGTCATCGACGGTAGAGTGTCCGTCAGTGAGATGGCAGGAGGGGTGGGAGGGAAATCGGCGGCAGCTTTTGTAGATAACTGATTTGGGGGAGAAGAGAAGGGTTTGCCCAATTTTCTACATCTAATAACTTATTAAAGACTGAATTTAGACAACAAGAACTGTCGGTAGTAATTTTCAATAGTTACCAATGGAAAGGTTGTTGGTAAAACTGCAGGAAACTAAAATTTATAGCCGATGACTTAAAAAGTTTTCATTGACATCATCTATAAATTATTTCAGATAATGATGGGCAAAATTTTGCCTCCAACACTGTCGGTACTATAAATAACCGACGATCATTTCCGTTGGTAATAAGCCATACTTTTTTGGCACCCGATTTCCCTCCATTTTTTGGTCTAAAATTGTTAAAACCTATGAGATTCCTTTGTCCATCAGGGTCCCGTTGGTGATTACGAATGGTTTATTTTACCGTCGGTAACAATTGTTGGTAAGTTGCTTTTTGTAGTGAGATGTTCCTCTGAAGAAGCCTTAAATAGATGAAGAGTTTAATTATGTTCTTCTCTCGTAATGTTTCAGTTCTTCCCCTGCATAAAGATGATGTAATAAGTTATGATTTATATTAATGATATTTTCTTATTTTTATTGTTTTAATAGAAATTCCCTTTTTAGTCATGCAAGAGGCCTTGTATTCTTGGCATGGTCGTGTTACGTCCCATGGATTTAGGGCGTGACAACTACCTAGGGTTCATTGGTTCTTCAATATTTTTAGCTTATCGTATAAGGATAGATCATCCTCAGTAGGTATTTAATAGGCGTTTCTTAGATTGAACGTCTAGGGAATTTCAATTGATCATCAATTCCTTCTTTGACTCATTCTATAAGTAGTGTTTCTAGAGTTAATTGATTTAGGTCTTCTAGTTTGTGTAGCTTGGGTTCTAGAGACTTGATTCTTTAGGATTCTTGTTGCCATATTAGGGAAGAAATTCTCCTCTTACCTAGGGGCTTATTGAACTTTACTTTCCTTAGGTTTTATGGTAGAGGATTGAATTTCGACCAAAATAGAAGATCTTCCTTTAAAGAGGTGAATAGGAGTGTGATGGAATTCAAATTCAATCCAAAGGAAGATTCACATCAAATCGGTATTAGAGAAACTTCCAATTGGTATTCAATTGCTTTTTTATCTTGTTTAAAATTTGTTCAAAAACAAAACAATAAAGATTATGCGAATTTCATAGAGAAAAATGATGTGAGAAAAAGCAAATGAAATTGATTATTATTTGCAATTCTTTTGCAATAATTTTTGGTGGGTTTTTTCTCTTTTGAGTTGGGATTTTGGGAAGTGATTTCACTCAACTTGGAATTGATTTGGTTGGTCAATTGAATTTAAAGTTGCAAAGTGTTTTATGTTCGCGATTGCATAAAATGCGTCGATCGATCTGTTCATATCTTGTGTTATACTTATTGGAATTGATCGAAATTCGTTCTCAAATAGTTTTTTTACTCGACATGGATTTATATTGAGAAGTTATTGCAAAAATAGTGAAAAGGTGTCAACTGCCCCTGTTTTCTAGAAACATTTTTTATTACTCTTTTCTTTTTTGATTAGATTAAGTTTTCTTTGATTTTTGACTTCTAAGAGCTTCTTTGATTGTGCTTATTCTTTTTTTTATGATCAATGGATTGATTGGATCATTTTCCATAGACACTATTTTGAAATTGTTTCCATTACAAGTGCTTGATAGAATACTTCTTTGAACTCTTTTGTTTCCAACTAAGTATATTCATTGTTGTACTTGCTTTGGTTTGCTTCCTTGTTTGTTGCGGTAAAGGAGTTGGTAGGAGCTAAAGGACCTTGTGAGTTAAAGAGTTTGGAAAAAGGTAAGAGGGTGGGCTCATTTTCATAAAAGCCATTCAAGAGTGCATACAAGAGTAGAAATGAGTGATCATCTAAAGAGAATAAACACTTAGGTCTTAAAGAGAGTGAATTCGGAGGCCCTTCTTTTCTTGTTTTCTCGATCTTTCACAGGTCTTAAGTTATCTAGATCAAACATGGATGATGAGTTCCATTACATGGAAAAAATTATGGAAGCAATGATGCAACGACTATCTAGCCTAATAAAAGATGTGGGAGAGATAAAAGAGAAGAGGATGCACATTGGGAGAAAAGTAGTAGAAGCAAACTTGGTGGAATTCCACACCTAATAGTCAAAGGGGTTATGGTAACTTTTCTCCTTATGCTAAATCTTTTGGGTATAATTCTTATGATTACTATGAGGGAAATAGACTGGGAACTAGAAATGGATATGTTGATAGATCATATGAGAGAGTTCCAAGGAATGAATTAGAAATGAAGGTAATTCTGTGACAATGAATTAGAGGTTCTGTGAAACAAGAGTGGATTATGAAGGATCCTACGATAGTTATAACTGTGGAGGATATAGTTGTAAAAGAAGTTCTTAAAATATGAGAAATGCATCAAGGCCTCCAAGTTATAATAAATTGGAATTGCTGCTTTTGAATGGATATCTTGGTTCCTACGAATATGTAATGTGGAATGTCACTTGGAATCCTTGTTCTTTACTTTGGCCATGATATATTTTGCTTCTTTGGTTAAAGATTAGTGGGATTACAATCGTGAACATCGAAGAAAAAAGGATTGAAACCAATGAAGACGAGGAGCTTAATGAAGCAAGCATTGATTTTTAGATGTGGAGTTGATAACCATTAGAACAAGAACAAGCAAATGTGAAGTCTAAGAAAGGAAACATAATCTTCCACCCCATCTCTAGAAGTTGTATAGGTGAAATTCTGGGAACCATTAATGGTTGAACAATCTCCAAAACTCATTCAAATTCTACAAGCTAAAATTGAAGTTGAAGCAAGTGCTAAAACAAATCATTTCATAAAAAATATCTTTATTTTCTACCTGGAAAATAGAGATCAACTTTATTTTCTAAACTCTCTTGAAACCTTATTAGAAAAGAGACAATTCATTGAGTTTAATTCCTTATCTTATGATCTTATGATATTCCTAGAGTAGATGATTTCTACTTTAATGTTTCTAACGATACTTCTTGTGTGCTAGGAATATAAGACAAAGAAAGGAGCATGGACAAGGAGTCTCGCATCATCCATGAAAAATATCAATAATCCTTTCTCTTAACCCTTCTTCTTTGTGTCATGAAGCTTCTTTTGTGGAACTAAAGTTATTTCTAGAATCTTATATTTCTCATGTGAGCATAATTGGGGATAAGTGTGCTATCTCTTTTAGCGGTTGTCTCTTTCTTGTTGTGCCTTGTGCTTCTAAGTGCCTTTCTTCTCATACTTATTTTTATGATCCATTGTTGATTAGAGGTGCTAAATTTGATCTTTCTCACTATAATACAAGGAAATAGTAGAAGATGCTTCCTTAGTTACTCTCAAATTATTGGTTTTAGGCTTGATTGTTCTCTATTAGATTTTCGTCACGCTAAGTTTGAAGGAAAGTTTGTTGTGTTAGTATATGCCCTAAGACCAATTGACTCACATTTATGATTTATGAAGCATGTATTTTTGAGTTGTATTTTATGCTCTTGGTCATCAAGTATGTGACTTGATAGTAAAACCCTTATAGCTAATAAAATACTATTCTTATTTGTCCCTAGTTTATTACATCTTGTAAACTAGTGTGAAGTTGATTGATGGTCAAGTTTTACTGATCATGAATATGAGATATAAAATCAATTCATAAATACATATTGAGAATATTGTATTGGACATGACCCAAAGTGAAGAAGAAATATTGCATGGGTTTAAGTTATAAGTATTTCTTCTCAGTTTTATATTTGGTGTCCTTCGACCTAATGTTTCTAACGTTTCTTGCATGGGGAGAAAAATATGTTTTGACATAGTCAAACATCACTTTTAATTAGGTGATCATTATGATTATTGGTTAGCTTATTTTCTCGTCATGGCTTAAATATTGGAGATAGTGAAAGGGATTTGTCCCTCTCTTTTTAGAGAGAGATATCCATGGGCCCCTTGATAAGGAAGACTGGAAAATATGCATGGCCATGCTCAAATAAGTATTAATAAGGTGTTATTAATATTATTTGTTGGAACAGTCTGCCTGGTGATCAAGTAAATGGTTAATTAAGTTTTATAAGGATGACTTGATCCATGCCTTATACTTAATTAGGATATCGTGTGACAAAAGGACTAAATATTAAATCTGATGCTAGGTTATTATTACATTTACTTAACTTGGGTAAGCATAATGTCTTGCTAGAGGCCGCTTATGTTTTGTGAATAAATGTCTAGGACATTTTTTCATTCACTGCCAATGTTAAGTGAACCTACAGGGTCACACGCATAGACGATCTTGTGAGCATAATGTCAACGTTCAATGAATCTAGATTGTGTCCAGATTCGTTGAACGTATACAAAAGGGGAATCAGATTCCATATTGTATTTTCTGGTAGGTTAATAAGTAATTAATTTTATTTAATCGAATAAATGAAATTAATTACTTAATATTACTCTTCCAACCATTGGATGATTATAGGAATAGACGGACGAGATTAAACTGTCATTAGATGACAGTTAGGGTTTGATATTGACAGCTATAAAAGGTTATGTTAACCTTTTCTTGGTGGCCGTCCTTTATCTGATTAAAGAAAAACAAAACCCTAAACCCTAGAACGGCGACATAGTATCTAGCCTCCTCTCTCCGAAATACGACCGATTACTAGATAGTCAGTATCAGTTCTGAACAGTTTTCAGAACACAGAAGGGGCTAGCATCCCGATCGCTTGCAGAGGAGTTTGTTGCGTGGATACCAGTAGAAGGCGAAGCGTACAAAGCAGCACCTCCACAACGAACAATCAAAACATTGAGGTAATTTCTATCCAATCGGTTTTTCTAGTATGTGCAGATCCTGTTGGTGGATTTCCGTAGTTTTATTTTGTTTTGTTTTTGCCTACGGATTCCAACATGTTGATTACTACAGTTATTAATCTTTCTTTGAGGCTTTCATGAAGAACATTGTTGGAGTTATTCCCTTAAACCAAACCTTTCATTTTTTTAGTAATCAAATGAATTTCTTGGTTATCATGAGCTTTCAAATGTGATTAAATACTTGAACACTTTGTTGAAAATACCTTGGGTTTCAAATTCTATCATTTACATTTCAAGGATTTCTTGTGTTGGAAGGATATTGAAAATGAGGATGAAATCAAATTTGAAGAGTTTACAGTTAATCCCTGGGCATTTATGAAAGCAATTTTGAGTAAGGATTCTTTTCAATAAAAGTTGGAAAGATTTTCTTGATGATTATCTTTATGACCACATACCTCTCAATGATTGGTATCAGAAGATGGTAATTTCATTGTTTTGTTTTCAAAAGAACTCTTGTATTTGCAATTCGAATTATTTAATCAATAGAACCTTGTTTTACCACCTATTTTTCAAAGAGTTAGAGGAAATTTATTTTGAAGAGGAATGTAGAAAATTCTATAATCTTGAATACTTTATGTCTACATTTCCTCATCTCAATTATGAAATGGTGGAGTTTTTGAAGCACAAAATTGGTGCCTCAATTCAAATGATTCTAATTTCATTTGGAAGGTGCATTTTGAGTATCATCAACCTTTCAAAGAAGTCATATTTCAAACTCTTGATCTTATTGACTAACTTTCTAAGTTTAGAAAGGATACAAGATTCTGTTATCATTTGTCTTTTAAGGATATTGTTATGAATCCCTTTCTTCGAAGATATGTCAAGGAAGTTATTCCTAAGAAGCTTCATTTTAAACTTCTTCTCCAAAACTTCTTCATTTTAAATTCTTAGTTGGAATCTTGAGAGTTTTCAAAACTTCTTGTGCTTAATGTTGGAATTTATTCAAAATTTGAGATTTACTTTTAATCGTCCTTTTATAGAAGTTTTTGAAGTACATGCGGTGGTGTTTGATTTACAAGATTGTTATCATTTCACATATGTTATTATTAAGAAAGATCTTATAAATCCTTGGCAGTTTGGGCTTAACTATTCCATTGAGTATCATTTCTTAAACTTCTTTGTGTATACATCTTTTGCTTGTCATAGACATTACAAAAAAGTTTTAGAGAGCTTGGCCTCTTTGTTGTTTGGATAGCCATTGGACTTTGTGTTTAAATCTTAGCTATGCTCATCTAGTTTAACTCCTTTCTAATGTTGTCCACCTTTTGTTTAATTTGAAGGAATGAATTTGAGGATGAATCCTTTTGAAGACAAGGGGTACGATATGAGAATAACTAAAAATTGTTCAACAATTCTCGTAACAACAACTAGTTTCATTAGAGGATTGAAGAAATCATGGTTGAAAGCTTTGAATGAGGAGTTTCAAAATCAAATCGGCAACTTTGAAGAGATTATAAAGCTTCCAAGATTCATTACAGTCATGAAGAAGCTCAATGGAACCAGACTAGAAGCTCCCAGCCATTGTACACGACGATGCAAGAAAAGAGAATGAATAGGGCAGCCGGCCATGGCTGCCTTCTATTCAACTTGGGCAAGGATAAATTAAGCACTGTCGGCGCGGCTCTACGTGGATCAATTAGTCAATTTTGTTACTTTATGTCTTGGTTTTTTAGTTTCTTTGACCCCAAGACTTGTAATTAATATCCTTAAGGACTAAGTTCGTCTTTTTAATACCTCCTAATCAATAAGGTTAGGTGATGGTTGGTTTCTGTTTTAATTACAACTTATTCATTCACTCCTAAACAATCGATTACTGATGATTTAAGAGATTATTGACGAGGTGACATGAACTGGGATGACTAAGATGCTAAGGGGTTGATTCAAGGACTAATCACTGGAGCAAGGGTAAGAAAGATCAAGGACTATGCTGATGGCTTGGCCAACAGAATGGTTGCATTTATTAAAGAAGAAATGAAGAATGAATTAAAGAGCAAGAATGAAGGCATTTAAGATGATGGAAAACCTCCTAAGTTGCTCATGATTCATACAAAGAAAGGAGTAATCAATGGAGTATGTTGGAGATGAAAAAGTCTAAGAAGAGTGAAGAACAGGACCTAACATAGACGATAGGCCTTGTTCATATCGTTCGCGGTAGGCTATTCGTTAAATTCGCCTTGGTTGCCCGAAGACCTACCGTCAACGGTAGGGTACTGGAAATTGAACGAATGCATTGTTTTGTAGTAAATTTTAATGTTTAAACTCTCTTTTCAGTTGTTAATTAAGATTCTAATTGGTCTTTTAGAGTCTTAAGTCAATAGTCAATGTAGGGTTTAGTCTTAACACTATAAATATGTCAATTTATAGTCCACCTTGTGATCAGGTTGAATTTTGAATGAAATTGAGAGGATTCTCTCATGTCTTCTAGGGTTCTTCAACCTATCTTAATTAGATCCTAAGGGTTTATTTTCTTAGTGGTAAGGAATTGATAACATAGATTGAAAAAGCTAATGGAATTCAGTTGATCATCTTCCAATTCCTTCTTTGATTAATTCTAGGAGTTCTAGTTTCTAGAGTTCATTGATCTAGGTCTTCTAGTTTGTGTAGCTTGAGTTTTATGTCACTAGTTTCCCTAAGGTTCTTGTTGCCAAGTTGGGAAAGAATTCTTTCTCTCACTAATTGGGGTTATAGTGCATAGCTCTCCATAGGCTCTTTAGTGGAGTGTTTAATTTATAAAATCTTCAATAGAATTTTTTCAAGAGGAGGTGGTCTTGGGATGTTGCTGGTTTCAATTTGCAATCAAATTGGGGATTCCCATCAAATTTTTGTAAGAGCTAGGTTCAACTGAAGGTAAAACTTATGTTTATATTGTTTCAAAGTTGTTGAAACTAAAAAAAAAAGAGAAACTACACAATTATCTAAACAAAATTCCATGAAGATCATGCAAAACTAGTACAGAAAAATCATATCCGAAAAATCATATCTTGGTTGATTTGGTTAAGAGGTTTGAAGAATATATAGAACCTTGAGAGAAGAGTGATTGAAAAAAAAGCAAGTGGGTGAGCCTATTGATATAAAAGGCAATAAGAGAGTTAAACACGAGAGAACCAAGTGATTATCAAAAGAGAGTAAACACTTAGGAAGTAATTGTCAGATCCTATCTCTTGTTTCTTTTGTTCATTTACATATTTAAACATGTCTGTAGAAGCTCAACTACCTACCTATCAAATGAAGGAACTAGAGAAAGTTCTCATTTTAATTTCGATCCAATGAAGGTTATCATCTAAGAGCTTCAAAACAAAAGAAACGAAATAGAAAATATGAAAAGAAACATGACCAATCTTTCTATGGAGCATACAGTTCAAAGAAACATTAGAGGCCCTTCCAATCCTCTTATTCAAAAGGGTTATAGAATTTAATATCCTCATGTTCCATATGAAACACCGGTTCGAAGTACTCACTAATTCTATGATAGTGGTAGACACGCCACTCCCAGAGGTGGACGACATGGAGGATCAGGTGGAAGATGTTTTCAAAGACCACAAGAATAGATTCCAAGAAATAAAACATCGCATGAGGATAACTTGTTTGGTGACTATAAGGAGATTCCTAATGTTGGCCAAGAATTCTTTGGTGGGTACGAAGGAGGACAACAAGGGGATAAACCTTTAGAAAAGATCAAGTGGAAGGTGCCTAGCTTCAAGGGGAAAAGTGATCCAAATGATTGGAAACGTCAAGTGGAGAATCTCTTCATTGTGAGAAATTATACTGACAATGTCAAGGCCAAGTTAGTTGCTGAACTTCCACAATATGTACTTCATTGGTAGGAAAGATTGTAAGTCAAATGGTTAGAAATGGAAGAGGACCAGTTGAAACTTTGACTGAATTGAAGACCCTTATGAAAGAAAGATTTTTGCTGGAGTATTATTATAGCGAGTTTCATTACAAATTGATTACCCTTAGGCAAGGAAAAAAAAGTGTTTAAGAATATAGGCAAGAGATGGAGTTGTACATTTTGAGGTTGAGCTTGGTGGAGGACATGGATGCTTCCATTGCTATATTTCTAAGTGGTCTCAATAGCAACATTTCTAATCAACTAGAATTGTACCCTTACGCCACTTATGAAGACATGTATCATTTAGCAACCAAGATTGAAAATCAAAGAATAAGGAGTGGATTCTCTAAAACTACTCTTCCTTCGTCAAAAAATATGGTGTATACGCCTCAAGCATCTACTTTCAAAGGGTGGCCAAAGAAAGATGAAACACCTAAGATGGCTTTCAAAGATAATTCTAAACCTAAGGTGGAGGAGAAAGGTAGATTGATTAATAATCCAACTAGGTGCTTTAAGTGCAATGTTGTGCCATAAATTGTCCTACCAATAGGACATTGTTGAAATGGAAGAGGAAAGTAGTATGAAGCTAAAGGAATCTCTTCTTTTGATGTTGATCAAGAAGGCATGAGTTTGGTGACTATTAGAGCTTGGTCTGCTCAATTCCTCGAAGAAGATTCTAGCATTCAAAGGGAAAATATGTTTCATACTAAATGCTTAGTGGGAGGTAAAGTTTCTAACCTTATTGTGGATAGTGGTAGTTCCACTAATGTAGCTAGTACCTATCCTATTAAAAAGTTAAACTTACCTCTCTTCAAGCATCCTAAACCTTATAAGCCTCATTGGCTAAATGATAGTGGGGGAGTTAAGATTAACAAATAAGTGCAAGTTTCTATTACTAAGGGGTCATACAACGATGAAATTGTTTGCGATGTCGCTTATAGGCAAGCAGGCATTTGTTGTTTGGACATCCTTGGCAATATGATAGAAAAGCTATTCATGATGGTGTGAAAAACACCTACACTTTTGAAAAGAATGGAAAGATTCTTGTTGAATCCTTTGACTCCTAGTCAAGTCTTTGAAAAGAAAAAGAAAATGAGAGAAAAAAGAAAGACATGAGAGTGAGAAAAAGAGAAAGAGTATTGAAGAGGGAAAAGATTTGAGGAAAAGAAATAAATGTGGAAAAAATCAAGAGAGGAAAAATTGTTGAGAGACAAAAAATGAGTGATCAAAAGAGTGAAAATTACCAGAGAGAAATAGATGTTTTTTATGCAAAAGAGAGTGAGATCATAGAGGCCACTGAAAAAGAAGAGAGTTGGTTTTACTTCTTCATTGCAACTATGTATTTGTTTCTACTAATGATCATTTGTCTTCCTTGTCTAATGCTATAGTAAAGATCATTGAAGAATTCAAGGATGTTTTTCGTGAAGAGATGCCCAGTGGTCTCTCTCTTTTGAGAGGAATTGAACATCAAATTAATTTTGTACCCGGTGCGGTGTTACCAAATAGACCAGCTTATAGAAGTCCTCCTGAAGAGACCAAGGACTTGAGAAGATAAGTTAAGGAGTTTCTCTCCAAAAGATATGTAAGAGAAAGCTTGACCCCATGTGTCATTCCCATTTTATTAGTTCATAAGAAAGAGGGTACATGGCTCATGTGTGTAGGTTGTAGAATCATTAATAACATTACCATAAAGTAGAGGCATCACATTCCTAGACTAGATGATTTGCTTGATGAGTTGCATGATTCTCAAATATTTTCAAAGATAGATTTAAAATCGATTGCCATAAAATTCGTATGAAAGAAAGGAATGAACGGAAAATGGCTTTCAAAACTAATTTTGGTCTTTATAAATGGTTGGTCATGCATTTTGGGTTAACTAATGCACCTAGCACATTCATGAGTTTCGTGCATCATATTTTGAGAAATTTCATTGGCAAATTTGTTGTAGTCTATTTTGATGACATCTTGATGTATAGCAAAGCTTATGAAGATCATTTGCATCATCTTAAACAAGTTTTGTTGGTCTTCATAAGTGAGAAACTCTATCATAACATTGGATAATGTGAGTTATTTTTGGAAAAGTTGACTTTTCTAGGTGATGCTGTGAGTTCTCACGGTCTTCAAGTAGATGAAGAGAAAGTGAAAGCTATTAAGGAATGACCTACTCCAAAGAAGGCATCAAAATTTAGGAGTTTCTATGGATGAACAAACTTCAATAGGAGGTTTATCAAGGATTTCAGCACCATTGCTAGCCCTTTACAAGATGTAATCAAGAAGATGAATGGATTAAAATTAGAGGAAAAACAAGAGAAACATTCAAGTTGTTGAAGGAAAGGTTCAATGGTGCACCTCTACTTGTACTATCTATCTTTGAAAAGATATTTGAGATAGAATGTGATGCCTTGGGGCTTGAATTGGAGGAGTCTTGATGGAAGACAAGCGACCTTTGGCTTATTTTAGTGAAAAGTTGACCGGTGCAGCATTGAATTATGCTACTTTTAACAAAGAGCTCTATGCACTATTAAGGACATTGAAACATTGGAAACACTATTTGTGTCCTAAAGAGTTTGTAGTGTACACTGACCATGAGTCCTTGAAGTTTCTCAAAGGATAAAATAAAAGCTTAATAAGAGGCATGCGAGATAAATGGGGTGCAATGAGATTTTTTTGTCTCTTTTACTTGGTCCTGACCCCTACACTAAGGACAATGTGGTTTAAATTGCCGGGGCATTTTTGTACATTAGTTGTTTTCTTTGTGCTACTTCTTTGATTTTTGTTTTAATTTCAAAAATACAAAAAAATATGTATCCTTGAATAATTCCAAGAACCTTTTCTCACTTCTTAATTATCTAGAAAATCCAAAAAGATTTTGGTTTTTCTTGTACTTTTTCCGTACTGTTGTTTAGCTCGCTGTGTTTCGTTATAGTTAGTTGGATGTTCAAAAACTTTGGAAATTTCAAATGCATTTCCCTTTTAATGAGTCTTTTACTTTTCTTATGCAAAAATACAAAAAGATTTTCTAGTGTTACATCCCTTTTTAGTTTTTACTTTTTCCTTTCTTTTAAACCATTAGAAACCTAAGAAGATTGTTCCTTGTCACAAAATCGATGGGAATTTTCATTGCAAGACCTTTGATAGAGGATAAAGTGTCATGTTTATAGCATAGAAGCAATCATCATTCGTCAAGGTTTTAATGAACTTACGACTTGTTTTATATTGATTTTTCTTTATATGGATTAGATTACTTCTTTACTCTTCTTTTATGTAGGTTTATTGATTTTGTCTCTTTAGCTAGTGATAATGCGTATAACAACAAAGGAGAGTCTAATTAAGGTTTGAAGGAGAGATGCTCGAGGGTCAATTTTTCAAAGGAGGAGCACAAGAAAAGGGCCTAACTTATGAAGTTTAGCATTGTGTGTCATCAAGCAAGTCTCATTGCAATTTAGTTGAAGCCCCACAAGAAGAAGCTTGAAGGTTCTTGACACTTTGCATGGGCATGCAAAATCTATGAGGCCACGCAAGGTTCTCAAGAATTGAAAAGTTTCTTGACATTGTACGGCGGGCACACGAAATTCTATGCAGCCACGTAAAGCAGGTCGTGAATTATATTAGAAGATTTAAAAGTTTGACTTATTATTATTATTAATCTTTATTTTATTCTTTATTTTAAAGGCTGATTAGGTGACTTAACAGGGTACTATTGTAATAGTATAGGGTGAAAAAGTCTGAAGGGTCAGAGAGGTTTAAAGAGCGATCGTTCTTCTCTCTCTCTCTCTCTCTCTCTCTCTCTCTCTCTCTCTCTCTCTCTCTCTATATATATATATATATATCATTTCTTTTTCCTCTATTCTTCTAAGAACCCTAGTTTTTAGGATTTCAATTAAAAGACAAGAATTGATTTTTCTTAGATATTTTTAGACAGTTAACCTCAGATTTTGAATTTAATTCATCAATCATTGTTCTTTTCTTCTCTCTTCTCTCTTTTTATTTTATTTTGTTTATTAATTATTTGCAAGATGAATTTGTTGATGATTGTAGTTGATTGTTCATATATGTGTGAGTAATTTCTTTATCTAGGATGGGATTAGCCCAATGAATTTCTATTGGTTGATGGATTGATTCAAGTTTGTTGTTTTTATTATTGATCGTTATTTAATTCTTATGTTCTTAATGCCTATAATTATAAAGCTAGTTAATTTCTTGATTTTAGATAATTGGATGAAGGACCGAAATGTGAAATCCATTATTTGAACAATGGGAAATTTTAGATCACAAGAGTAGTTTTAATGTTCCTGAGGAACGAATGATTATTATAATTCTTAATGGGTCTTATTAGATTTAATCACCATGAGAATAAGGGTTAGGTGGGTTAAGATACATTATTGTACTTCGAGAGGAGACAATAATTACCTTATGATAATTCACCTTTTTTATTATATAGTTAACAGTTTAGGAGAGTCAATTCAAGATTAATAGAGTTCATTATAGTGAACCCCTGTCCTAGATGTTTTCTTCGTAATTGATTTCTAAAAGCTTTTGACTTTACTTTAATTACTTTTCTGTTATTTAGTAAGAATCTTTTAATCATTAAATTGGGTCGGCTTAGATAATTAACATTGCGATAGTTGATACTTAACAAACTATCTCTGTGGGATCGATACTTATTTATTACACGATAGGCCATGTACCCCCTATCAACCTGTAGGGAACTTGAAAAGGTGTATGACTTGATAGAACTGAAAACCACACTTTCTTACTATTCTTATGAAATCAATGGTTACTATGCACTTGCAAGTGTCGGTTAGTATTAGACGCCTTAGAATCTTAGGAGATTAGTAGAATGATTTCTTGTTAAGTTTTTTGCCCTTATACTTGACTTTCCCTTGCATTGAAGTGAAAATTTTAGTCTAGGTTGGTCCCGGAGATGATGGTCACAGGCCTTTATTAAACTGTTGAACTGTTTGTGACTTTCTTGCATACCCTTTTGGAAGTCAATCCTTAGTACCCTTTCTATGCTTCCTTGCCAAGAGATTTGGTGGCTTCCTTTCTTTGTCATTTAAACTCATACTATATAAAACCCTCAATACACTTGAGCTAATGAACTTAAAATTTTAGCCGCTTTGAGTAAGTATAATTGATAAGTATGGGGGAATTTAAGTGAAGAAGAGGAGTATTGGGTAAAGTGGTATTTTAGGTAATTTTGTGAGAAAGGACTCATTCGGAATTTAAAAGAGAGGAAGCAAAGTGTAGGGAAAATCTTGTGGAAAAAATTATTCTCTGTGAGAAAAAAATGTGTGTATCCTCAATCATTGCAAAAAGAGAAAAGAAAAAAATGGGGAAGATAAAAAAAAAAAAGAAGAGAAGTTAAAGAAAGAGTGAAAAGGAGAGTAGTTATTTGAAATTTTTGTAAACCTTTTATCTCTTTAATTATGGAGTTTCCCTCCCGTATATACAAACGTCCTTGAGTGTATATGTTGACGGGATATAGAAGACGTTAGGTCGGTCGTGCGTCATACAACCAAGGGTAAAATTTTCCGGGGGTAAATGGGAAGTGAGAGAAAGCGGTAGAAGGATTTTGGTAATCTGTGATTTGTGTTCCTTTCGATTGCATTGGCTCTAGTCTACTTCCTTTGTTTTTCTTTCCCTTTATTTGGTAACCTTTATGTCTCAAGCCTAGTGTTACAAGCTTGAAAGTCCTATCTAATCCAAGAACGACTTACGTTAGAACTTACAGCGAATAGATGTTGGATAGTTAAGTTCTTAAGATTATTACAATAAAAAGGAGTTGGTTACTAATCACTTGAAATTCCTTGTTTTCTTTGAAAGGTGACACAAGAAAAATCTCACATGTACACCATTGATTCATAAGTTTATATGTGAGATATCGGTAGGATGTTTGGTTCTTGTGATTCGTTATTTCATAGCTTCTTATTTTATTGAGTGATAATACCCCTTTTGGAAGTGACATCTCTTCGTTTTTGTTTTTTATTTGTGCGTTTAGTTAGAGTCATTTATGTCTTCTTTCTTTTATGTAGTCCGTGTCTTGTTAGAGTCTAGGGTGCTTGACTCTTCGTCCTTGAGATACTTTAGTCTTTTTGTTGCTTGACACAAGAAACAGATAAGTATGGGGGAGTTTGATATGTGCTTAATTGCCTTTTTTATTTTATATGCTATGAAATTGTTTGGTTTTCGATATTTTTAGTATATAAAACGTATAACATACCCTCATTTTCTTGTCTTCTTGACTTAGGTACGTCCTAAAGAAGAGTTTGTTGAACACAAGCTAAAAAGGGAGCTAAGTAGTAAAAAAAACAGAGCAAAACCGGAGAAGACGGAAATTCCGACAACCTTGGACACCAACCTACTGCCCAGGATAGGTACCCTAACCATTGGACAGTAGGTTTGAAGCACACAGGAAGAAATGGCCAGAAGCCTATCAAGTAGGTACCCTAACCATTGGACAGTAGGTTTGAAGCACACAAGAAGAAATGGCCAGAAGCCTACCATTGATGATAGGCTACCCTACGTTGGGCTGCAAGGCCTGAAGATTTTTTACAGAAATTTGATGGAGACCTACTGTGAGTGCAAAATTGATGCGCTTTTAGTTGTTTTAAATGTAATCCTTCAACCCTTTTTCATACATTAGGAGTTTAGGGTTTTAGAGAGAAGGTTTTGGGCAAAAATACTCTTCCGATTTCTTCCTATATCATCTCTAATTAGTCAGTTTTCATCAATTAGACATTAAATTGGTTGTTTCTAAAAGAGATTGAAGATCATCAATGGTGCAATTTCAAATTTTTTGGGTGAATCGAGACACGATCTCGGCGACTACTCAAAACCGTGGAATCATCTATTTAGACCTAAGGTTCTCTTTCCATTTGTTTTTTTGTGAATTCTATTCTAAAGTTGTGTTTAAGGATAATGTTTAGTGGCTAGAATCTATTTGTTTAAATGAGGTTTGAACCCAGTTTTGGATGATATGCTTCTTTGATTGAAATTTTATGAAACTGATGTTTGATTTTCAATTGGTCATTGTTCAATTGTGCAATTGTAAATTTTATTTTTGCGGAATCATTTAATTCTCAATGTTGGTGGGAATTGAGTAAGGAAAACCAATTTAGGGAAATTAATTGAACAGCAGGAGTTGGTAATTGTGTACAGATACCATTTGGCATCTTAGATCCATAAATCACATAATCTTAAGACATTCATAATTGGTTAGAGGGAGAAGATATTCTTCTCTAAGGGTTTATGAATAGAATGGTTTTCGTCTAGAGATAGAGATTGCCTAAGTTTAAGTGTGATGGCCTAACCAATACCTTTCAAACATCTTTTTTAATCTTTCTCCAATTGAATTAGTTTGACATTTCAAAGGGAATTCCACTATTCAAACTATTTCCCATAATTTCATCTCTTAAACCAACTTTTATTTCCTCATTAATTCTTATCTTTATCGATTTTTTTTAGTTTTAAAAACATCTTTAAACTTTTGTTTTGATTAAACCTTAGAGAAACGGTAATTATTATAGCTCTTCATACCTAAAGTTCAACAACCCAGGAGATTCTCTAGTACTACACCTATAGGTCCACTTGCTTGTTAGTGAAATTGTAGAGTAGCCCTATTTTAAACATCAAAAACCTATCTACCACCATAAATATGGAATCCATGCCCTTACGAGACCTAGGAAGACCAAGAATGAAATCCATAGAAATGTCAAACCAATGCTCTTTAGGCACTTCTAAAGGAGTATATAAACCATGTGGCAAAGAAGTGGACTTAGCTCTCTTACATTCCAAGCAATTACTAATGAACCTTTCAACATCTTTTCTTATGGGCCAAAAGAAGTTCATGCAAAATGTCATAAGTCTTAGCAATGCCGAAATGTCCAATTAAACTGCCACATTTAGCTTCTTTTACCAGCAACATTCTAGTAGAAGAAGAAGGAATGTAAAATCTACCCACACAATAAAGAAAACCATCATGTATGAGATACTTATCACTAATTAGGCACATTCACGTAAGCATCAAATAAATTCTCGAAATCATTATCAGTAGCATACAATTCCTTAATCATTTCAAAACTAAGTAATTGAACTTGCAAAAGTAGAGAGAAGAGTGTACCTCCTATCCATAGCATCAGTGGCAATGTTTTCTTTATCTTTCTCGTAGCGAATGACATATGCAAATGTTTTAATGAACTCAATCCATCATCAAGCCATTTATTAAGCTTTTCTTGACCCTTGAGATACTTCAAGGACTCATAATTGATATTAATAACGAACTCCTTGGGCCAATAAGTAGTGTTGGCAATTCTTCAATGTCCTCACTAGTATATATAGCTCCTTGTCATAAATGACATAGTTTAGGGTCACACCAGTCAATTTTTTACTAAAGTATACCAACGGTCATTTGTCTTGCATCAAGACTCCACTGAGTCCCACTCTCAAAGCATCACATACCTGAAAGAGATCCACAGTTTCACGCTCATCTCAAGTCATAACAGTAAATGACCCAACAGCTCGCTATTATATATTATACAAAAAATGGAAAATATCAGTAGTGGAAAATATGTTGATAGGAACACTTATAAGATTCCAACCACGCAGAGCACCTTCAAGTGCGATCAGTTCAGGTATTCGATTGACTCCGAATTCAAGGAGATACTAGTACAGCTAGAGTTGAAGAATCTAGCTAGGGCCTTGCATTGAATCGGTACAATATTTAGTGGTCATATTGTGAAACGTAGTACATAAGGCCCTGTATATTATGGATAAGATTAAGAACATAGTCCGCCAGCATATTTTGAGGATTTTAAGTTTTAAGTTTAGTTATTTAAGCTGAAAAAAGAGAGTAAAGGACTCTTGATAGATGGAGGCTTATATTTTTATTGCAGATTATGTTTTTATGAGTGAACTGAAATAGGCCTAGCTTTTATAAACAACTTAAGTGTTTGGCATATAAGAAATTTAATTCCTTAATTATTTATGACTATTTTTTTTGCAGTTCATTGAAATAGGGGTTTACTAAGGCTATTTCATTGATTAACACCAAGCTATAAAACTATTCTGGTTATATATGTTGCCATGAAATAGTATATGCAGAAATTAGAAACGGGGTTTTTTTTCTTTGTAATTGAAGTATTTTGAATTTGATATGAGATATTTTGGTATGAGAGTTCTGCCCTATCATAACTTTCTGAGTTTGTTTTGTTCAATTTTGTGAGTTTTTTTATTTCTTTACTATGTTCCCTCAACCGTTTTCTTCTTTGATTTGATTTTAGACTAGTAGCTTTGTCACTATTGAACTATTAGAACTTTACTGCCATAGATTTGAATATTCATATTCTTCTGTACATGGTTTGCTTGACATCATGTTCTAGAGAACTATTAGGCATTGTGTTCATGACATTAGAGAAGTTCTAGATTTTCTAGACTTCTCCTATATTTGCTGCAACTTCCCTTCTTGAAATACTTAGATGATTCTAGAGCATTGTCCACTATCTCTTGCAATTTCTAGGGAAATCTAGTATTGCTTTTTTAACAGAAATTTTGATCATGTTTCTATTTATAATAAGAAAATAGTTGTATTTTGCAAGATAATTGCAAAGGACATTGCTGCTGTCATCCAAACTGCTTGAGACATTCTCCATAAAAACCCCTTGGAATATGACTATAGCCACATTATTGTAAGTGTGAAATATGGGTTCCAATATTTTTCTGTTTCTCATCATATAAAAATTTGAAGGCAGTTTTTATTGTTTGAAGGTTATTTTCTTTTTTTTCTTTGGTTGCTGAACACTCAACATTTTATCCATATAGATTTCTAGTTGCAATAAAACTTGAAATATCTCCTTTTAAAAAAAATTTTATTAAGCTTTACAAATATCTACACAATAATCATAATTAATGGAAATACCTATCAAGTTTTTATTTAGGTCAATGAATGAACTCCACTCTTCTATTATATAATCCAATTCTTAAAAATTAGTTTAGGTACCAAGGAAATGTCATGACTAGGTGACACCTAAACAGAAACTACCATTAGCAAATCCTTCTTTTAAGAAATTCTCTAGATCTCTGGGTTCCACTTCCATATCAATGCACAGTTCTAATATCTCCACATTAATCATAAATTTCTTCAAGGAAATGTCTATCTCTTACTTCCAAATAGGAACTTTTAATAAAACCATGCATGCATTGATTCTTCAAACTCCATAACATCAAGATCAAGGAAATTAATTCTTTTCAACATCAAACTACACCTTTATTGTTCTAAGTTCAAAGGACATACATATCAAGTTTTTATTCGAGTCAATGAATGAATTCCACTCTTCTATTGTATAATCCAATTCTTAAAAATTAGTTTAGGTACTAAACAGATATCACTGACTAGGTGACACCCAAACAAGGCGGGACTCTTCGTTTGTTTCACCTTGTGTCACTTTCTTAATTCTATCCGTTTGTTTCACTTTGTACACTAAAATTGTTTCCCTCATTCTTAATTCCATATTTATACATATATTTTTGTTCTTTTTCTAGATGGATAAAGTTGGATACATGAGGAAAATAGAATTAGTGCAAGACACTTGCTAGGAGTTGTCAAGTTCATAGATTATTCTCTTAAATATTCAAAAGGTGGTAATATTGCTTGCCTTTGTGTTAAATGTATTAATAGTAGACATTATGCTCGAAACATTGTCATAGAACATTTATTAAATCATGCTTTTTCTCTATGCTATACACATTGGTATTTCCATGGTCAGTCATCTTCAACCACATTAGGTTCTAATCATTCTACACTTACCCACTTTGATCATAGACAGTATGAAGTTCAGACAGAAAATAATATAAGGCACTTTTCAGAAGATATAGTTGTAGGTCAAGATCATATTAGGGAAAGATTGAATACTACTCAAAACATTCTAGTTTTGGAGAAACACCTAATATCCAATCACATGATGAGTTGTTAAATGAAGAGGCTACGCGAAAAAGTTCTACAGGATTTTAAAAGATACTAATGAAGAACTTTTTGATGGATGTAAGAAGCATAGTAAGCTTTCATTTATTCTAGACTTATTTCATAGAAAGTGTATGGGTGGGTGGAGTAATAAATCATTCGAAGGTTTTCTTGACTCATTGAGAGAGACATTCCTAGGTGGAGAAAAGTTTCCTAAATCATCTTATGAGGTAAAAAAGTTGATCAGCGAGTCAAGTCTTGGATATTGGAAAGTTCATGTTTGTCCAAACAATTGTATGTTATTCTGGAAAGATAGGAAAGATGATTCTCTATGCTCAATTTGTGGTGCTCCCAGATGGGTAGAAGATGAACAACCTCCTAATATTGATACATCTTCAAGGACCAATAAAGATAAAGGAAAACCAAAGAGTGTTTTACATTTGTTTCCCGTAAAATCAAGACTTCAAAAACTTTTTATGTGTTCCAAAACAGCTTCTTTAATGTATTGGCATTTTGATGAAAGAGTAGATGATGGGCTTTTGATGCATCAGGCTGATGCTCGTGCGTGGAAGGAGTTTGATTCATTACACAGGGATTTCTCAAAAGATCCTCGTAATGTTAGACTTGGATTAGCTAGTAATGGCTTTAATTTATTTCAAGCTATGAATATTACGCATAGTACATGGCCTGTGATTCTAATTGTTTATAATTTTCCTCCATGGTTGTGTATGAAGAAACCTTCTTTCATATTGAGTTTACTTATATTCCTGGTCCAGAGTCACCATCCTAGAGAACTGATGTATTTTTAACAACCTTTAATTGATGAGTAGAATGAGTTGTGGGTCAATGGTTTTGAAACATATGATGCTCATTTGAAGTGTACTTTTCAAATGCCGACTGCTCTAATGTGGACTATTAAAGATTTTCTTTCTTATAGCATGTTATCAGGATGGAATACTAACAAAAAGCTTGTATGTCCGTATTGTACCTTCGATACTTGTTCAGAATGGCTCTATCATGGTGGAAAATATTGTTTTCTTGGTCATCGGCGATTTTTACCCACTGACCACCCATATAGGCATGGTAGACGTAACTTTTTGGTAGTCAAGAATTGAGAGAAGCACCAACTTTACAATCTGGACATGTTGCTTTAAGTCAATTAAATGGAGAAATAACTTTGCATGATGAAGATGGTAGACCATCTCAATAAGTGACGTATGGAATAAGTGTAGTATTTTTTTTCTTTACCTTATTGGAAGTCAAACTTGATTCGTCATAATCTTGATGTCATGCATATTGAGAAAAATGTATGTGATAATATTGTGGGAACATTATTGAATATTGATGGTAAAACAAAAAACAACTTGAAATCTCGCCTTGACCTTAAAACATTAGGGATAAGATATGAGCTACATCCTGAAGAACTTCCTAGTAGAAATTTTTACTCCCTTCAGCTTTCTGCTTTCTATACAATGACAAATAGGGAGAAGGAGCTTTCTATACAATGACAGGTAGGGAGAAGGAGCAGATGTTAAAAGGGTTAAAAAAAGATAAAAGTTCCAAATAACTATTCATCAAACATTTCTAGATGTGTTAAGTTAAAGAAGTAAAAACTAATTAGACTAAAGAGTCATGATTGTCATGTTTTGATGCAAGATTTACTTTCGATAGCTATTAAGGGGGCTTCACAAGATAATATGACACAAGCAATAACTGATTTATGTGGTTACTTTAAAGAGATTTGTTCCATATTCTTAAAAGTAAGCCGTTTAGAAGAGCTTGAGGTAAAAATTGTAGAAACACTGTCATTTGGAAATGTTCTTTCCACCATCTTTCCTTATTGTTATGATGCATTTAGTTGTCCATTTGGCAACGAAGGTAAAGTTGGAAGGTCTGGTGCATTATCAGTGGATGTATCCTATGGAAAGGTAAATGTATGCATAATTTAACATATTTATTTATTTATTTAGATTAATTAACTACCATTAGTCTCCCAAATTGAATTACTCATAATGGCTATATTTGTTGCAGATATCTATCGACACTCAAGTCCTACATGAAAAATAGGTCTTATCCTGAAGGTTTAATTGCAGAAGGGTATATAGGAGACGAGTGCATAACTTATTGTTCAAGACACTTTGAAGGTGTTGAAATAAGGTTCAGCTCATCAGCAAGGAATGGTAATAATCTAATAGTTTCTCCAATACCAGATTCTCCTTTATCTATAATTTTTGGCTGTGATATAGGTAAAGTTGAACATGTTATTCTTGATGAAAAACACTTACGCAAGCACATCATTATGTCTTGTATAACAGCGACTTGGTCACTCCATTCATAGAGTAAGTCTTTTTCTTTTTTCATATATTCTATTTAAATTTTTTATTTTAAGAAATTCAAACTTAATATTAATTCATTCAATAATATGTATGAAACATCGACATGAGATTAAGAGACAACAACGAGGTCGAAATCACAAGTGTCCTTTCAACCAAATGGAGATAGAACTCATCACTCAACTTTTAATTAATGATTTCAATCTCACGTAAGTGAAAACTTCTTTATTTGCAAATGAAAATAAATATGACTAATGTTATATTTTGTATTTAATAAAAATAATAACTGTGTTATTAACTAGATTGCAAACTTAGTAGAAATAAAGAGTCCAAAAGTCATTGATCATATTAAATGGTTGGCTCGTGGTTCAAATAGCATGGGGAGGAGATTTAAAGGATATACAATCAAAGGGGTTAGATTCCATACAAAAGAAACAAAAGAAAGGAGAAAAACTCAAAATAGCGTTGTTGTTATCAAGACTAAAACATCTAGTACAAAGGAAGATGTAATTTATTATGGTGTCTTGAAAGATATAATTGAATTGATTTATTATGACTGGTTCAAAGTTGTGTTATTCAATGTGATTGGGTAGATGTGGAGCGAGGAAAATGAGTAAAAAAAGATTTCGTTTGCATATACTTATGTCCATTTGTCAAAAGTTGGTTCACACAGGATCGAAATTAACTGACGAGCCCTTTGTTTTTGAATCATAAGTGAAACAAGCGTTTTATGTTCAGGATGTATTGCAACCTGATTGACATGTCCTCGTTAGTACTAAGCCTCGAGATATTTATGAGTTGGCTGTTGAATTATGTGTTGAATCAAATCATTTGCATCTGTTTGATAATGTTGAGATCGCAGATGAGCATAGTTCAAGAATTGAAGAAGTTAGTTGGGTTAGAAACAATATAGATGGTCGAAATGTTGGCTTGGAAGAGAATGAAGAATGTAGGAATTCAACTGACGAGGAATCGTAAGTTCATATTCTCTATGGTTTAATATAAGTTAAGACGATTAGAACTTAATCTTTTGTGAGTACTTTAATATAAGTTAAGACCACCAAACTTAGGCTTGTTTTATTATAGCTTGGACTTTGATTCATCAATGGAAAAAAAAATTATTCTCATGTCTTGATCTCTTGTTTCTCTAATTTAGACTCAATGGACTGAATTAATGATACATCATCGAGTGTTTGACTGCTTGATTAAAGAGGACAATCAACCTAGAGATTAGAGAGGTAAGTTTAATTTGTGGCTGAACTTTACAATTCTCATATTATTTAGTTTTTTCCTTTCTATGTTAGCTCTTTGTTTATAAATGCACTTTGATATTAAGAAAACATATGTATCTTGAATTATTTTACAGTAATCTTGATGTTGTCTTACGTTAATTATCATACCATCTACAAAAATTAATACAAAGACTAATATTATGAGTTTCTGAAGTGTGTAGAAAATTTTCTCATATGCAGGTAGTGTGATGAACAGATTAATTAGGAAGACTAATTTTTCTAATCATAGTTGAGAGATTTATAAGTTCTTCATGACTCGTTCTTTTATCATGGCATGTTGTCCTCATATATAATATAAAAAAAGCATGATATGCATCAGATTTTTGCCTGTATTTTTTTTAATAAATTTGAATTTGGAGATGGTATGTTTCAGTAACAATAGCTATTGTTAATCTTTGTTGCTTCAAATCTTTGCTTTAAGTTAAAATTAGATATTTTATCTACCTCTTTCAGGCGGGTAGATGTTATTAAGATCTGGTTATTTGCTACTTTATCAATCTTTAAGTACTTCTAACATTCAAAATAGTACACCAATTTTAAACCTATTTCATTCTACAAGGTAATAACTAAGATTCTTGTTGATTTAATTCTAAGGAGTAATACAGAGAGAAATATGTTTATATATAATGTTGTTACAGAGTAGATTTTACTTTTTGTTTTTTCTTTGATTGCAGATAGCTTTATGTACAAAGTTCTTCAATCTTTTCTCATTGACTTGTATTTTTCTTTTTAGGTCGTAAGGATTGAATTCGTAGTATGCTTTTACAAAAGGGTAAGAAGGTGCTGTGAAGACACAAAGGGCACTTGCATATTTTCTAAGAAGGCACAAGGATTTATGCTTTTGTTTGATTTTTTTTTATCTAATATAAATATATTATAGATCAAAAGAGAATGTACAAATACACGCGGGTATACCCACGTCAATCAAACGTTAACAAGGACCCTCATTATACATCCAAACTGTCCTACTGCCAGAAAACCCTTAGTACTTCAATCAAAATATGGGGATACAAGGCATAGACAACCTTGTATACCTGTATTTTGATTTTGCATACAAGCTGATCTCTATCAAGATCCTGAGATTCAAAAATAACACAATTTCTACACTTGCATACATAATATAATGTTGCTGCAAAACATAACTTTCGCCAAGTACACTTCCATGATCTCCCACGATTCTCCTTCAGTAGCCACTTCAAGCTGCTCGAAATAGTTGACATGTCTCTTCTAAGTCGTACCTATTCTTTGATGCTCTTTCAAATACCTGCAGTGAAAGTACAGGGAAAGAGAAGATGTGATGCATCCTCCTCCTCCCGGTTACATAATTTCAAGTCCTATCAATCTCCAAGAAGAGTAACTAACCATAGTGGGAGTCTGCCCAAAACAGCCAACCACAAAAGGAAGGAAAATTTAGTGGGAAAACGGATCCCAAACAATCTTGGCCCAAATATGACATGCAGCTGCCCCTTTGAAGTAATCATAGGCTAAGGATATGTTAAGAGTATCATCCAAAACCAAGAATCCACCCGGTTTGTTGCCTCAACCATAGATCCTTCTTTCTCCACCAAAGCACCTCTAATTGTAAGGAGCCGCTTGATTAAGGGGGAGAAGTCTTGCTTCACATGAATATCCTAAATAGACCTATTTTTTATGTAAAACTGATGAATCCACTTGCACCACAAAGTATCCTTCTTTGCACGAATGTTCCAAATGACCTTGGAGAGTGGTGCATCATTCCATGTTCGTGTATCTCTCAATCCCAATCTTCCTTCTAGTTTGCTTAAGCACATGGTGTGCCAAGCAACCCGAGCTAAGTTACCACCCCAAAGAAATCTTCTACACATGGATGTAATCCTGTCTAAAACTGCAGCAGAGATGGGCAAGACTCCTAGCCAAAAGCTTTCCATGCCCTGTACCATAGAACTGATAACTTCCAGTTTACCGGCATATGAGAGATTAAGGCCTCCCAAGTTAAGAGTGTGCTGGAAACCCTTTTAAGCAAAGAAGCAAAATCTGCCACGTTTAAATACACACCGGATAACAGCACCCCAAATAGCGAAATGGCATGCTTCCCTCGGAGAAGCTCGTGAGATCCATGATAGCTTCCTTTTCATACTCATCCATACCAGCTAGAAAGATACTAGATTTGAGGGGATTCGCATGCAAACTTGATGCTGCTCCAAATTCTTGCAAGGCTTTATATATAATGGCAACCGATAGGTGATCCACCTTGTGAATATCATAAGATCATCCACAAAAGCAAGGCGAGTGATGCTCAAAACATTTATTCACAAAACATAAGCGGCCTCTAGCAAGACATTATGCTTACCCAAGTTAAGTAAATGTAATAATAACCTAGCATCAGATTTAATATTTAGTCCTTTTGTCACACGATATCGTAATTAAGTATAAGACATGGATCAAGTCATCCTTATAAAACTTAATTAACCATTTACTTGATCACCAGACAGACTGTTCCAACAAATAATATTAATAACACCTTATTAATACCTATTTGAGCATGGCCATGCATATTTTCCAGTCTTCCTTATCAAGGGGCCCATGGATATCTCTCTCTAAAAAGAGAAGGACAAATCCCTTTCACTATCTCCAATATTCAAGCCATGACGAGAAAATAAGCCAACCAATAATCATAATGATCACCTAATTAAAAGTGATGTTTGACTATGTCAAAACATATTTTCTCTCCATGCAAGAAACATTAGAAACATTAGGTCAAAGGACACCAAATATAAAACTGAGAAGAAATACTTATAACTTTAACCCATGCAATATTTCTTCTTCACTTTGGGTCATGTCCAATACAATATTCTCAATATGTATTTATGAATTGATTTTATATCTCATATTCATGATCAATAAAACTTGACCATCAATCAACTTCACACTAGTTTACAAGATGTAACAAACTAGGGACAAATAAGAATAGTATTTTATTAGCTATAAGGGTTTTACTATCAAGTCACATACTTGATGACCAAGAGCATAAAACACAATTCAAAAATACATGCTTCATAAATCACAAATGTTAGTCAATTGGTCTTAGGGCATATACTAACAATATCCCTTCTCATATCCGCCATATCCTTTCTCAATTATTAAATCTCTTACACGATAACCTTCATTGGATTCAAATGGGAATGTGGACTTTCACTAGTTCATTCATTGGGAGTGGTAGGTAGTTCAGCTTCCGTAGACATATTTAAACTTGCAAATTAACAACGAAACAAAGAAAAAGGACCTCACAATCACTCCCTAATCATATGTACTCTTGTGATGAACACTCGTGCATACTCTCTATATGTCTTTTATCAAAATAGGCTCATCCTCTTGCCTTTTTTCAAAACTCTCACCTCACAAGGACTCTTTAAGCCTTCAAACTCCTTCCACCACAACTTATTCTAAGGTAATCAACCAAAGATAATATTTCAATCAAAACACTTAGTTGAGCTAATTAAAGGAATTCAAACAGAATTCAACTAACACTTGAAGTGCAAGGGTTTCAAAAATCATCCAAGAGTAATTAGGGCCAATCAAAGACAATTGATCACCACAAAGACTTAAATGCATTCAAAGAAGTAGTTGGAGTTCAAAAACAATGAAACAAAAGAAAAGTAAGCTAAACAAATAAGGAAGGGTACAAAAACAAATTTTCACAGAAAAAAGGGGATATTGACACTCTGTGACTAAAACAATAATATTTCCGCAAGTATCAATGCAAATCGAGTAAAACAAGTATATATACATTCACACTCAAAGAGGATAAATTTCAGCACAAATTGCGATTGACTTGAATCAGTATAGCACAAGATATGCCCGAATTAATTCACACTTTTTCTACAACTAAGATCTTAAAATACTTTTCGGTTTTCAATCGAATTGATCAATCAAATGAATCCAAATTGAGTAAAACTTATATCAAAACATCCCCAACTCATAAGAGTTTGAAACCATGGATTATTTTTCACACAAAAGTTTGTTTAACATTCTTTTTCATTCAATTTCTCTGACATTAATGTTTTGTACTAGTTTTGCCTGATCTTCATGGATAGTCTCTTAGATCAACATTTACTTTTTTTTTTTCTTTAAAAAAATAATTTGCATAAAATGAGACAAAATTGAGCTTACTTGATGGTAGGTCTGATACAAAATGATATGGAATTTGATGTTCAAGGATCAATTTTCAATTCTTCACCCCAAGGAACTTTGCCTTCAAGAAGGACTTGATTCTCACCCCAAATCAAGCACCCTTAGCTCACTCCAAACTAAGAATTTGTGATTGTGGTAAACAATATTCTCCCTATATACCAATCAAACAATGGGGTTGATTACCCACTATCTAAATATGCTCTATAGAGAAGACCTAATCTAAGACAAACACAAGATTGTAAATATCATATATAAGGAATTTTGATCAATTGTAGAAATCTTTGGATCACCCTAATACAAGTGATTCAAATAAAACCAACCTAATGATAATCAAACCCTAGATAAAAGTTAGGAAAAGGCTTGAAGAACTCAAGAACCCTAATTCAAACACTCTCAGTTTCATATGTAATCCAACTTGATACTAAATGAGCTAATAAGAATTATTTGTATAGTTTAGGAATTAATCGTACTTTGACAATGGTCTTAGGTCTCTGAAAGTCCATTTAAGACCTTAATTAAAAACTAGAAATAGTATTAAGACACTAAAAACCGTACAAAAAATCTCATTGAGTGAAAACTCTACCCTACCACAGAGGTAGGCTAACTTACCGTTGGCGGTAGGTTGTTGAAACCTCTAGCATTTTCCAACCATAATTCTACCTTGGACAGTAGGTACAGGGCCTACCACCGAAGTAGGCTCTATTTTCAGCTTCCTTTTACTCTTGCATTTCCAACTTGTTCAATAGATGGCTCCATGCTTATAACATTAATCATGAGTAACTTGGGAGTTTTATCACCATCTTCTAAGGCTTCCATCTTAAAATTTAAAGAATCCTTTATGAAATCTTCAACAAATGCCATCATTCCTTTAAATTTGTCATCTTCATAATCCTGGATCTTCCTTACCTTTACGTGATTGGTCTTTGAAAGAAATCATTGACTTCTTGATTATCCAGGTTCATATCATGTATACGTTAGTATTTCTACCATATTCAATTACTTATTTCTTTCTTATTTTCATGTTGTACAATTCTTTCTTACTTGTTGAATTTGTGGTATGTTTGTTAGAGTTATGTTTCTCAAGTTCCATTAGATTATGATTTTCTCAACCCTAAACCCTAAACCCTAAAACCCTAAAAGAGTATATTCGCTTATTCTCACATTGGCATGGTTGATAATAATTGAAGCAAGATACACCTATAAATAGGTTGTCTTAGTTTAGGTCTTTTGTGCATGGTGGAGGTGCCCAACACATACAATGGTCTATAATTGGAAAGGTTTGTAATTTTTTCCATGCAAAAATTACAAAGTGGAGGTTTTACTCTTTTGGGTCGTTGATGTAGTTCTTTGTTGAAATACCAAACCATGTTAAAATTCTGTGTTGTTTTATTATTTCTTTTCTCTCCTTATATTTTGTGCATGCTTCTATTGACCGTTCCTTAACAATTAGTAAAAGCAGATGGTTTCGACCTGGGAAGACAAATATATATCAAGGCCGATGGTTTCCACTTTGAGAGACGAAGAAATTAATTTTTGGGAAAAGAAAAAGTTGGAGATGCTGCATGGCGGAGCCTAGGATTTTGGCATAAGGAGAGAAAAGAATAGTATGACCTACAATATCAGCAGTTTGCGGAGCAGAACATTACATTGGGAGGGACGTGGCATACATTGAAGAATTGCTGAATAATATGGTTATTCTTTAAAGAAATTCTTCAACGAAGTAAAACTTTGATGGAGGAACAGAGAGGAAGACCATGAAGACGTCAAGATGATTAGGTTAATTTTTTCTTATTCTGTTGTAATTTGAAAATTTGAGAAAAAGGATGATTTGTTAGGATAAG
Source organism: Catharanthus roseus (assembly GCA_028651295.1). Classification (NCBI taxonomy): domain Eukaryota; kingdom Viridiplantae; phylum Streptophyta; class Magnoliopsida; order Gentianales; family Apocynaceae; genus Catharanthus; species Catharanthus roseus. The sequence continues at coordinate 9,881,109 of JAPQWS010000102.1, forward strand.
GAAATTGAGAAAAATAGAAGATTGTTAGGATTCTTTTACTCAAGTTCCTTTAGATTATGATTTTCTCAATATTCCATTTGAAATAGATTTTCTCAATCTCACATTGTAAGGGTTAAAAATAATTGTAGGAAAAGACACCTATAAATAGGTTGGCTTTGTTTAGGTCCTTTGTACCAGTCACTACACTAAAAAGTATCTGTAGTGACATATCTTTTAAGGTATTTAAACACCAATACCTCAATAAATATTTTTCCTTGCATTTTTTATATGCCTTAACCTTGACATTTATATACGCTTGGATGGTTACACAAACGCCCTAAAAACTTTTTGGGACTAAAATGAACAGCGTGAAAGTTTAATGTGATATTTTTGAGAGAGAGTAAAGTTAATTAGAATAAAAGTTCACTCTTTCAACTTTTTCAGAACTTTGCCAATTCCTTCTTCATACCTGTCGCTTTCGTCCTCTTCTCTGGTGTCTACAAAATTTGATCTATAATGGAGATTTTGCTTCGTTTACTCTCACAAAGTTTGTTTTTCTTCTGATTTTTCAACTTTAACTTTACTCCCTCGCTATAATCATTTCAAAATCATATTTACTTTGACTTCATTAAGGGATCGATTTAGAGTGTTTTTAACCTATCACTGTTGTCTCTCATACCCTCTCCTAGGTTATTGTCATCGGTAATGCTTAGTAAAGGAGCCTAGGGAGATGGTTTAGTGAAGTCCGAAGAATCCCTTGCTGTTGTTAAGATATAAATCCCTCATTCGACGCTCTCTATCTGTAGTCCTTCATCTTTTTTCTTTTTTGTTGGAAAAATTATCTCCTCTGTCATCGGCGTCTTCTCGATCCTCGACATAACCGACAGTTCCATAAAAAAATCACTGATGCTAAGCTTGGTCGATCTGCAAGGTTTAGGCATCTTGGTTAAGCTCTAAAATCGATTAGGCGTATTGTGACGGTTCTTTTGCAATCCTTTTAGGAAAAGATTGGGCCGAGTTTAATTAATTTTAGTATCAATGATGAGTACTTTAATTTGTATGTGTTCTATACTTTTTGCTCCTATATAGAATCTTATAGCAGTTTATTTTCTTACAAGATTGTTTATTACTGTCATGTCTTTTACAGGTACAAGATCGAGTTGCACGGTCTTGGGACAGAGATCAAGCAATTCATCCATATATATACACATTAATATAAATAGTTTTATATATACACATATGTATGTACATATATACGTATATATAAATATATATGTATATATATGGTTATATATGATGTATATATACATATATATTAATATATATTATATATTATACGTATAGACACGAACACGTATATACATGTCTATACACATAATATGTATATATATATATGTACGTATATATACATGTATATATATACATATGTATATGTATATACATCTATGTATATATATGTAAATATATGTACACATACATATGTTTACATACGTACATATATGCATATATATATGTGTATATATACATATAAACAACTTATACACATACATATATATACACGTACATACATATGTATGCACATACATATATATGTACATATATATAAATATATATATACATATATAAATATATGTATATGTATATTTATATATATACATATATATATATATACACGTATATATATAGATATAATATATACATATAATATGTATACTCATGTATATATATATATATATATATGCGTATTGATCTATGGTAGTGGAAGATCTGCGTCATAAGATTAATTTGCTGACTTCCGTAGCCATACGATTTTTTTAGTTTTTAATCCAAGTGATAAGGATCTATTTTTTGCGAATAACATTTAATAAAAATGTCCCATAGGTGAGGTTGGCTGCTAATAGTGGTGTTCCCAAAGACATTCTTCAGCCTGGAGATTATTGGCTTCTCTGCTGTAAGCTTCTTAAGGTTTTGAAGTTTAAAATGTCATATTTTATTGAGATTATACAAGTAATTGCTACTTGAAATTCCTCCTAAATTCTTTTCATACTTTCATGCGCACTATGAAAACATCTTATGTCAGCTATTGGAGATTTAATTGCTAAATAGCAAAGACAGGTTGCTATTGGGAATCGAACCTGGGACAAGTGAAATTAACAAAGACTCTTCAAAATGCTTAACATAGGAAAAATTTACACTTGATTAGTTAGTAAAATTAGTGAGATTATGGCAGGGAAATTTTGTGTTTGTTGGGAATTCATATTCCTTTCTCCTTTACCAAAATAGTTCATCCATACTTGGTTCAATTGCATGGTAAGGACACTTGCTTGTTTGTTAATGCTAAGAAACATTGAAGTTAGCTTTTATGGAATGTCCAATTATGCTGCAAAAAAATATAAAACTAGAAGAGATGAATCTTTTTTACATTATTTCACAAATGGATAATTTTAACAATTAGACAAGATGAATATGAATTTCATGAAATCCTGCTGCTCCTTGTCTTAGAATACTTGAGTTTGTTCTTGACTGGCATTTTACTGTCTGGTCTTACTGGCAATCCACCTCACTGGTGCACCTTCTCCCATGAACTCTTAATACCCCAGGTTGGATATCTTATCTTAGTCATCAGAGTAACCTCTAATCAAGTACCGTCTTCTTGAATTTCATCTTCAAATTGTTTCCTGGATTTGTCTTCTATAGCTGTGAGTACAACTTTTGGAGTTGTGTCACCTCCATCTTTGGAGAAAGAAGGTATTGGGTTTGTAGATATTCTGCTAGCATCAATACAATGCTTAAGAAGGAGTTTTTATTCCCAAGCGTAAAGGAAAGAAAAGAATGCAAAAGGAAAGACAACTTGGATTGCTGGAGTAAGTGGTAGGCATCATTAGAATTGTTTTACATGGGCATTTGGTTCAGTTCTTTATGCTCCCAAGACTGAAGGCAAACAAAGGTTTTCAAGCACGATATGAAAGTTAGTTGCTGATCTTTTTCGTCTATTAACCCTCTTATATATACCTGTCTTATTTTTGTAAAAATAAATGGGCAGGCTTCTATGCTTAGCCCCTTATCTCCGCTGGTTTTTAGGAGAAGATTAATGAAAAGAATTAGGATATGGGGATAGCTTATGCTAGTTTCAGTTTTTGTTAAGCTAGAAATATTTTCACACCTGCAATGTGTTTCGTGTTATCAACCTAGTACTTTATTTTATTTATTTATTTATTTATTTTGAGTGAGATTTATTTGTCTTTCTTCATTTGTTGCTGTAGAAAACTTACTTAAGGAGCTTAAGTAATTGAAAATTATGGACTTGTCAATTTCTCAACTTTACATCTCCAAGCATGCACTTTCTCTAACAATTCCTCAATTCTTGAAGCTAATAGGTTTCTCTGTCTCTCTGCCAAAAGAACAAAGAAGCAGGCTTTTAAATCTTGTAGTCAAATTTATTAACTCTTTGGTACTCATCAAATCTACTTCTCGAATGAACAGATCTTTCAGGCTAAGAAATGGGAAATCTTTCTCTCAGTACATGAATACCATTTTCATTTCATTTGGGAAAAGCCATCTTTTTCTCAACAATGTGTTTGTCATTTCATCCAATAGCATTTTTGTTAGATATACAGGAACAAATTTGATAAATACTCATCATTCTTGGATAGAGTATTCGAGCAGAAAGATCCATTTGATAATGAACTATTGATTCTAAGCCTTCTCTAACGATTAATCAACAATTCAAAGTGTTTTTTCTTGCGTATTATTGATAAATAAGCATTTATATATAGATCTTAGAGGATCTGTTACAGATATTAGCAGCTGTTTGCAGCTGTTGTTCCCCTTCCAATGTTAGGTTCTTATGCATTACTCACCCTTCCACCACCGGAAACACCAATTCTTGTCCGACTTGCATGTGTTAAGTATGCCGCAGTGTTTATTCTGAGCTAGGATCAAAATCTCCATGAGATTCATAGTTGCATTGCTTATAGCTTCCTTGTTCATAAACATAGTGGATTCAGAATTGTCTTTCATTTCAAGGGAAAATGTATTTGGTAGGTAATATATTATTATTGGCCTAGATAATCAATAAGTTGAATTAATAAGTTTTAGCTGGACAAGTCCTATTTAATTTGAGGAGGAAGAACTCCAATGAGTTTCAAATGTTACCAGTAGTTATATATCAAAATCACATGTAGGTTTCCAGTTTCTTGTTGTTATTAATCTTAGCCTTATGTTTACTAAAGCATATATATCTGCTAAACCAAGCTTTAACAGTGTGTCCCTCTTGCTTTCTTCGTCTATACCACTTAGTTCAATGCTATCATGTAGGGCTATAAACGGGGCGGGTCTTACCATACCTGCACGGATCCATAGAAGTTTTTAGTGGGTAACGTTTAAATTTTGTACCCACGAACTCGAAACCGTACCCTTATAAATTCTGTAATATGAGTATGGGCAGGTATAATGATGCTTAGACCCGTATACCCGTATACCTGTGTTAATAAAATAATAATATATACTTATATATATTATATTTTTATATATATTATATTATGTTAATATATAATTTATAAATTTTTATATTATAATTTTATTATATTATTTATTTATATATTATATTATTTATATATATCATATTATATTAATACCCATTTGAAAAACCTTAGAGGGGGGTGAATAAGGTTTTTGGCTAATTTAAAAAATCTTTTGTTTGATTAGAAAGATAAACCTCCAATTTGTTTGTGAAAGATTTCTAAAACTCTTTTTAATAAGAATCCACACAAAGCATAATCTTATAGAATTGGCAATTAAGAAATGAGCAAAGAATTAAAGAGCATGCTCAACAATTTATAGTGGTTCACTCTCTCCAAGAGCTACATCCACTACCTTGAGCCTCAACCCAAGGATTTCACAAATCCACTAACTTTAAAGATGGTTACACAACTACACAATGAGGTTCACCCTTCAAGGGTTTTACACCAAAACCTCAATCACAACAATACAACTAGTTAATCAAAGGATCACCCAAAGGGTTTGCCACAAACCTTTGATCACAATAATAGAATAGAGAGAGTGAGGAACAATGTTACCAATTTAGCTTGAGAAGAGGAAGATTACAACTCAATGGTATACTTCTACAAGCACCTCTTTTCTTCTTCTTTGATGGATGATCAATAATGAAGCTCAAGAAGATTTTGTTTGGGTTCAAAAATGATTTGTAATAAAAATGTATTTTTGAAGCTCTTGAAATGTATTAAATGTTCTCAATGAATAATTCCCAAACTTCTTGCATTTATGGCTGATAATTGAGTGTATATATAGGGTTTTGAAGCACAAGACCGTTGCCTAAGAAATAGGCTGTCATTTTTCAGAAATGATTGTTGCTTCTGTGCAACGGTAATATTTTTTACGCTGACAGCTAAAAAACGGACGACCGGTTCCAGAAAACGGACTTCCGGTTCTTTGAAACAGAAAGATTCGGACTTGCTCAATTAAGAAAACGGACTGCCGAATTTTGATATAAAAAATTCGGACGACCGGTGAAAAAATCAGACTGCCGAATTTCTGAACAGAAAGATTCGGACTTGATTTTTCTGAAAAACGGACTGCCGAATTTCATGCATTGGAAAAACGGACGATCGGTTTTAAAAACGGACTTCCGAATTTCTGTTTTTCCTCAGCCAAGTTTTTTTTTTTTTCTGAACAAAACTTTCTTCCAAGTTTCAAAGGCATTCTTGAAAATTTTTAAAGAGAAGAAAAACTATCCAAAACATCTTTAGTCAAGAATACTCGAATTTTATCAAAGGATTATATTTTAGAAAAACATGAGAAGAGCTTCATGTATGATCAATGAATCAAAGACTAAGACTAGAGAGTTTTACAAGATAGTACCTAGTTCACAAATACAATGTCTTCAATTGATTTGATCTTGGTATGGCTTGATCTCTTCTTCTCTATTTTGCCCTCATCAATAAGATCTTTTGCTTGAGACTTTGAGACTTCATATGTTCTTCTTTTGTTCTATGAAGGGTCAGCTAACATACTCATACAAGCACATGTTAATCATAATCAAAACACAAGTAATAATGCCCTTAGGGCTAACAATCTCCCCCTTTTTGATTATGACAAACACATATGCAAGAAGAACAAAAGAGCAAGAGTAATATGGTGATGCATCAAAATATGCAAAAGTGCAAAGTATAACAATCACCAAGAAAATGAGATGACTCCCCCTTGCATCAATAATCATTGTAAACAAGCATCAATGATAACTTATAAATAACATCAACAAAATTTCTGCCCCTTACATCTTGCACTATTTTCTCCCCCTTTTGTCATAAATCAAAAAATTGTAGGAGAAAAGTACCAAGGGATCATTGAAGAGATAATAGCAGGACTTTCAACATAAAAGTGTTATCATGAAGTTCATAAACAAAAAAGGGCCTAAAAAAGCAACAACCAAATCACATAAAAGCAAATTTGGAACAAGAATAAGCAGGTTAAAGATATGTCATTAAAATTGAAAACAGGAGTTTTGAAAAGAGTTAGGAATAAATACAGGAGAAAGAAGAGTTAGGGTTTATAAGAAAAGTCTCAATCATCTCCATCTCCTCTTCCTTGCTCAAGTCTCTTAACTCGTTCTTGTGTATCGGTCATCTTTTGGTCCAAAGCATCAATTTTCCCATTCAAAGCCTCAAAGTGACCGTCGAATGCATCAAGTCGGGTGTTCATTGATGTTTGGAGAGAGACTATCATATCCATAAGCTGACTCATGCTTCCTGAAGATGAGCCTTCTTCTGTTCTTTCTTGTCTTTTCTTTTGCCTCGTTTCTCTCCTTTGTATTTCTGCCTCTGTTTCTTCATCGCTATCTTCTTCTTCTATATCCATGTCTTCTGGATCGTCATCATCATCTTCCTCATCATCACTGTCATCAAGCTCTTGTCCACCTCGGATGTACATCCCAGCTTCGTCTTTTTCAAACCCCATTCTCTTGAAGGTTTGCTGAGTGTATATCTTGCCAGGTCCAATGTGATTACCCATCCCAACCAGATTAATCACAAAATGTTGGAGGATTTTAGTGATGAAACAACCATATGGCAAGCATTTCTTTTGGGAAGATTGGGCAGCTAACATATGCTCTATAGCCATAAACCCGAAATTCATTCTTCTTTGCTCATGCAAGGCCAGCATCACAAATGCATGCATGTTAGTGATAGAGGATTTATGCCCAACATTAGGAATGATGATGTTTGAAATCATGTGATGAAGCACTCGCCCATATGCATCCAATTTATTCACATTTCTATCATCATGCCTTTTCAATATCTCCCCCTTAGTGAAAATTTCAGCAAATCGTTTTTCACTGTATAAATTGGCATCATAGCATTTCTTGTTTTTGGTATAAAATCTTATACCATCTTGAGGGGTATCCAAAATTGCATTCAATAGCCTATCATCAAATGCTATATCCCTTCCCCCAATTCTAGTCACTAACCATTGATGTGAAATGTTATCCACCTTTTCAAGTCTACCCTTGTGGAGATTTGCATAGAATTCATATATCAAGTCCACATAATACAGTGCATTTACAATCAATAGAGGTATCCAACCAATTATTTCAAAGAGATTAGGAATAACCTCCATACCTTGCATATCATCCAAGTCCACCATATGACCGGGAGCAATTTTTCGGTGATTCCGAGTCCATTCTTCAAACCGAGCAGCTTCCCTTACTGAGATAAATCTATCTGCAGTTCTAGAAACCCTAGCAGCAGCAGTGGCAGCCCCAGTTCCAGCAGGTGTTCTTTTTCCTTTCCCCTTTCCTCTACTGGTGCCTGCTTCTTCAGGATTTTGCCCTGAACCAACTTGGACATTCTTTGTTTTAACCATCTTTGAACAATTTTGAGGTTAGGGTTTGGAGAGGAGATGAAGAGTTTTGGAGATTGATAGATAGTAATCAGAGAGAAAGATTGCTGCTTTGTTGTGACAAGAGATGAATTTGAAGAGAAATGACAAGAAGATTGAAAACCGGATCAAGAAATCGGATGGGTCTTGAGAATGGGAGTGTTTTCGGTCGAGAGAGTGAGAGAAAGTGTGGAGAGGAATGTGAAGAGTTAAAAGAAAAGTCTGATTTTTAAAAGGCAGTCCCGACCTATTTTGAGAAATTCGGTCGACCGTTTGTTAAAACCGGTCTTCCGGTTTCTGGATTTTGCGAAATTCGGACGTCCGAGTTTTTGGAGCAGCGTCCGGTTTGAGAGTCCGAATATCTCTGGAATTTTTGAAGAAGGGGGTATGAGTCCGGTTTTAAAACCGGACGTCCTAATTTCAAAATAAGAGTCCGAATTTTCTTAAAACATCAGCAAGTCAGAAAATAGGGAAAAGGCAAATACAAGCAACACACATTATTCATTAAATCTCCCTATACCAAGTAATTTTCTTAAATGGCAAAAACGATCTTTTGAAAGAGGTTTTGTAAAAACTTGGTTGTAGAATTTTCTCCCATAACAATTTGCAAACAAGGAAGGTTTGGATTGAATAATACAAGATAAATTAAGCTACAATCCATCAAATAAAGGCACTTCCTTAATTAAAGAAGATAAACTATATGCAATGTTACCTATACCGATGATCCTTCCAAAACAAAGCACCTTCGGTTTTCCTTGGTTTAATCGAGAGGGATGCATATCCGGTCATGTGTCTTAGGCATCCGCTATCCGAGTACCACTTAGATGACCTTGACTTGTGTTCCTACACCAAAAGAAGTAGAAGGGTCTTTTGGTACCCACATCTTTTTGGGTCCAAGGATGTTAGTTTGATTTTCTTTAACTTTCGAAATGGTTTTCACTCCTCTTTCAATCTTTTTCTTTATAAAACACTTTGTGGCTTTATGACCACTCTTTCACAATAAGTAAAACAAAAGTGTGAAAGGGATGAGGAGGCTTTTACAAAACGTGTTTGTTTAGAAAAAATTTTGGAATGATTATATCCAATACCATTTTTGTTAAAAGGTGATCTTTGAGAGCCAAGAAGTTTTTCAAAATTTTCTTTTCCCTTTGTGAATTTTTCAACACATAGAGTGAGATCACTCACCTTTTTCTTTAAGACATCATAATCAATTAAACATTTTTCAAGAAAGGAAATCTTTTCACAAAGGTTTTTGTTTTCTAAAACAAGATTTTGAAAGTCATCATTTGAGCTCTCTTTTTCTTTCTTCAAGACTTTCCAAGGATTCAAGAATGGCTTTATTTTCACAAATGAGTCTTGAATTTTCATCTAACAAAAATTGAGTTTTGCTTTTTAAATCTTTGTTTCGTTTGGTAACCTTTTTGCACTCATCATACATTTCAAAAAGCATTATGCTAGGATCAATATCCCAATCATCATCAATGATACTAGAAGAGTTAGGAAGTGGAAATTGTACCTCATTTTCTAGTGCCATGAAGCATATGTTGGCATTTTCTTCTTCTTCATTTTCACTTGAGTCTTCATCCCAAGCTCCAATTAGGCCTTTGCCTTTCTTCTTTTTCCTCAATGCCTCAAACTTGACTTCTAAAGCTTCCTTTTCCTTTTTAAGGGCCTTGGGACAATCGGCTACAAGATGGTCGGAGCTATTGCATTTAAAACATCTAGCCTTGAAGAATGATGAACTTTGTCCTCCTTTCTTGAATGGAGGATTCTTTCCTCTGTTGAAGTCTTCTTTGTAAAATCTTTTAAATTTTCTCATCACTAGGGCCATATCCTCAATCTCATCTTCATTGTTTGACGAGCATGTATGATCATCATCATTCACTTTGAGTGCTATGCCTCTTCTTCCTTTGTCTTCATCTTCCATTTCATCTAATCTTTTTATTTTCATCTCATAGGTAAGGAGAGATCCTATGAGTTCTTCAATAGGAAGTTGACTTAACTCTTTTGATTCCTCAATGGCAAGAGTTTTTTGTTGCCATGCTTTTGGGAGTGAATCAAGAATCTTTCTATTTACTTCTCCCCTTGTGTACTCTTTTCCATATGCCTTTAAGCCATTTGTGATGTTGGTGAACCTTGTGAACATGTCACTAATGCTTTCATATTGTTTCATCATGAATAGCTCATAATCTCTCACCAACATAGCTAATTTAGACTCCTTCACTTGATTGGTGCCTTCGTGAGTTACTTCAAGTAACTTCCACATTTCATGAGCCGAGTCGCATCCGCTCACTCTATTGTATTCATTAGAAAAAGGGCACAACTCAATATGTTCATAGCTTGAAAGTTTAGAGTCATCTTCCTTGAATCAAGCTCATCATAGTCTTCGACCTTCTTGACAATTCCATCCTTTATAGGAACATAAGGTCCATTCTCTACAATGCTCCAAAGATTAAAGTTAATAGAGCAAATATATATTTTGATTCTAGATTTCCAAAAAGTATAATTTGAACCATCGAAAAGAGGAGGTCTATTTGTAGAAGAGCCTTCTACATATGGTAAACTAGAAACATTAGCCATAGTAAAATAAAGATCTTTTGCTTCAAGTATGTTAGTCCCTTTTTAAAGAAGCCCCGCTCTGATACCAATTGAAAAACCTTAGGGGGGGGTGAATAAGGTTTTTGGCTAATTTAAAAAATCTTTTGTTTGATTAGAAAGATAAACCTCCAATTTGTTTGTGAAAGATTTCTAAAACTCTTTTTAATAAGAATCCACACAAAGCATAATCTTATAGAATTAGCAATTAAGAAATGAGCAAAGAATTAAAGAGCATGCTCAACAATTTATAGTGGTTCACTCTCTCCAAGAGCTACATCCACTACCTTGAGCCTCAACCCAAGGATTTCACAAATCCACTAACTTTAAAGATGGTTACACAACTACACAATGAGGTTCACCCTTCAAGGGCTTTACACCAAAACCTCAATCACAACAATACAACTAGTTAATCAAAGGATCACCCAAAGGGTTTGCCACAAACCTTTGATCACAATAATAGAATAGAGAGAGTTAGGAACAATGTTACCAATTTAGCTTGAGAAGAGGAAGATTACAACTCAATGGTATACTTCTACAAGCACCTCTTTTCTTCTTCTTTGATGGATGATCAATAATGAAGCTCAAGAAGATTTTGTTTGGGTTCAAAAATGATTTGTAATAAAAATGTATTTTTGAAGCTCTTGAAATGTATTAAATGTTCTCAATGAATAATTCCCAAACTTCTTGCATTTATGGCTGATAATTGAGTGTATATATAGGGTTTTGAAGCACAAGACCGTTGCCTAAGAAATAGGCTGTCATTTTTCAGAAATGATTGTTGCTTCTGTGCAACGGTAATATTTTTTACGCTGACAGCTAAAAAACGGACGACCGGTTCCAGAAAACGGACTTCCGGTTCTTTGAAACAGAAAGATTCGGACTTGCTCAATTAAGAAAACGGACTGCCGAATTTTGATATAAAAAATTCGGACGACCGGTTAAAAAATCGGACTGCCGAATTTCTGAACAGAAAGATTCGGACTTGATTTTTCTGAAAAACGGACTGCCGAATTTCATGCATTGGAAAAACGGACGATCGGTTTTAAAAACGGACTTCCGAATTTCTGTTTTTCCTCAGCCAAGTTTTTTTTTTTTTTTCTGAACAAAACTTTCTTCCAAGTTTCAAAGGCATTCTTGACAATTTTTAAAGAGAAGAAAAACTATCCAAAACATCTTTAGTCAAGAATACTCGGATTTTATCAAAGGATTATATTTTAGAAAAACATGAGAAGAGCTTCATGTATGATCAATGAATCAAAGACTAAGACTAGAGAGTTTTACAAGATAGTACCTAGTTCACAAATACAATGTCTTCAATGTCTTCAATTGATTTGATCTTGGTATGGCTTGATCTCTTCTTCTCTATTTTGCCCTCATCAACAAGATCTTTTGCTTGAGACTTTGAGACTTCATATGTTCTTCTTTTGTTCTATGAAGGGTCAGCTAACATACTCATACAAGCACATGTTAATCATAATCAAAACACAAGTAATAATGCCCTTAGGGCTAACACCATTGATGTGAGGTTTTTTATCTTTAACTACATATTCGTAATTATCTCTATTTTATATACACTTGTAATATATACTCACTTCTTTTTGTAGGAGACAAATAGGATTAAGCGGTATCCAAAATCCAAATGCTTTGATTAAAATATTGTATTGAACTAGAACTTTTGTTCTTATTAGATTAATGTACTTTGAAGATTTTGTGTGTATTTGAACTTTTAATCATTTGAATTAGAGATGTTAAATGATTGGATTTGTTAAAAGAAATATTGAGGAGATCATATTAATCATATTAAAATTTTTATTTTAGAGTTATACATTGTTTTATATATTTTTGTTTAACGGGAAAAAAATAAAAAAATGTGATACGGGTACGGGTATACCCAGACCCTATGGACCCTGTAGGGTCGGGTCTGGATCCAGAAATTTTATACTTGGAGGGTATGGGTCCAAGTTTCACTATAAGGGTATAAGTTTGGGTCTAGCAGTATCCTGAGGATGTGGACCCGTTTACAGCCCTACTGTCATGGAAGACTTTTAGTTCTTATCCAAGAGAGAACAATGCTTTAATTCTTGGTTTTATTTTCTTAATATTTTGAAATCATTTAAAAACTTTGTATCTACTATGAGTGTAACTGTTCTTAGTTTGAATCTTAGATTATGTGGCAATGGATGTTCGACTATTTCAAGATTTGAGTTCAGGTGCAGTTCAAGAAAGTTTCTCTATGTAGCTAGCTAGACATTTGGAGTCTATATAATTACTTTTGTACAAAATAATAAATTTTGAAGGATCCATTTTGCTAAACTCGTATTAATTTTTGTATTATTACTCTTGACTTTGAATTATTAGTGGAATTATTTGCATTGAATATTTTATATTTTTAGTATTTTTGTGTTTGAACCTTAAATATTGTTATAGTAGTATTAATTATATAATGGTAGACAAGGATGAGAGATCTATTAGTAGTGGAAACAATAAAATTCTATCAAAGCATTAATAACCAAGAATCTTTTCTTCAAATCTGTCTATAATTCATCAGCTTTCTCGGAGTGATATATGGTAGATCGAAGAGAGGGCTCGATAGTATTGAGAATCCAAGAATTTACTAGATTATTGATTTCCCACCATTCTTCCTCTTCGTCTGGGTCATCTTCTGGAATGGGAATTATTCCATTAATAAATCCCAATTTCTTTTATGATCTCAAGGCCATGTGCATGGCTCTTGCCCATTCTTCATAATTATTGTCCTTCTCGGTCTCTCGTAGCTGGACTATTGTTAGAATCAGTCCAGGTCCATCAGCGGATGCTACATAGTAAACATCTTTCTTCATTCGGCGAACATGACTTTCTTCCACCATGTCATCATCAACATTGTCAATATTGTCGTTAATCATTATGAGAGATTTTTAGACAATTGGCTCTGATACCATGAAAGTTTCCAGTAGGGAAAACAATCTTATATTTTCTGTCTTATTAATGTAAGATTGTGTACATTTTATAGATTATCAAAGTGACAAATCATAAACATATTTAGACTAGGAAACCTAAACTAATTATAACTCATAAATATATATAGTTTAGGATTACTAATCCTATTTACATAAGAATCCTTAACAGATAGTACAAATTTAATTTTTGACCTTTTGAAGAAGTAATAGTAAAAGATTGGTACTCTTCTTAAAATTGTTATTAAGTAAATAATTATTGACTCTCAATTGTTAGTTTGCTTCAAAATCAGAATTATTTACCGCTTTTCCAGTGATTCACTTTCTCACACTTCCTTCACTTTTAATATAGTTAGGTTAGTTTTTCTTTAATTAGAATATGAAAAAAGTATTGAAATTCACCAAGTCAATCTACAAATTTTTTCCCTTTCAAACTGAGACACTTCAACCAATTTACTTTTATTAATCCTTAAAAGAATCTCATTCTCAATATTTCTCTCATCTTAGCTTAAAAGAAATAATTACACTTTCATGGTTCAACGGACCAATGTTTATCACTTTGCTACAATTTTTTAATGAAGAATTTATTTTTTGTGATCTCGATACCTATAAAATTTTTGACGCTATCACTAGGGACGGCCACGAAGCTATATTGGGTGAGGTCTTTTTCCAAAATTTTCTTTATTCGTGATAAATATAATATTCTTTATTACAATTTTATACAATAAGCCCCCTGAAAACTCAAGCATTTCTCATATATTTTCTAAAAAAGAAATTAATTTAACAGTCAAATCCTAATATTCTTGTTTAAAGTAAGTCCCCACAACATTCTAAATTTCCAACCGTTTCTTTTACTTCAATGTTTACTGTAGATTCATATATATATATATATATGATTTTTGTAATTTGAAAGAGCGACCATGTTTTCCTGATTTTTATGCTTATTTTTTTTTACTACTTATAATTATATGAATTTTCCATCTTAACATTTCCTAAATTTTAATCCTACGTCCCGCCCATCAAATTACTAAAAATGCTTTTATGATTTCTTTCCAAAGCAATTTGTGCCAATGTCTTCCTTATGGAATCGGTCCTAATTTGAAAGTTTAGCTTTCATTTTTATGTATGCACGCTGTCAAAATTATAAATATCTTAACAACGTCTAAAAAATAAAAAGAAAACAAAGGAAGTTACATAGAAGAATTAATAAATTAATGAACTGAAATGTATGCTAAGTGTGAGCGTATAATTAAGAAATTTGAATGGCTTTGAATAAAAGAACAAAAACTAATTAGTTGAGCAAAAAATTCTATGAAAGGCCATGTTTTTAGCTTCAAGACTTGAAACTTTCCTATCCTTTATTTTTGCTTTTGATAAAATGTCACTGCCTATAAAGAGCCCAAGCTCACTGTTTTAAATTAACAACATTAAAATCCAAAAACAAAAAGGAAACAAAAGTTTCCCAGAGAAAATAGTGTATAAACAAAGGGAAAAAAATGAATAGAAATCTTGGGATTGTTTCAATATCGTTTCTCATTTTATCTTGTATAGTTGAAGCCCGACCAGGAGCTTTTGATATAACATCGTTCAATACGGCCGGTGGCAATGATGTTAGTCAGGTAAGGATGTTTCATTTTATCTAGTTTTAATTTTTTTTTTTTTTAAAAAGGTTTTATCTACTTATCTTATTGTATAATACATGGTTTATAACAAGATTCCCTATAACAAGATTTTTTTAAAGGGAAAATAACAAGATTTTTTTAAGGGAAAATAACAAGATTTTGTTGGTAGTTCTTTTTTAGCCTGACAAAAACTGATTAGTACTCATACGAATATTAATTGATATTCGGGAAAAAGATAATTCCCGAGTGCTTTTTTTAAAGAAAGAGGAAGTAACAAGTACTTGGTAATATATATTTACAAGTAAAAAATCATACCATGTACCACGATAAAATTATTGTATTAAACGAAGTATACATATATAATATTTTGTTCTTAAATAAAAATATTATTTAATTGGAAATAGTATACATTATTAAATTTATTGTTTAAATGCGGTATTCAGATGAACCTACACAAATAAAAATGGAAAAAATATTAATAAATAAAAAAGTATCAAAATAAAATGAAAAATTTGAATATTAAAGGAAAAATACGTATAAGAATTCCTAATACTTCTCTTTCATACTCTTAAAATTTGTAACTAATATCACTCTTCAAATTGAACCTTATTCTTAGTGCAAATTTTCCACCCTCCCAAAAAAATGGTTAAATAAGCGTGCTATATATGTACATAAATAAATTTTTTTATTCGAAAAGTTAGTGGCAAAATAAGATAATTAATTAAAAGGAAAAATGATATGAAGAATTATGAACCGCACTATGTACTGGGATGTGGTTTTTATTTTTAAAAAATATTCTTATTATTTAAAAATAATATTAATATATATATTTTTTTGTTCCTTGAAAAAATTACAAAAGCAAAATACTTTTAAAAATTATCAAAAGATAATTAAGCTACCTCACATTTCTTTCCTAAATAATTACGTTTTTATTGGACCAAATAATTCACAATGTCAAAGTGAAGTCTATCAAATACAGCTCTTAAATGCTAAAAGTGTTTGATCCAAGGTTATGAAAAGTCTCAACTAAAACAAGTGTTTGTTTTTTTTTATTTCTAACTCTCTCTCTCTCTCTCTCTCTCTCTCTCTCTCTCTCTCTCTCTCTCTCTCTCTCTCAGTCTCATGGCCATGTAGCCATGAACAATCCTTCGCTCTCCTCTCTTTCTTCTTTTTCTCCTCCCACCCGGCAACTATGTGCCAACCACTCGTTCCTCTCTCTCTCTTTCTCTCTCTCCCCCTATCTTTTCTCCCCTTACCATAATCAGGACCGATATATTTATATTTAATACAAATATTTAAGAAAAAACCATCATAATCTTCTTTATCGTATTTATCATTTTTTTTTTGTTGATTCATTAAGACCCCTTTATTTCTAGCCCAAAAATATAAAATAATATATTTGGATAGAGTTTAAGAAAAAAAAAACATATACAAGATTGTGTAGATGCTTTTGGGAAACATGTTTTCAAAGTTTTTTTTTTTTGTCTAACTTAGGTTCTTACAGGTATGTGACCATTAATACGGTCCTTATTACTTATATTGACAAATTTCGACCCAATTATAGCATGTCAACATCACGTAGTGCTTTTCTTACGTACAGGAAATATAATTTTTAAATTGAAATCCATTGAAAAAGTCGTAATAAATCAACATTATCACAGTATATAAAATGGAAAAAAATTTGAAGAGCCAAGTGAAGTTGACCAAAATTAAGGATTATTTCAGCTATTATTTCCCAAAAAGAAAAAAACTACTCTTGACTCTTCTATATATAAAAAGTATTTTATTTTTCTCTTTAAATGTGTTGTTCAATTCTTTGATCATCAATGAAAATTTTATAATAGATTGTGGGTTGCATTTTAACGTTTGTTTCATCCAAGATTTATGAAATAAATGTAGAAAAACATATGGGGCCATAATCTTTAAAATAATCAACTAGAAAATAAATAAATTGAATCTGGTATTTTAGAGGCTAACAAAATTGATTAATTATTGTTTAGGGGTAGAAAATCAGTTAATGCATTATTTAATTTGGAGCACAAAAGTGTCATAGAATTGAATATATAACTTGAAATAGAATTATAGAATTGATTGCACAATATCTATAACAATCATTTCCTTTGATGTTATCAGTAATGATAAACACAATACCTTCTCATAATGTCCCTTGCTCCTCCACTGAAATTCGCCAAAACTGAGGAATTTAAGAAAAATACGAATAATCTTGTTTCCGAAACTTAATTCACATTATTCTGCAGGCTCTCTTGGAAGCTTGGAAGCAGGCATGTGCATCCCCGGAGCCAAGTTCTGTTGTTATTCCTGCTGGAACATTTTTGGCTAGTGCTGTAAAGTTTGAAGGTCCTTGCAAGGCCCCTATTGATCTTCAAATAAAAGGTACCCTCAAAGCTCCTGAAGATCACACATTATTCAAAGACGACGGTTGGCTTACCTTCCATAACGTTGATCGGTTGACCCTCTCCGGTGGCGGTATCTTCGACGCCACCGGTGCAAAAACCTGGTCATTAAATGAATGTCATAAAACTATCTCTTGTGATTCGTTCCCCATTGTAAGTCGATATGCCTACTCTTCTTTTTATTTTCTTTATACACAAGAAAAATGATTTATTTTTGAATTTAAGGTTCGGTCACAATTTTATGTTACTTTGTTGTTTGGCAGAGTTTGTTTTTCAATTTGGTCACAAATTCTGTGATACAAGACATAACCTCCAAGGATAGCAAGTTCTTTCATGTTAATATCATAGGAAGCCGAAATGTTACTTTCCAACACATCACAATCTCGGCTCCAGGTGATAGTAAAAACACCGATGGTATACATATTGGACGTTCAACTGAAATTAATGTTCTAGATTCAACGATAGCAACCGGAGACGATTGTGTCTCGCTTGGAGATGGTTCCAAGCAAGTCAAAATAGAAAAGGTAACATGTGGCCCAGGGCATGGAATAAGCATAGGGAGTTTGGGCAAGTACCCAAATGAAGAACCAGTGGAAGGTGTTTTTGTGAAGAATTGTACTCTCATTGACACAACAAATGGTGTTAGAATCAAGACATGGCCGGGTTCTCCTGATGGTGTTGCCACTGACATGCATTTTGAAGATATTATCGTTCAAAATGTTCAAAATCCTATTCTGATCGATCAAGAGTATTGTCCATGGAACAACTGCAAACAAGGGGTAAGCAAATAAGTGTTTTACAAAGAATATTATAGAGATTTGACCTTTCTGGTTATGGCTAATTTTTTCTTATGTTGCAGCAACCTTCAAAGATTAAGATCAGCAAAGTTAGCTTCAACAACATTAAAGGAACCTCAGCATTGCCACTAGCTGTAGTTCTTGTGTGTAGCACAAGTATTCCTTGTGACGGTGTGGAAGTTGGAAATGTTGACCTTACATATTCAGGACCTCAAGGCCCTATCGCCACCAAATGTTCCAATATCAAGCCAATATTTACGGGCACACAGAATCCACCAATTTGCACAAATTCTACTCAACCAACTGCTCCAGCTCCTTAAGATGAATCATAATGACAAATAAGATTAAATTAGATAATTAATGCTAATGTATTAAGAATATTGAAAGCTTAAACAATGTTATTTTAAGCTTTCAATTTAGCAGCAAACCAGCCAGACTGAGTTTGAATAATAATAGATTAAGATAGCCTTTATATGGTTGTTTTAAGATTGATATATAGGGATCTGTTCTCTAGTATTTACGTGCTTCATTTCAATGTCTCCACAAAGCACCTTTTTTTAGATAAAATGGTAATAGACCTCCACATGCCTCGTTATTGCATGAAATACTGGATTTTCTGCGAGACGTATTGCCGATTGGTTGTCACAATGTGGTGTTGCTGGATCATCAATTGTTTAATAAAGATCTTCTAATAATTGTAACAATCATGTGCATTCCTGAGCTGCCATTGCTGCAGCACGATATTCTGCTTTGGTACTTGATAGTAAAATTGTCTGTTGTCTCTTACTACACCTGTGAGTCAACCCCTGATCCAAAGCTAAACATGTATCCAGTGGTTGATCGACGTGTGTCGTGGTCACACAGCATAATTAGCATCACTAGCATAATTAGTATCACAATATCCTATTACTTTAACTTTATCTATCTTCTTATATAGTAGGCTATAGTCGAAGGTCCCCTTCATATACCTGAAGATTCTTTTCACTGCTTTTGAACGAGGCTTCTCTGGATTCTGCATAAATCGTCTTACTACTCCAACAACATATGGGATATTAAACTTCTCACAAGCTGTCGGTACATCGTCACATCATCATGACTTTTCCTTTCTGCTACGCATAATAGAGCGTTTACCTCGATTACAATTGATATTGGCTTGTACTCTATCATTCCATATTTTCGCAGAAGGTTCTTAGCATAATTCTCTTGGCACAGGAATATTCCGTCATCTCGCCATTCAATCTCCAAACCAAGGAAGTGCTTCAACTCTCCAAGTTATTTCATTTGGAAGCGGACTTAGACATTTGATCTGATCTGCTAACCTCTTCTTTATCATCTCCAGTAATGATCAAGTCATCAACATACACGAGTACTATGGCCAGCTTTCCTTCTCGCCTTTTGACAAACAATCTTGAGTTTGCTGGTGCCATTAAATATCCATTATATATTAGGAAATCTACAATTTTCCCATACCAAGCTATAGGGCCTTGCTTTATCCATAAAAAGCCTGAGTTTGCAGATATGCTCTAGGTGTGCTTTACTCTCAAACCCTCTTGGCTGCTGCATGTTAATGTCTCAATCAAGCTTTCTATGTAGGAATGCATTCTTCACATTCATAAGCCATAACTTCCAAGACTTTCTCTCTGTGTTATCAAAATCAGAGTACTAGTTGCTATCAGATAAGCGTAGAGGCTTGCTGCTAAAGCAAGTAGTACTCGTACTGTAGTAATCTTGGCCACTGGACTGAATGTCTCATCATAGTCAAAGCAATATTTCTGTGAAAATCCTCGGGCCACTAATAAAGCATTATACCTATCAATCGTGCCGTTAGGTGTGGTTTTCAGCATGTACACTTATTTAAAGGACATAGGTTGTATACTCCTAGGACTTGGCAATAAATCCATGTCTCATTCTGCCTTAGTGACTGAATTTCCTCTTTTATTGGAAATATCCATTCCTTCTTTTGTGATGCCTTTTCGTACGTGTCCAGCTCCTTTAGTATATTTTCGAACACTGTTTTACTAGCGTATTTAGGGTTTGGCCTTCTTACTTTGTTCGACGGCGGAGTTGTGGCTCGGGTCCTTCATCATCATCTTCTTCTTCTTACTGGCTCAGTCATTGCTCCTTTGTTATTATGTGAACTCCTGTTTTCCAAGGATTCTTTGTCTTTGATACTTGTTCTTCTTCTTCGATTTCCATAGGGAGTGAGGAATCTCTCCCTTGGTCCTTAAACCATTGTCCAACTTCTTCTTTAGTTTCTTTATATTTTGGCCGCTTAAGGCCTTGAGATGAGCACCAGGAGGATGCCTCATCAAACATTATAGTTTGGGAAGTGTAGCAAACTTTGGTATCTGGATTACAACAAATACACCTTTTTCTTTGTGGATCATATCCAATGAAGATGCATCGAATAGTCGTCTTATCAAACTTAGTCCTTAGATGGTCTGGTACGAGGACATAGCACACACATCGGAATACTAAAAAATGAGACACCGACAGTTTCTTCTTCAACAGCTTTTCATATGGTGAGAGAGTCCAAGCTTTGCTTGTGGTAGCTGGTTAGTGATATATGTTGTTCATTTCATACACTTGGCCCAGAAGCGTGCTTGGATATTCTTGGCATGAAGCATGATTCAACAATTCTATACAAAATGCCTGTTTTTCCTTTCGGCTACTCCATTCAGCTGTGGAGTGTTAGAACATCTTAGCTGCCGTCATATCCTATTCTTCTGTAAGAATTTCGTAAACTCATATGATATATACCCTCCATCATTGCCTGTATTTATACACTGTATCTAGTGACCTGTTTCATTTTCTGCTTTTTCCTTGAAGGTCTTAAACTTCTCCAATTCCTCAGATTGTTCCTTCACAATTTATACATTTGACACTTTGTACAATTTGTTTGTTTAAATACTTTATACATTTCATACTATGTTTTGCATACTTTAGATGTTTAATGCTTTAGTATGGATGTTGAATTATGTTGGTTTTAGTACGTTAGTATGTTAGAATTGATGTTAACTTTGGATCTTTTGTGAATTGTTTCAGTTATAGAATGATTTTGGTTTGAATGATTTTAGCTTGGAACTTTTGTGGATTGCAAGGCTATTATTAGAAATTAAAAAGAAAAACTATTAAAAGATATTACCGACTGGACTAGGTCGGTAAATTTTTTATTTTTTTTAATTAATTTCAGAATATACACCAACCGATTACCGACTGGAAAAATCAATCGGTAAATATAATTATTTTTATTATTTTATCACGAAAAGTTACCTAACGAAAAATCTAGTTGCAATTCGGTCGGTAAATTATTAACTTTACCGGCTGAATTTCGGTCGGTAGATATGAAATATCGCTCGATACTATTTTGGAATTTGAATTTATTTACATCAAAAAATAATTTACTAACCGACCACATCGGTCTGTAAGCTTGGTAATTAGCTTGGTAACTTTTTTCGACCGACGGAATTTCGGTCAAATTTTTTCCCTAACAAACAAATACCCAACAGAGCTTAATCGGTTGGTAATTTCTATTCACTAACTGATTATCGACTAAATTGTCGGTCGGTAAAACCCCATGTTCTTGTAGTAAAACTATCATTTAACCAATGTCGTATGGAAGGCTTAGGATGTTCAAGAAGAGGTAAATTCAACTTTGCTACAAGGTAAGGACTAGCCACATAAACACAACTACCACCATCAACCCTTTCCTGCTAGGATTTGAAATCCTGTATCTTATATATCCATACGATTAAGTCCTTATGTTTCCGAAATAGTGCACAAAGAAGTGCTTCGAATATTTCTATTTGACTCGGACCTTTTCTAAGCTGTGGGAGCCCCGTCTAGCCCAATTTCGATTTGTCCCATGATGGAAACCGGGCATTTTTGGGCGCATAGAATAGAGGTGATCAGATACGCTATTTTGTATTTGGTATGGACCACATGCTCATTTTGATATCCTCTTCCATAAACATTTTCATCATATAAGTTCTCAACAAAAGCTTCACTACCATAACTTCCATCGCCATAATCACAACTATCATGATACTTATAATTTCCATGCATGCCATCACCATAAGCTCCACTATCATAGTTATGATCATAATAATTATGTCTATCATGATATCCTTCATAACAATTATAAGGACTGTGCTTATTGTAATCATATTTTGCATTAATTCGTTCATAATCCCTATAGTCATCATAAGAAGGATGATGAAAAGATCAAGTATAAGAAGAGAAGTTACGGACTTCAATATGTCTTCTAGGAGTGAAGTTTCATGTCCATAGTTGCTCCCACCATAAGCATTTAGTACATTGCCCGACCAAGATAGAAGTCATGCATATCCTTCGCAACCTTTGATTGATAATCATCTTGTTTTCTCTTTAATTTTATCCTTTTTTTCATGTTTCTTGTTCAAAACTACACAAAAAGGTTAGAAATAAAACAAGGACCTCCCATCACTCCCTTAATGTTTACTCTCTTTAGATGATCACTCGGTTTACTTGTGAATGACTCTCTTTATGGCTTTTGTATCAATAAACTCATCCTCTTTTCTAGCTCCAACCCTTAATTCGCAAGGTTCCTTAGATCCTTCACTCTTTTACCAAGTCAACCAAGAGAACTAACCAAAGCAAGCATCACATTCAATTCACTTGGTTGGAAACAAAAAAGTTCAAAGAGGAATTCTGTCAAACACTTGTTGTGTAAAAGTTTTCAAAAATTTTGTCTAAAGAAATAATTGAGTGAAACTAATTGAAACGATCCCTAAAACAAACAAAAAATGTTTGCAAAAAAAGAATCAATTTTTTGGACATCATTTTTTTCAGTACGAATTTTGCATGGTCTTCATAGATTTTTCTTTGGTCATCATATATCTTTTTTCAAAAATGGTTTTGCAGAAATTAAACACAACTAAGCTTACTTACAGGAGATCTATTGGGAAATATGGGTTCAGTATGCGTTCATAAATTAATTTCCCAAAATGCTAATAAAATAGGTATACCGCAATTAACAAGAAACAAAATGATCACCAATGCGAATAGTAGATATAGGTAGAAAATAAACTACATTGAACACCAGAGATTTTTAACGTGGAAAAATGTAAGATTGAAAAAAACTACGAGACCTAGTCTAGAAAACTAATAAATATTAATAATAATAATGAGTCATCTCTAGATACAACTAGAGGCACAACAACATTAAAATCATCTCAAAAAAAATTTAAAAACCAAGATGAGGGTTTGGAAGGATATCATCAAATAGAGAGGAAAACAGAAATCGGAACCAATAGATATGTAGAGCTTCTCAAGAGGATCGCAGTGATATAAAACACTTCTCGTTCAAGCTTGAATTAACCATCTAATTGAAGACCTCAAGAAGAAAATATTTCTCTCTCTCAACAGCTCTCAACTCTTATTTTCTTTCTCTTTTGTTTCTTCTTGCTGAGAAAGTGAATGCACGGCAGGAGCAAATTCATTCCAATTTCAAGATTGGAGAAACCCATGGTAAAATCATTAGTGAGCTAATGGCTATTGTGCCTTTTTATTTTTGTTGCTAACCAAGACTAACAAAAATGGGCTGGACCCAAATAGGCCGAACAATCTCCCTCACTAGCTCATTTGGGGGCTAAAACAAAACCAACTTCCTGTGAACAGAATAAGAACTTATCCATGGGCAATACCTTTGTTAGCATATCAGAACCATTGTCAGTTGTGTGCACCTTCTCAAGTGTCAAATACTTGGAATCAAAAAAGTATCTGATCGAATGATATCTCACCTCAATATGCTTGGACCGAGAATAAAGAGTAGAATTCTCACACAGATGAATGGCACTCTTATTGTCATAGTAAAGTCTGTATTTCTTTTGTTTCATGCCAAACTCCTTTAAAAATCTCCGTAAGCAAAGAATCTCTTTACAAGCTTTAGTGGTTCTTATATACTCTGCTTCTCTACTAGAACGCACAATACACTTATAGTTTGCTTTCGAAGACACTGCACCCTACAAAAGTCATCCAGTATCTAGATGTAGACCTTCTTTTATCAAGATCATGACCTCCCATAGCAGAAGTGGTGTATCTGTCATGTTCGGTCTTAATCAAACTTTGGAAGTTCCCTTCAGATATTTGAGAATCCATTTGATAGTATTCCAATATTCTCTACCAAGATTGGAGATATACCGACCAACAACTCGAACTGTGTAAGCTTTGTGTAAACCATATCATATATCAAACTACCGACTGATGAAGCATAAGGAACTTTCTGCATTTCTTCTTTATCTTTCTCACTTTTTGGACACTGCTTGTTATTAAGCTTGAAGTGGCCTGCATGTTATGCAGAGAATACCTTAGCTTTGCTCATATTGAACCTTTCAAGTACTTTCTTGACACATTTTTCCTTAGATAACCAGAACTTTTAATTTTGTTTGTCTATAGTGATTTTCATCCTAAAATTTTTTTTAGCTTGACCCAAGTCTTTCATTGCAAAGGATTTACTCAACTCCTTTTTTAGCTTCTCAATCTTCTAAGTATCATGAACAATGATCAATATATAATCAGCATAAACTAGAAGAATGATGAAGTCATCATAAGAAAAATTCTTCACATAGACATATTGGTCTACTGGTGTCCTTATTTTATTTTTCATTTGTCATGAAGCAGTCAAACTTCTTGTATAATTGTCTCGTTTGCCTGTTTCAACCTAAACAAACTTTTTGTAAGTAAACACACTACTTTCTCTTTTCCAATTTCCTTGAATCCCTCTGGTATTTCAATATAAATTTCCTTTTCAAAATCACCATGTAGCAAGGTTGTTTTCACATCCAGCAGCTCAATATCTAGGTTAAAGCTAGCTGCATTTGAAAGAATAACTTTTATAGACGTCATATTTACCACTAGATAGAATATCTCATCAAAGGCTACACCCTTCTTCTGATTGAAGCCTTTTTTAAATAATCTTGCTTTGTACTTTGGCTGTGAATTGTTCTCTTGTGATTTCAATATGTAGACCAATTTGTTATTTAGTGATCACTTACACATAGGTAGTTTCATCGAGTCATAAGTATGGTTTCCTTGTATGGATAGCATTTCCTCTTGCATTGCTTGCAACCAATCCTGTTTCTTTTCATGCTCATCTGTTAATACCACATACTCTCTAGGTTATACTTGCTACAAGGTTTTCTTTCTCTGGCGAACCTCCTTAGCTCAACCTGTGTGGGAGATAGTGGAATTTGTGGAATTTCTTGCCCATTTACATTAACAGTAATGTCATCAGTAACATCACTGTTTTCCTCTTACTTTACCTCAACTCCCCCTTATTAGACTCAGCTAGTTTGAAACTGGATGATCAGAATTAACTGGTATTGGATATGAGTCCGAACTAGTAGAAGTGCCATATGAAGAGTTTATGCCAGGCTCTTTGTCAATATCTTCAATGATCTGGTCTTAAAAAATGATAACATCTTTGCTTCTGATCAATTTTTTTACAATAGGATCATACAATTAGTAGCCAAAATATTCATGCCCATAACCCAAGAAAGTACACTGCTTGGACTTAACATGAGGCTTTGACCTCTTATCTTTGGGAATATGAATGAATGCCTTAAAATCAAACACTCTCAAATGTTTGAAGGATATATATTTTCGTTTCCACAGTTTCTATTGAAAGTCGCCTTCTGAAGGAACTAAAGGAGATAGATTAATCAAGTCAAATGTAGTCCTCATTTGCTTACCCAGAAGGATTTTGGCAGCATAGCATTGGAGAGCATATATCTGAGCATCTCAATGATACTTCTATTCATCCTCTCAGCAATCCCATTCCTTCAGATGTCTTTGGTATTGTTTTCTCCAATCTAATCCCATTTGATTTGTAGTAACTTTCAAATGATCCTCTCTACTCACTATCATTATCAGCACAAATACACTTTAACTGTTTGCTTGTCCCTCTTTCAACTTTCCAGCGAAAGTCCTTAAACACATAAAAAAATTGGTCTTTAGATTTCAAAGCAAAACACCAAAGTTTTGTCGAGAAATCATTGATAAAAAAGTTACAAAATTAATTGCACCACCAAGAGAACTATCTTTCATGTAGCAAACATCAGTGTGTACTGATTCTCATGCATTCAATCTTTTAGATGACAATTTGTTATGAATGCAACTCTATGTTGTTTTCCATAAATGCAATCAACATAAGGATTAAGTGAGTTACCTTGAACATTTCGAAGGAGCTGCTTGCAAACAAGTGTTATATGCCTAAGCCTTCAACGCCATTGATCAATAGAAGAATCATGAAAACATTCACTTCACCTTTTCTCACCTTTGCATGCATCAAGTAGAGAGTATTGTGTTTTGTTCCTTTCGCAACAATGAGATTCCCCATCCTGAGTCTCCCCCTCTTTGAGAAGTGTAATAGCCCTCATCATCAAGCTTTCATGTAGAGACAAGATTAAGATGAATATCTGAAATATGTCTGACATTCTTTACAAGTAATTGACACCCTGTATCTATATCCAAATAAATATCTCCTATGCTAATAACTTTACATATAGCTTCATTTCCCATTTTAACATGACCAAAGTCTCCTTCAGAGTAAGTTGAGAAGAAATGCTCGTGGAGAGTAACATGCCATGATGTACCTGAATCAACAATATCACTGTCTTGATAGGTAATATTTACATGATCATCAACCTGGAGTTCCACCCAAAGAAGCAGGGGCTGCAGTAGCCGCTGAATCTTCTACTGGTACATGGACAACTGTGTGGAACGATGGAGTTACCAGCCTTGATCATTACAAAGGGCAATGCTACCACATCGAGCCCGTTCCTGGAGAAGAAGATCAATATATTTCTTATGTAGCTTACCCCTTAGACCTTTTTTACGAAGGTTTTGTTACTAACATGTTTACTTCTATTGTAGGTAATGTATTTGGGTTCAAAGCCCTACACACCCTACGTTTGGAAGATTTGCGAATCCCTACGGCTTATATTAAAACCTTCCAAGGCCCGTCTCGTGGGATCCAGGTTGAGAGAGATAAATTGAACAAATATGGTCGTCCCCTATTGGAATGTACTATTAAACCTAAATTGGGGTTATCAGCTAAAAACTACGGTAGGCCATGTTATGAATGTCTTCGTGCTGGACTTGATTTTACCAAAGATGATGAAATAAAAGGGCATTACTTGAATGCTACTGCAGGTACATGCGAGGAAATGATGAAAAGAGCTATATTTGCTAGAGAATTGGCAGTTCCTATCATAATGCATGACTACTTAACAGGGAGATTCACTACAAATACTAGTTTGGCTCATTATTGCCGAGATATTGGCCTACTTCTGCATATCTATCGTGCAATGCATGCAGTTATTCATAGACAGAAGAATCATGGTATCCACTTCTGCGTACTAGCTAAAGCGTTACGTATGTCAGGTGGAGATCATATTCACTCTGTTACCATAGTAGGTAAACTTGAAGGGGAAAGAGACATCACTTTGGGCTTTGTTGATTTACTGCGTGATGATTTTATTGAAAAAGATCGAAGTCGCGGTATTTATTTCACTCAAGATTGGGTCTCTCTACCAGGTGTTCTGCCGGTGGCTTCAGGGGGTATTCACGTTTGGCACATGCCCGCTCTAACCGAGATCTTTGGGGATGATTCTGTACTACAGTTTGGTGGAGGAACTTTAGGACACCCTTGGGGTAATGCACCAGGTGCCGTAGCGAATCGAGTAGCTCTAGAAGCATGTGTACAAGCTCGTAATGAAGGGCGCGATCTTGCTCTTGAGGGTAATGAAATTATCCGTGAGGCTAGCAAATGGAGTCCTGAACTGGCTGCTGCTTGTGAGGTATGGAAGGAGATCAGATTTAATTTTAAAGCAGTGGATACTTTGGATGTGTAATTACCTTTTGTTATCTTAGTTGAATTGTAATTAAACTCGGCCCAATCTTTTCCTAAAAGGATTGAGCCGAATACAAAGATTTTTTGATATTTATCTAGAGTCTAGATTTTAAATACATAATTTGAAATACATATTAAACACATAGATATAGAAGATTTGAAATACAAAATCTAAGACTAAAATCTTTCTATTGTTGTCTTGGATCCACAATGAATCCTACGGATCCTTGGGATTGGTATATTCTTTTATATCCTGCAGTTTCCCTGAATCAAGCCAAGTCTCACAATTCTTTCTACCCATCCTGTATATTGTCCTTTTCTTTCCATATTGAACCTTAAATTATTCCATTCTTAGACGAAATTTACGAAAAAAATGATTTCTAGGAGAGAACAAATATTTCTTTTTTTTTTCGAGGCGAATTTGATACGACATCAGAAAAAGCGCTCTTTATCATTGTATTTCTAATGAAAAAGGGGAGGGGTTCCCTCATATCATATTAATATATAGTGAAGTATTACGTCGGATTTCCAAAAAATAGCATTTTTTTTAATACTCACACCTATTACCTTTTTCTACATGCCAAGGTCCACATATTCTTGTACAGTCAAAAGTGATCGATTCAGTAAAAGATGAGATCAGTAAGTGACAATTGACCGAAACCACATCTTTGTTAGATCGTCAATATTGTACAGAGGGCATCTTTAGAGTATACCGAATCAGTATAGCTATCCTTCTTCTGACA